>CM075937.1:50268503-50516478 GCA_038030265.1 Corythucha ciliata
ATTCTAAAGGGAAAAGTGTGTATCGCTTCGCTCAATTTTAGCGATAGACACGACACGAATTTTGTGGCGTTGCTTGAATTTGGCAAATTTCTTAGGCCAGGATCGACCACATCACTTTAAAGTTCTGTTTAGCTTTAGCCTTAAGATGAGCTTACGAGCTTAAAATCCAATCAAAATTGAGTATTGCAGGCCTAGAGTGACACCCGAAGGCAGAACAATTTGTTCGGGATCGACGATTCACACGTGCACTGACAGAGAAATAAAATAAAATGTTTGCAATTTATTGTGTATCATTACATACTTGGCAATGGAAAAAGTCTATTAGCTCCAACAAAAATAAAAATTGTTGAAGCAACATTAAAACAATACAAAATAGTCACTCAAACCGGCACTTTTGTGGGCCATATTGATAAAAGAGTACTTTTTCTAGTAGTTCACCCGAAAATCCGCCAGACCTCGTATCCGATAGCTTGAATTCCCAATTGCCGGAACTGCTCGTTGCGGTGTTGTTAACCAGATAATTCGGTATTAAAACCAATATTTCTTGTATTTAATACAAAGTTGATTAGAAATGCCAACTGTACACGAGGGTTACTATAAACATTCTTCTGGTTTCAATTACAAGAATTTCTCGCACAGTTATTACAGAAATCGCGGTTACATTCATAAGCATTCGTTTTCAAGTACCGTTCAATTCGGTCACCGTTTCTTGATTTGCAAGCTTCTATACCACAATTTTTTGTGCACTCCACACAAAGCGGGATTGTGACTTCCATTTCTTGATGCTGCTGCTGCGGTAACCAAAGCTTTCGGTTCGCTTAGAATGGCGATGGCGTGGTATAGCTACTTACGATCAATGATGTGTTCTTGCTAAAACAAACAAAAAGATATAAAAGCAAGAAAAAAAAAAAAAAAAAAAAAAAAGACACTGATGAGGATGGGATCGTAGTGGTATGTTGGAAAAGTACAGAGAAGTATAACTTACCAAAACATTTCGAATTCCAAATGCTGAACAATTCCAATCAACCCATCATCCCATGCGCTACCCGATGAGAACACTCCCATCGATTCGATGTCGATTCGACGTCCTATCGAGTCCTTATCGACGTAGTATCGATGTCATTTACTCCTCGATTATTAGGGAGCAAAGTCATATGGAAAACCAAGTCATTCAGCTCGTGGTGATAACGTGTAACCAATCTGGGGTTGGGATAATTGCTCACTACAGATAGCACCACTATTACTATGAGCTATATCATTATCCATATGCGAACCGCTTTTTTGTTGTTTACAGTTGTCTGTTATCAATTTATCAAGTCAGAGTTAATTTTTTTTGTGAGGTGACGAAGTGAAATGTATTTTAATTAATTTTCTAATCCACGCAACTTGAAAATAATTTCACGTGACTTAAACTGTGGCCATATTCAGTGAGAAACGCTTTATATCCAGTTCAATATCTGCTACCGGCATTTCGGTCACCACCTACTTCAACTTTTTTCTGGCAATTAATCGTCGTACTGAGGTGAGATGAGACTCAACAATTATTTTGTCCACTGGGCTCAAAAGGCCTCACAAGTCTATATAATGCAGGGCGAACGTAATTGTGCTCTGTCCGATGGCTCCATAATTCTTCATAACGGTTTGATGAAACATCAAACTTGAACATAATGACAAAGGGGGACAAAAGCTGAAGGAAGTGACCACACGAAGTCTCGTAGCAATCGTTTTCTCTGCGCATGACGGAGTCGTTAGTAACATGAAAGGGTGGAGGGGTTAATTGTATGTTCCGTTTTCTCTTTCTCTTCGCTTTCAGCCTTTCACACTGTATGGAGTGCAGCAGCTGTGCATGTCTGGTTTCCCGTTCTCCTCAGAAACTTATTCCCCCTGATACTGTGTTCTTTAGTCGTCCTATACCATGATTGGATATGGATATTATGAAATATAAGGGCGCATATCTGGAATGAGTGGTGCAGAGGCCATGTAGCCCTCCTCAAGGAGAAAACGTCACATTCGCAAAAAGTCATCAAAGCGCCTTTTCAAATCTCATCTCATGAATTTATACCAGTCATACTTCACGAAGTTTTGGATAATTTTATCAAAGTACCTAATACGAGGCACGAGCGTGACTTATGCCTGCCTAAAACAGCCGGTTCCTAGCCCAACGAAAAAGACTGGGACAAATCGCATGACCCCACTGCCCCAGAAAATGTATAGAAGTGCAAGAAAACCGTAGCATGACAGCGACAACTGTGAGTCACACCGTAATAAGGTCCCATAGGACCCTGATCGCCTAATAAATCTTTGTCTCCAATTATAAGGATAAGTCTCTGGTAAATCGAATACGATTGTTCGAAGATTCTTCAGTTGTACTGAAATCGTCGAACTTGAAGCTCCCAGGCACCTAACTCAAAGTGAACTGGGTAAGTAGATGCCAAGTCTAAACATGCCTTGATTGGCTGGCTAAGGCTTGCTTTTTCAGCTAGAATGAAGTGAAAATGCGATGCGTGATTGCGATGGATGACATTACTCGGCACATCGGCGGTTAATCCGATGTGTAAGAAAAACACTGAGCTCTTGTGGTCAGATCCCCTTCTCTCTTTCACGACACACCCAACCTTCACTCATCCGACCTGTTTTGTGCATTTCGTGTATCTGGTTCTTTGGCGTTAGTGGACCAAGGGTATCTAGTTTTTAATTTGCGACGTAGGAGGACACTTATTATGTTGCTATATTCGTTCATTTGGAATTATCGACCAGGTATGCACTCATATCGCTTGCTTTCTTAATTTACTTCGCTGTTGACCTTATGTGTTGTTCATCTATGCCAATCAGGTCTTTAAGAAGATTTCAAATTAGATCGAAAGCTTGATCATAATCAAGTGCCCGTTTATTTCTTTACAGCAACTCGGTACGTCACCGTTCCGCTGGTCGATAGAAAAGTCAGCTATCAACAGTGAGAAGTGTATAATAATAATAATTATTTATTAGCACGTTCCAACAATTGTTGTATAGCTTCGTCACAGGATTATTAAATCAATAAGTAAAGACTGCCTAATCCAACTCGGACGTGAACGCGTTTTACGCGTTGACCATTAAAAAGTTCTTCAGCCACTTCTTGAACGTTCGGACTCCCAGAAGCATCGCTCTTGTCGGCAGCTTGTTGTGCAATTTTACCTGGCTGTGGTTTATGAGTCCGGGCCACGCTATCCGCAAGCCAATGCGGCCGGTTTCCGCCATAACCCTACTGAGTAGCTGCAAGCCCCCTTTAATTTGTCCGAAAATGGGATTTTTGATTTTTTAAACGATTGTGCCGATTTCACCCACCGGGAGGGCCGTGAGGCCTGAAGAGGCTGTTCGGATCGAGGCTCTGCCTCACGGGCGGGCTCCCAGGCTGTCTGGTGAATAAAAGTGTCAGGTTGTGGTTATAGATTATGTTTTATTCTCTCTTATTTTATGCGGACAGTATTGTTCTGGTCAATTTTACTAGACTTTTTTCCACTAGTGCAGCTCGCAAATCCCACTCTAAACCCTTCTAAAGCCAAACACTACTGGTAGAGCATTTTTTGTATTTATTTTCCTGTATCTATTTTGGATGTATGATCAAGATCAGCGGTCGTCAACCGGAGATTCGTAGTTTTCCAATTGACAGCTTCAGAACGAATGAGATTGACTTTACAATTTTTCTTTTTTCAACGAATTGAGGCAATAAATATTTGAAACTGGAAGAATTATTCATGGTTTTCTAGAGGCGAAGTAGTGGAGTTATGTCACAAAAAGAAACGAATCGAAATAATCTCTCCACGTGTATTAATAAAATGTGTGGTTAACCGGTTTTCGGTCTTATCTAGACCATCATCAGACCTAGTTAGGCAAAATTAACAATCGGCGTCAGTCATATTTTAAATAAATTAGAAATAAAAATATTAATAATAATAAATACCCCCTTCAGATCAAGACTCAATAAGAATAATAATAAGAATAATAATAAATACCCCCTTCAAATCAAGACTCGACATCAAATAACATAAAACATTAAAAGTACTATAGGACGTACCTTAAACGGACGTTCACAGTCAACTGACTAGATTAATGAGAGCTCAAATTTCTTCATTGAATTCACAGGTACATGGGGAAGAAGAGAAATAAGTGGGGAGGAGCTACCTTCCATTCTGTCATTAAGACAACTCGGACCAATTTCAATTTCCTTTGAAATATATAAGGACTCTAGTGAATTGAGCATTCTGGCTCCATTCACACATATCAGCGGTTGAGCCACGGCTACGCCCTCCCCATTTCCACAATCTGACACGTGAGCGAAGAACGCCGAGTCGTTTCTCCGAGTGTGTTCTCTCCAACGACTTTGAAGAGAAATTCGTCTCATCGGAGGATAACCCATTCCACAATTATATAGGACTTTGGACGCGATATGTGGATGACACCCTTGTAATTTGGAAAGGCCCTGAGCATAAGTTGGGCGAATTCTTTGATTTCTTGAACTCACGAGTGGAGTTCATTAATTTCACCATGGAAAAGGAGGTGAAAGGAAAACTAAATTACTTGGATTTGACACTCCATCGTCAGGGGACCAGCATCACCTATTCGATATACCGAAAACCTACCGCGACTGACATCGTTATAAACGCTACCTCTTACCATCATCCGCGCCATAAGCTAGCAGCATTTCGGTCGTTGGTGCATCGGATGTTGTCCGTTCCAATGTCGCCAGACGATTATAAAGAAGAGTTGTTGAGGATATACCACACAGCTGTCGTCAATGGCTACTCCATCGATATGGTAGACAATATCATCAGGCAGACTAAGAGGAAACGACTGCTGACTTCGGTATTCCCTTCATCGATCCAGTCTCGGGCTACACAGCAGTGGGTATCACTTCCCTATGACAGCCGAATGACGCCAGGGATTGAGAACATCCTTTCAAGGGCAGGCTACAAGGTGACTTGTAAGAGCAGTGGAAGCCTTAAATCCTGGTTGTCGAAAGGAAAGGATGAGACTGTCATTACCGAAAAAAGTGGTGTTTATCGTTTGGCTTGTGGAGGTTGTCAGGCCACATATATAGGAAGGACGATGAGGAAGTTCAAAACACGTTGGAGAGAACACACTCGGAGAAACGACTCAGCGTTCTTCGCTCACGTGTCAGATTGTGGAAATGGGGAGGGCGTAGCCGTGGCTCAACCGCTGATATGTGTGAATGGAGCCAGAATGCTCAATTCACTAGAGTCCTTATATATTTCAAAGGAAATTGAAATTGGTCCGAGTTGTCTTAATGACAGAATGGAAGGTAGCTCCTCCCCACTTATTTCTCTTCTTCCCCATGTACCTGTGAATTCAATGAAGAAATTTGAGCTCTCATTAATCTAGTCAGTTGACTGTGAACGTCCGTTTAAGGTACGTCCTATAGTACTTTTAATGTTTTATGTTATTTGATGTCGAGTCTTGATTTGAAGGGGGTATTTATTATTATTCTTATTGAGTCTTGATCTGAAGGGGGTATTTATTATTATTAATATTTTTATTTCTAATTTATTTAAAATATGACTGACGCCGATTGTTAATTTTGCCTAACTAGGTCTGATGATGGTCTAGATAAGACCGAAAACCGGTTAACCACACATTTTATTAATACACGTGGAGAGATTATTTCGATTCGTTTCTTTTTGGAAGAATTATATTAATATTAATTAGGTTTATGATGATTTCTTCAATTTTATTATTATTACAGTATTTCAGTCGCAAAATCATTACGTCATTGTAGGCAGGATGAGCTGAGGGGTCCGTCGACCGTGGACTTGTGTTGATTGGGTCCATTGGGTCTGTGAGTTTGAAAAGGCCACCGATGGTCCAGATACTATGCTAACGTTCAGCCGTCGCTTCCGTCTGATTCTTAAGTGTAAAGAGGCGGCCACACTCTTTACTTCATGGGACAATATTGATATACGATTCAAGGGATTCTGGGTCAATTAATTATTATTTTAGGCCAGTCAAAAAGAACACTAAAAATAGCTAAAATAACAATTAAGCGGCTAGTTATGATTTTTAGTTTGTTGTTAGAACCAGTACCAGTAGTGTATATCCAAGTTTGCAGCATCGAAAAACCTGTGCTACTTTCGTAGCAGTCGAAAAACCGCGGAATATTAGCACTCTTCTCGTTTTTCTTTTATTATCTTTCCTAAACTACGCTTTCTTCGACAATACACGTGAACTACGTTTTTCAAGTAGGTATATTAAATACGCTACAATTTGAAACCTGATCCAGCTCTGTAGGTCAGACGTTAGCCAAGATGCAGCTCTTCAAAATTGGTAATTTGTTTTCACAAAAAGAGTTCCCAAGTCTAAATATATGGAATTGATTTAACATTTATAAATAGTATATGGAAGCAACAAGTTGGAAATTTCTAACGCTCTCTCCAAAACCTTGTGCGGAACTGTGAGCCCTCGAATTTGTAACAGAAAATTTCTCAGAGGTTGGTTTCACACAAAACAATATCACTTTTTTGGTTGCAAAAAAATACCAATTCTTAACGGCTTTATCTTAAACATGTCTTTTTTTTTTTTTTTTTAATAAGTGTATTGAATTTGCTTTAATTTGAGACCTGGCCCAGATCTGTAGATTAGATAGTAGCCAAGATACAGCGCTTCAAAATTGGTAATTTGTTTTGCCAAAATGATGGAATTTTTGGCTTTGTTTTGTGTGAAACTTACAACTGAGCAATGTTCTATCACAAATTGAACGCTAACAGCGCCAAATGAAGTTTTAGAGGGAGATTTTCAACTTTTTATAAACTTAAAATCTCTTTAAAAAACAATAAATTATTAATTTTGAAGAGCTGTATCTTGGCTACTATATCTGCCCCACAGAGCTGGGCTATGTCGCAAATTGTAGCGAATTTAATATACTTGAAAATTGTAGTTCGCGTTTATTAACGAAGAATGCATAGTTTAGGAGATATAGTAAAAGCACTGGAAAAAGTGCAAATATTCCGCGGTTTTTCGAGTGCTATGAAAGTAGCACAGGTCTTTCGAAGCTGCAAACTTGGATTTAGACTACTGGTATTGGTCCTAACAACATATTAAAAAATCAGAACCAGCCGTTTAATTGCGATTTTATTGTTCTTGTTGCATCCCATTTTCAATTTTATCTAGTTGTACTCGAAGAGATTATATTATGTAGAATCAACAAACGCGTACACGGCTTAGCCGAATGCATATTTATTCTCCTTCACTTTTCGCCTTCTACTCATCCCTTCAAGCGAAACCCGAACAGAACAGATCCTGAAGAGTTTAGGTGGCGTTTGTCCGAAGAGGTATGTTTGCTCGGTAAAAAAAAACTCCAGGAATTTCGCTAGAGGGATGAGTATTAGTAGTGAAGGAGTAGATGTTTTCAGCTAAGCCGTGTACGCGTTTGTAGGTGCTGTAAACTGATTAAATACTAAATAGGACTGAACTGCATTGAAAATGGGACGCATTATTGAAACCGGTCTGCAAAAAAAATTAGGTAATACAACTTTTTTTCTAAATTGGTGAAAACTTCGTACGAAAAATTGGTGCCTAGTTGGGGGGGGGGGTGCTGCCTAAAACGCAGATCCTTTGAGTTTTCCGTGGCTGCGATTTGCTTGAGTTGAGGCTCTCGCTCTCTCTATCCAAAGTCGAGTACATCGGCATTCTTACGTAGACGAGTAATGACGCGGAATTAATTTTGATTTCAGGACGTAGTCAAGCTTGGGGCGATAGGAATTGCATTAAGAAATGATTTTAAAAATGAATGCTATAGTGATTTAAATTTTACATGCGGAACGATATTTGACTGGAGAGGAGGTTCGTCACACAAACGTCCAGGGGCGCAGCATGAGAGGACACGGGTGGGCAGTTGCTTTCCAGCGAACGCATAATGGAGTAACCCACAGCCGACATTCATCGACGATAACAAATCCTGAAACGTTCGTCACCTTCTGATTACTTAAAGTGTGGAATTTATACACTCACTCTCATTGTAAGCTCTTCCACAGGCTTCTGGAAATTTCACAGGAATTAACAGATCGTGTTCCTTTATACATAATTAATAATACGTCAGTAGAACGTCAATGTAGTCGAATATACCAATTTAGCAGTAAAATACTAACTTCAAACTCCTCGAGGAAATCAGCAATTTCACCTCAGGACGGGAACTGAACATTGGGCGTATAGAAAGGGCAATTATCCATCCAAGAAAACTCGCCTTTAATCGTGAACTACAGGTGTATCCTTCTCATGTCAAAAACCGACATTTTTGCCATAGTTAATGATACTTCAGCCACTGATTTTCAAATGTTGTCCTCAGCAACTTACTGTTTTCGTTAATTACTATCTTAGCTGGGCCTCTCAAGCTGAATATCTGGCATAATATTGGCGTATAGTCGGAGGCAGTTAAGAAATTGAAGTTCCTGCAGTACAAAATGCTCTAAATTCTCTCTAATTTTGGGTTTCACTGGCGTTTATGAGTACAAGTGACAATAAAAATATCAAAACAATAACCCTTGTAAGTTACCTTAGCAACAGAAGCTTAGCTTTTTATTGATATAGCTTCTACATGTGGAGGTGTTATCTAGCGTGATAAATTTTCCCTACCCCGGATTGGTTTCAACTTCATCACTAGAGAGCTGAATAACTTGGTTTTCTATACAACTTTGTTAGGGAGTTATTGCATAGCCGTCTGACGCGGAAAAAGAGTTATTGCAAATAATAGTTTCCCTAAGATATGAACACATGGTAGGGCATAGATGCACTTAATTGCATCAAATAAAATGAAACACCTCATAATATGGTCTTTAAACGTTTGTGATTAACGCTTAAACTCAAAATTGAATTTTACGCTTATCATGACGTCACATAACCGTTAACGTTAGCCGTCAGACAGTTATGCAATAACTCCCTATTATGAAACACATTCGCACTTATTATGAAACAATAATATATAAATTCATCATTTGTGTTGGTGCTGTACTGCAGTGTGATCTGAGTGCAGCACTAAATAAAAAATACTCATCAAATTACAAAAAATACTGCAATACAAAAACACTACTGTCTCTACCACGAGAATTTTGAACTACCCACGTTTCGCGCGTGGCGTTATCATCCTTATCTAATAATCAAACGGTCTTTCTCTTTTCCTTTAAGTTCGTGTCAATTGGCCTGTGAAAGAGATTATAGAGTGCGCCACTTATTATCTGAGTGGGTAGGCACTTTGGTAAATAACCCCTAATCACCCAGTAGTGTTGTGAGGCAAGCCAATTTATTATTGTTTTCATTATTTTATTTCTCCAATAAATTGTTCATTACAGGCGTTTATAATGGACCACTCGTACGCGTCTGAGGATCGAAAGTTGAAAAAGATTCGACGGGTGTGTTGCGTTCCCCAATGTTCGAGTAACAATCGAACCCTTAACGTGGCGTTCCACCGATTCCCTGCCGATGCAAATAAATAAGGAAAACTTGGAAAATAACGTTCCGAATGATCGGAAGGTGCATGATAGGTGTAAATCGGCCTTTATACTTTCCTCTTCGAAAGTGAACTGTCTCACAAATGGCGCAAATCGTTTTTTGTGTCATTCGATGGTGCGTGCATCGCTGGGTGGCTGAATCCGAATTTGAGCCTCGTACATGTCTTTGACCGACTTTTTCATTATTCCCCAAGACTGCCGCAAATCTGTGCAGCTCACGCGCTTCATAGTATCAAGCGAGTTCCTTGACGAGGGAGGAAAAAGGTATGTCAACGATTACATTGTACACTAATAGCTCGGCTAGGAAATGGGTCGGTACTTTGTTGATCTCACCTATTGAGGATGAGTAAAATCGTAGTCACGTGTTTGCACTTGCCGCTGCCTGCCTTACACGTGCAACTGCTCGATCTAATTTTCCCACTGTCGATTTTTACGGAAACCTCATGAGGTGGGCTGTTCAGACTAGACGTTTTCAGGCAGAGGGCACAAAAGTCGACATATTCGCTGTCTTCAGTAACTACTCCGTACTCTAGCATATGGTTATTGGTAAGCCTTAATGATGGCTGACCCTTCTATCATAGGCGTTCGGAAATCCCCTATGCGGGGAGCGGTTTAATACTCTATAGAGAAGAATCTGAATAGGGAAAAAGTGAGGCCGATTTCGAGCGACGGTGGCGATCCAAGTGAATAGCGACCGAACCTTCGATGGACCATGCGACGTACGGGGGGAACTTCCGAACCCCCTTCCCCTCCACCATTCGCCTTTACCGTCTACCTTAATTTTCACTTTCGTATTCAGATGTTTCAAGTTCAAATTGAATCATCCAATTTTTTTCTGGAAAACGACTAAAAAATGATGAAATGCACTAATAAAATGTATGAGATGAACATTTTCCAGTCCAGCCTTGAATTTTCACAGATATAGATAAATGAAAAATCAAAGTTTTGCTTGAATACCCATTTATTTCTTTAAAACTTGACTTCTCAGAGACACAAATAAATGTATGCGTTAGTAAAACCACAAACAAACTTGCCGTCTAGAGTCGTCTAAATGTTGGAAAAATAAACTCAGCAAACCTGCCATCCTTTGGAATTCGAAAAAAACCGATCACGCCACCAGCTTCATACATCGACGAACATCCAGGAACGATACATTTTTCGTGGCCCATTTTGCCGAACAACAATATATTCGAAAAAAATAATAAAAAATAAAATATAATTTAATTCGCTCAACTTCGCACATGTCTCAAAAGTGACAGCGTCAACTTGGAGTGAATGGAGTGGATTGCAAAGTTTCACAAATTTATTCGCCCAACTGACATTTATGGTGAGGAGGGCCGCGGGTTATCTTTAAAATGTAATTTAAAAAACATTTAGCGCTTCCCGTGAATGGCGACCAAACTAAACTTCGTTCCTCGGTTTTCTTACGTATAAGTTTCACTCCCGTGCCCCTATGTAATCAATTATTTCGGGCAGCTCAACTATGTCCGATGCCTCATCCATCTGAAATTGTAACGCATAGTAATGAATAAATCAGAAAGCTGCCCCGCTATCTAGCACTTAGGTGAACAATAGTGGATATTCTTAGCGTTCTCAAACCCTGTGCTTACGGCTGTGGAGTCTATGCAACCTATCTAAAAATGCCTTTTTATTGAGAATACAATCATTAGTTTTGTTGCATAGACTCATAACGCA
Organism: Corythucha ciliata; assembly: GCA_038030265.1. Taxonomy (NCBI): domain Eukaryota; kingdom Metazoa; phylum Arthropoda; class Insecta; order Hemiptera; family Tingidae; genus Corythucha; species Corythucha ciliata. The sequence continues at coordinate 50,279,693 of CM075937.1, forward strand.
GTAGCCGTATCAAAGGGGTCAACTAAGCACATTTCTGATGCTAATGGTTGGTCTAATATAATTTCACATGAAATTGTAATTAAAATATAAAGCCGGCTCCCCGCATGCGGTGTTTGCCAAATAACGAGCAAAATATTAATCAATTTCTAGCATTGCCTAGAAACCGACCAACTGAAAATTGAAAAATATTTTGCTCGTTATTTGGTAAATACCGCATGTGTGGAGCCGGCTTAAGATTCACCATTTGGCGTGTTGATAGACTAAAATATTGTACTCTCTCAGAACGCAATTATTCCTGGTACGGCACCCTCAGGTTCAATGAAACGCTTATTGAATCTAAAATACTGACATTTTAAGCGACCAATACTGCATATTCCAGTGGGTTGTTGAACACAAATTCAATAAAATGCACTAAAAAACTTTATTGTTTCTCAGCGATTCCTGCTATAAAATAATCATGAACCTCCCCATCGATGTTTTACATTGATAACACCAGATGTCAGCCACTTTGCTATTTCAGAGTACAGTGGCTTCATAAAGGCCCGTTCACAAGCTCTATGTTTGCGTTGTGTGAACTCTGTGCAACCAAACAAATTTATTCCCTTGAAAAATGAAGCATTTTGATAGGTTGCATAGACACCACACAACACAAACATAGAGCTTGTGAACGGGCCTTAAAGACAGTGCGGGTGCGGACATTCGAGAGGCTCCGCCATCTTGTTTCAAGATTTCCGTGCCCCTATGGGGCAAATGTATATGAAACAGTGGCTTTGCTCATATTTCCATTTTTTATATTTTTTTAAATGCGTTTTTGGCCCGATAATTATTTTCCACAATTGCTAACTAATCAAAGAATAAAAAAAAAAAAGATTCTCCTTAAATTAAAGGCTTGTTAAGAATTAGTGAATTTTTCAAGTGACAGTTAGCTGGTAACGCTCACTTTGTACAATCCGTTCTTACTTAATTTGATTCAACTTTTGTTTTCCTCTAAAGGCTAATTTTTATCAGCATTAAGGCCAGGTCACACCTATCATGCACGCTTCCGATCCGACACCGATCATACATTTTTTGATAGGTGTGGGGACCGTAATAGGCGTTAATACCGAATAATTCACGGCTATTACGCTTCTCAGCCCTCTCAAATTGCCTTTCCAACCCAAATATAGTCTAACCGTTACTAGGGTTTCCACAGTCTCCGATCCGACATGCATGATCGGTGTCGGATCGGAAGCGTGCATGATAGGTGTGAACCAAGCTTTAATCTTGAAAAATCAAGCCATTTTCGTGACAATACCCCATCCCCCCCCCCGTTACTCAATAATGAACAATTGAAAAAGACACACTTAAAATCGTAGAATGCACTCTTGCTCGTACTTTGGGCGTTGGAGAGGTAGATTTAATGCGGGATCGGGGAAAGAAAAGACGAAAAGTTTCCTGTTAAGGGATTTTTCAATTCTTTATTATTAATTACAAAATAATATACAGGGTGGAAGAGCATAAACTTTTGGATAATTTTTGATGTCAGATTCAAAAGGAGCGCATTTTTGCCGTCAGCGGTATCTGTTTTCGAAAAACAGATCGAACCGGGACGGCGGCTCAAAGCTTGGCAAACCCGGGATTTTTAATTTTTTTAGGCCTGATTTTAGCACACGGGCTTTAAACGTAGTTGATTAAAACTGATGGAGTTTCTAAAACTGGATCACCCAGTGGAGAGTCGTGGAGGGGATCCCATCCAGCGACCACAGGGGGATTCGGTTTACCGTTGATCCCTGTGGGAGGGTGGGTGAAGCTCCGGTGGTCGGCCGATACCGGGTTTCTCGAGCATGCTGGCCCAGATATAAGGCATCCCTCCAGGAGTACCTGAGGCAACACTGGCCTGAGGCTCGGGCAGGGGGACCCGAGGCCATGGCGGGTTGTCTCAGTGAAGGACTGATCCTTGCCGCAAGGGGCTCAATACCCCGCGCGCGGACACGTGGAGGGAGACAAGCCCCACGCTGGTGGAAACCGCGCCACGACAGAATGAAAAGAGACGCCTTGAGCAAGCGACGGGCCATGCAACGCGAGAGAGAACCGGGGCGGAAGGCGCACCTAAGGGAAGCATACGTGACAGCCTATCGTTCGTATAAAATAGTGATTAAAAGTGACCGCACCAAGAGCTGGTGAGGCTACGTTGAGAACACGTCCTCGGAAAATCCATGGGGCTTGCCGTATAAACTCGTAATGGGCCGAACACGTGCTAAGCCCGTAATGGAAGCAATTCGAGACAGTGATGGGATGGCGCTATCCATCCCTGAATCTGGGGAGAAACTTTTGAAGGCCCTACTCCCGGCTGATGATCCTGCTGGAGACACCCCGCAGCAAGCCGCTTTGGCTGATTCTGTGAGGGTTCCTCCGGTGACGGAGAATTGCCAGGAGTTTGACCAGGTTGAGGTAGAGGGGCGTCTCCGGCGCATGAAGAACAAAGCACCCGGTGAAGATGGCATCGAGGTCGCCATGATGAAGAACAGCTGGCCAGTGATTGGTGAATCCGTTGTCGAGCTCTTCAACGAATGTCTCAGGACTGGCACGATGCCAAAATTATGGAAAACCGCGTTGGTGATCCACCTCTTGAAGGCGGAGGACAAGCCAAAAGCAGACCCCAAGTCCTATCGGCCGATTGCTTTGCTTTCGGTCGTCTGAAGGCTTTTCGAGGGATTGCTTGTGGATAGATTGCGAGTAGGGCTGGAAGGGCCCCCCTTTAAGGGTCAGTTTGGAAGCCGGGCAGGGTTGTCGACCGAAGACGCCATACTGTCAATTTGTTCGGAGGTGGAGGGCACGGAGAGTCGCTACGTCCTCGGGGTGTTCTTGGACATCTCCGGGGCGTTTGACAATCTGTGGTGGGCCTCCATCCTCAATGTTTTAAAAGTGCGTCGCTCCCCGCGCAACCTGTACTATGTCCTGAGTGACCTCCTCCGCGACCGAGTGGCGCGACTTAAAGTCGGGTCCGTGGTAGTGGTGCGAGCAATCTCGAGGGGGTGTCCCCAAGGCTCTCCGTTAAGTCCCGACCTCTGGGCTCTGGTCTTCGAGGGCAACCTACGCTCGGCCTCCGAGCTGGGTGCTCATATCGTTGCGTATGTCGACGACGAAGCCATCCTGATGGCCGGCAATTCCCGATCGGAGCTGGAATCCATTGCCAGTGCAGTGGTATTGCACACGGAGGAGTGGTGCGCAGCAAACAAACTGCGGCTGTCGGCCACGAAATCCGTCGCCATGATGCTCACCGCGCCATGCTGAGCACCGAAAGATCCTTGAACATACGGATTGAGGGCAGCCGTCTTAAACTGGTCAAGGAGCTCCGCTACCTTGGGGTGCATTTTACTGAGCGGCTAGGAATAAATAGGCACATTGCACTTGTTGGGATTAAAGCACGAGACGCCTTCCTGAAAATCGCTCGTATAGCGCGAAGTACCTGGGGAATGCCTCACAAAGCCGTCGCAACAGTGTACACGGGAGTTTTTCTTCCGATGTTCACCTATGCGGCGGGAGCGTGGGGTGGTAACCTGGGGAAAGTGATGGGAAGGAAGGTGGACTCATTTCAGAGAGTTGCCCTCATTGCAGTATCCCGTGCCTACCGAACCGTCTCAACAGATGCGCTCCAGGTGGTGAGCGGTGTTCTGCCAATGCGCTTGGCCATCACACTGGCATGGGCCCAGTATCGCGTGAGGCGGAAGGAGACATTTATCTTCGGAAGCCTCTACGTGTCCGAGGAAATGCTTGAATCTCGGTTTGTTGGAGGCGAGTCTTTATCCAAATTTCTAGAGGGGGTGATACTTGCGAGATGGCAAAGAGCCTGGGACGACTCGACGAAGGGACGGCACACGAATCGATTTTTTCCTAGCGTGGCCGAAAGGCGCGGAATGAGCCACATTGAGCTCGATCACCATGTGACGCAATTTTTAACTGGTCATGGCGACTTCAAATCGAAGCTGTTGGAGCTGGGGCTCTCGGACTCAGACCTCTGTGAATGTGGTGGGGTGGACACCGCCTCACATGTCTTATACGAGTGTCCGGAGTTTGTTTTGTTTCGAAGACGTCTGGAAGGCGACCTTCAAAATCTGGGCGTTTGCTGGCTGTGCCCAGAGTCTAGTCTTGTGCGAACCAAGGGTGTCTTTCAGGCTTTCCGAACGTTTGCCAAGGCAGCTCTGACGGAGGGAGCACGACGCAGGAGAGCAGACCATCAACCTCTCCAAACGCACGGGTCCACTGTACGGCCCAACTCGGGTAGTTCGGGGCGGATCAGCCCTGAACCAGAGTAGGCAATGAGCTAAAGCTCGGCGCCGGCGTGCGACCGGTCTACGGTGAGAAGGCATTCTTTTTTATCGGCCTGATCACAATACTGGTACTACGGGATGCCAAATTCTTCCAGTAAGCCCAGGCATACTTGAGGAAGGTTTCGTAGTGGCTTAAGGTTTCAAATACCCTTTTGAGCTAGGGGAGGGGGAGCCCCCCCGAAATATCGGAACTGACCGTTATCAGCAGTGCTCTGGATAGAAGCGCCGTCCACCAGTGCGTGGCTAGGGTGATCCGCCCCTAACCGACTGGGAGGTACACCTAAGCACGTAAATCGGCCAAAACCACTTCTCTCTATGCAATCTTAATAGAAGTTGATAAAGAACTTGAAACAAGATGGAGCAGCCAATCAGTAAGAATCACCTTATGAAGCCACTGTATTTCAGAGGCCAATAGTGCTGTTTCCAAATTTTACCTGGGATTCAGTGCTTTTCGTCCATTTGAGCTACGAATGGGCGTTTTTTTAATTTTAGCCCCGAATCAGCACTTTTCCTCTATTTTAGCCGTGACTTGGCACTTTTTCTCACCTTTAGCCCTTATCTAACGTTTTTCTCAATTCGGTCCGTGAATTCAGGTTTTCGTTCAACATAGAATTAACGCGTTTTCTCAGTCCCTTGGACTTGCCCAAAAACTGCACATTGTGGGTTTTTTTTTTTCAAAATTCACCCGTAAAAGCCCACCATAAGCTGCATATGAGTAATTTTTCCTCTATTTTGTTTATTTTTTCTGTTGTTTCATCGAGTGACTGCAGCGGATTAGCGCAAGTTCTCAATTTAAACCCCGAACATTGGCGGATTTATGGGGGGGGGGGCTATGAGGACTTAGCCCCCCTAGTTGGTCGTATCAGCCCCCCCCCCAAGATGTTTATTCTCAAGCCCCTTTTCCAAAAACTGTCAAATTGACAGTTTTTAAAGCCGTCTATAGGGGCGACATAGGCAGTATTTCGAGAACGAAATTGACAGTTTTGAACGACGATATTGATAGTAACTAGTACTCTGATGCAAAAATGCAAAACCTCGTAATCAAGGTTTGGGATATTTGTTATCTTGGAGGAAATTGAGATTCGAAGTCAAAATTGTCAGTTCCCGAGGCAAAATTGACAGTACTGTAAGTCGGAATTGACAGTTAGAAGTACGACAATCACAGTTTTGAATGTTGAAATTGACTGTAATCCAACGGGGCTTTACGTCCAACTACCATAAGGAGTAGACGAGGGTGAGAGCACACACTTTACTTTTTTACACGTGGTTTATCATTTTTACTGAAATTGACAGTATTTAGGGTGAAATTGGCGAATTAGGACGAAATTGACAGTTTATAGGATGAAATTAGGAGTTTTAGAACGACATTGATAGTTTTGACAACGAAATTTACAATTTCCTGGACAAAATGAACAGTTTCAGAAAGGAATTGACTGTTTCCCAAACGAATGCAAGTTTGATAGTCTCCAGGCCGAAATTGACAGTTTCTAGTACTCGACTGTTTCCGGTAAAGAGGCCTAGAAACCAATGTGAATGTGGGTGAATTGTCAATACGACCAGCAGCCCGTTTTAAGGCTTGCCCGGTCTGTTACCACTTTCAAGGGACGAATTGTCGTTGTCCCTGACGCTTTCCACTGGCGAACGACCAGTTTGACCATTTTTAGATCGAAACTTTAAAGATTGAAAGTTTGGTTATTTCAGAGCACGGAATCGTCAGTTCAGCCATTTTCAATAGCCCGGAATGGCTTTTTTGGCCATTTTTCAAGGTGTGAGTCGTCATTTTAGGCATTTACAAGGCGCGAATCGTCATTTTAGCCATTTTTAGGGCGTGAACAGTCCGTTTGACTATTTCCAGGCGACGAATCATCAGTAAAATCAATTTTAGGGTGCGAACGTTAGTTTAGCAATTTGTAAGGCACGAATCGCTAGATTCACAGTTTTTCGAATGGTTCGAACGAGCAAAAATTTGTTTTTTGCGCAGTGAAATCCATGAAATTTCTTTTTTAGGTAGCAGCAAGTCACATTAGGCATTTTAATGGCATGATTCGTCTGTGAAGGCACTTCCAAGACGCAAACTATAAGTTCTGCTATTTTTAGGGCACAAATAGTTTGAATTTTTAGCCATTTTCCTGGCGTGGTAGCTCATTTTGCCCATTTTCGCACTACGGATGCTAAGTTTCGCCATTTCACTGGCCTGAACTAGCACATTAAGCCATTTTTACGGCGTGATTGGCCAAGCAAGCCATTTTATAACAATTTTTAGTTTCAAATCAAATCTATGAGTTTATCTAGTCCATGAGGTGCATGTAGCTATCGCTTGTAATTGGGTGGGTGGGTGGGGGGGGGTCGGTGAGGCGTGATTGTGCTCGGTGCGCAATCGCAAGTGGTCAGTTTATTCGCTTGAAGGGCGCGAATCGTCTGTGTAGCCTCTGTAGAGCACAAACGATCAATTAGGCCATATTTAGACCGTGAATTGCTGGTAAGAGTTGTGTATAATATTTACAGGACGTAAATAACCAGTTTTTAAGGTCAGGATCGTCAGTTTAGACATTTTCAAGGCGTGAAGGCTCCGTATGGCTATTTCTGACCCGCGCGAATGGCCAATTTTGCCATTTTCAGGACATGAATTATCTGCTTAGGGATTTTTCTCAGTGCGAATTTGTCAGTTTAACCACTCATCGTAGGCCGCATAGAGTCAGTTATACCAATTTTATAGGGCGTGAATAGACAGTTTGGCAATTTTAACGCTGCCAGTATGGCCATTCCTAGGGCATGAATCCGTCATTTTAGTCCATTGTATGTTACGAACTCAGTTTTGACAATTTCATTGCGTGAATTATTAGTTTAACCATTTGGAGAACGCAAACAATCAGTTCTGCCATTTTTTAAGTTGCGAATAGTCCGTCACACCATTTTTGGGGTGCGAATAATTGTCAGCTTGCCATTTCTAGGTCGCAAATTGTCAGCATAGTCATTTATAGAGAGTGAATAGCCAGTGTGATATTTTCAGAGCATGAATAGTCAGTTTTTACATGTTTAGGGTTCGTAAAGTTTGTTGGGCCATTTATAATAAGCGCGAATCGTCAGTTTTGCCTTTTTAAAGGACGCAATTAGTCCCGTCAAGCCAACGTCCGAATGGTGAGTTTGGGCATTCTTGGAGCGCAAATGGTTGATTTTGGAATATTTATGGCAGGAATTGTCTGTTTAGGGATTTGCGGAGCGTGAATTGTTAGTTTTTGCCAGATGTAGCTCGTGAGTGGAAGATTTAGCCAGTTTCATAGCGGGATTCGTGATCTTTTCATGAATTTTCAGGGCTGCACGAACCGTCAGTCTAGCCACTTTTAGATCGCGTGAAGTCCGTTTGGCTTTTTTTTTAGAGCGGTAATTGCCCGTTTGGCAATTTTTAAGGCGTTTTAAGGTGGGAATAGGCAGTGAATTGATAGCAAGCCATTTTTATTAGAGCGAAGGACACAATTTCATAAGCCTCTCCTTTGACTAAATCTTGACCCTGCGATATTTTGTGTTTAAAAACTGCCAGAGCCATGAAATTTCTCTTTAAAATGAGCCAGTACGCTCATCGATCCTTTAAAAAGGTGTGAAATCCCGTTAAATTGGCTTGTCTTAAGGGAGCCAGCCCCACGAAATGGGTTTCTGACGTACGAAATCAGCGAAATTTGGTCTCAGAAAGCGCCAAACCGGCAAATCGGGTTATTGAAGTAGCCGAAACCACGAAATTGGGTTTTGAGGTGTTCGTGGTGGGTTTTGAGGTGTTCGGTGGGTTTTGAGGGTTCGATCCGTGATATTTGGACATCTAAAGTGTCTAATGAGTGGAATTGCATTCATGAAGAGTCAACCCGGTGCAAATTGACTTTTTAGGAAGACAATTCTGTGACATTGGCGTTCTGAGCGAGAAAAACCTTTGAAATTCGTTCTGAGAGCAATAATCCACAAAATTTGGAATTTGACTTGATCTGTGAGGAGGGGGGTGGGCTGATGAGCTTACGGGGCTAAGCCCCTCTAAACATTTTACCTTAAATCCGCCCCTGACCCCGAATGAACGTTTTTTGCAACTTTAGACACAAGTATTAGCGCATTGACGACTCCGGAGGTAAAAAACTTACCATCACTTGACGGAATCAACGCAATTGAAATAGGGCACGGTCCTTCCCTGGTATTTCCAATACCTTCAGTCATGTGTAAGCATCGGATGATTTCTGTTTTAGGCGAGTTGGCCAGTACTCACGGTTTAAGATCTAACATTTTGACTCATCCCTCAGAGTGGTGCTCTGAGCGAAACGACCCCATTATACATAGAATCCGCGGTTTCAGATTATTTTAATTAACTTTCCCCTGAGTTGTGCGTTAATGGTGCAACGCGCGGGGGCGCGCGATAACACAAGTCATTATAGAGCGGCTAGGTTTTTGAAATATACTCGGAGTCGCCATCAGCGAGCCGCATATAGTCACAGTGGTGCTTATACATATAAAGCTACGCAAGCCACATTTTTCGTTCGTTTTGCTTAATAAGGAGGGTAAACGCCTGTACACTTCACCCTCCAGTTCGGTATGCTCGTAATAAATGAATACATTTGAATATGCGTCCATAAAAATCATGACGTGTGATGAGCTCGTTAAACAATAAAATACCAAAACAAATGTTTCCCACGATCTATTTGATACTTAAATTTCCAGCTTAACCGTGTGAGTGTGTGCCACATTTGTTTTGAATCTTTCAATCAACATGAACGGCTCAACGAGACTGTGCTTCGTACTTCTTGCCATTGGGTTCACACTTTTAATTAGCCTCGTCGGTTCTTCGGGTAAGAGCACGAGGAAACAACCCCGTAGTTTGATTACATTTTTTTAAAAAACACGAAATTACAGGTGATATTGTAGAGCAGGTCGACCATGAATATTCGTTGGGATTGAGACCGAAACCGATAACTCGCTAAATTTTTAGAAGCGTTAAAATTTTAGGAAAAGCTGTTGATGGTCAGGGAGTTCTGAGAAATAATGTAATAAAGTCAATAAAACGAGTAAAATCCCCTCACAATTTTTTGTTAATATGAGTGGCTCTTTGTGAGATAAGAAACGGAAGAGAGGAGATTTTTTTTTCCACCGTAAACTTGCTGCCTTATATGGATATCCTTTCAGTCGAGCACACCAGCTCTTTAAAGCGTCCTTGAGTTCCACCCTTATCTTATCTCTGATCCTCCATGTTCATTTTTTTCCCCCCCTCATAGCTTTCTCCAGAAGTTTTTAAGCTCCTCAACCACGGTCACTCGACTGGAACTCCTCACTCTTGTTCCATTGTTTAATTAAGCGAATTTGCCCATCTATTTCGTTTAAGTGACGAAACTCTCCCACTCGCTGTATAATTAGCACCGCGGGGGGAAACTTTCTTTTTTTTTTTTTTTTTAAGCCTCACCTATTTATGTAACACTATCAACGGCAATTGGTTAGGCCCGGTAAAACAAAAAGCGATGAGACATCGAAATAAAGTTCGATTATTGTATGCGTGGAGTTCAAAAATTCCTTTTAGTGAAAAAGCGTATCCTTGAAAGCATTTTTCAACAGTAAAGTGTATTAAGATATTCCTCTTACACCATCTCTAACAAGGAAAAAAAATGCCATTCCAATGAAAACCACAATGAGTCATTATACAAACACGAAACGCGATAGATAAAAAAAAAATTTAGTTCCTTTCTTGGGAAGTTTTATACAATCAGGAAGTAAACTACGATCGCCCTTCACTCCCAAGTTAAAAAAGACTAATTCACGGCGCAGACCGCCCCCCCCCACCCCATACAAGGAAAAGGACCGTGGGTCAGTGGGCCAGGGTCAATGCCAAGAGACGACTCTCCTCAGTCTCAAATAGCGAGGAATTGGAAATAAAGGAAGGTCTGAAGCTTAAAAAATTGGAGAAGTAAAAAAAAAGGGGGGGGGGAGGCGAGGAAGAGACTCGCAATTTAGGAAAAGGAAGTGTTTTTTAGCAGGTGAAAATGGGAAACTGGGCAAGCAGTTTCATGCTTTAAAATTTAAAAGTTTATTTACTTCGCCAAACCTTTAAAATGAGTTTTAAAAAAACCAGTCAAAGAAAAAGAAATTCAGAGAGCGGAATTCAAGGAAAGTACCGTAACGGCACCGGTTACTCGACTATAGGGGAACTTGATGTCCGATCGTCCTACATTGCTCTTAACTGGACACAACTTTAAAAGTCATTAACCCAATTAAAAGAATAAGAAGAAAAAAACGCTCGAAATATCATTTTATTTCTCGATTTGTACGGTTTGTACCACATTTTATTTCTTCTTGACCTCCAGCGTCCGATGCTCAGGGACCTGGCGCACGCAAAACGCGACTAAAAACTTGTAAGGTCAATAAGAAAACGATAGATATGACAGCAATCAAGTGACACAGCTCTGATAAATTGATACTATCAATTAATTGTTATTGTTCATGATTTACGGTGTTGTTTAGTGATTACCGCAGCTTTCTAATATCATCTATAAAGAATAACGAAATCCTTTCTTCCTTTAATATTTGATTACAAGCTTTATCACCTTCTTTTCCTCACCAACTAATCTCAAGCACTCCATCAGCCGCCCCGCCCCCCCCCCTCTCCGACAACCATCACCATTGAACGTGTTTACGCGTTTCTAACCATCCTTGTCACGCTTTATTTTTATACGTTCGCTCGTTTTTTAAAGTGTAGCTTAAGCGCTTAACGTTTTTTGTCTTGAAAAGTGACGGTTACTGAATGGAATTTGTTTACGAAGTTGCCTTTTTTTTCTTCTTCAAATCTTCAGTGGAAAGAGTTGGAATAGTGAAAATGTAATATGACGTCAATTCGAGACAAAGATTCAATGGGCGTCGAACTGACAGGCGCGAATTTCTGTCATTGAATTTTTGTTCAGTTGACTGAAGACGAAAAATTGTTACCCTAAAAAAGGAGAATGAGGAAGTTTCACATTTTCATAAAATATTTTTGTTCGATGAGGCATATCAATCCTTCCCCCTACATAAATAAATAAAAATTTAAAACCCTTCAGAAATATTTTTTATTTATAAACAAAAGTTGGCATATTTGAAATCCCACCAAAACGAACATTTTCCGCAACGTAATATCCCATGTATTCTCTGTCCTTTTCATGCCTCTAAATAGCTCATCTGTTCCTCCACTATTTTATTAATGAAGAGCTCTTGTAGAAAGTAATATGGAAAACCAAGTTATTCGACTTCCCATGATTTCTATATAAAAAAATGAAGCGGTTTGTGGGTTGGGACTTTTGCTCCCGATTGGCTGCGCTTCGTCACCTTCAGGGCTAAAATCCGCTAAATACAAAATTTCTACAAAAACCAAAAGTTGAAAGAAACATATGTTATCAAGATAGATATCACGCTTGAATGTTGATCCTCGTTCACGAAGATTTTCCCCCACACGGAGAAAAATATCGACGGTTTATTAGGCGATTTTTAGCAGTCCTGGTACTGCGTGGAGTTGCAAGATAGTCCAGATCTTACTAATTTAGCAGAACGGTTTTACTCGGCTAAAAATGCGGAGACCTGTTTTAGGAGGGCGAAATACTTCTAAAAGTGGTACTGCAAAAACAAAGTTCGGGACTGCACGGAGTTGCAAGATAGTCAATACGGCTAAAAAGTGGTCCTGCTAAGCCTCTTTACTCTTCTTTAACAGGTATGCAAGAAAAGCCGTATAATGGTGAGTTGCACTGCCAAAACAGTTAAAGAGCCCTGTTAAAACAGAAGATACTACTATTCGAAAACAGCTCTTCTGTTCTACTGCGAAAGCCGAACTACCTCTGCGAAAACAGTTGTATTTATCTTGTAAAAGAAGTCCTTGAATTACCGGTAATGCAGTCCATTTTCAGCTATAAGTGCAGTGTGTGTTCTCTGAAAAGTGCACTGCGGACTCTTTGAATTTAGCGCGATTTATTTATTGATTTTAGCCACCCAAGTACTATCATTTTCGCAGTGCTTCCTGTGTCGTAAAGCAGTCCACTGTGCACTAAAATAGTAGCCCAGAAACTGCATTCTTAACATTTATCTATGCGATGAAAACAGCATTGACAGGTCATCTATTAGAGCAAATTATACTTTGTTAGAACACGCGCACTCTGCAAAAGTATAAATATCGCTCATTTGCTGCAATAGCTCAATAACGCGATTGCGTGTAAATCAAAATTACCATTTGTTAACAGATTTTTGATTAGGTACTCCACGCTTTTGCAGCAAAAAAGCGATTTGTAAATTTTAGGGCCTCAAATCTGTAAAATAAAATGCATTGTGATTATAATATTTATTTTTATTTTCATTTAATTTATACCCGTCAAATTTGCCAGAACAACTGTCCATATTTAAATTACAACGATCCCTTTTTCACCCAATTACTTTCACATTCCCGTATACAATAGGAAAGAACTAAAAGGCCAAGTATGGTGTTCTTTTAGAGTGGACTAACAACTAGATGAAGAAGAATTTTGTACACTGACAGAGATATCAAATAAAATAAATATAACAAAATTAATAAGTGATAGGCAACATAATATAGTACAGGATATTTATTTACAACCACATCTGTAACACAGGCATAGAAAATTTGTTGAAGTACACAGGTAAATATAACACACAAAGGAAACAAGCCATTGCTCGACAAATTTCCAATGGAAGGCTTGGAATTTCAGGTGACTTACAAGAATGTGAATTAGAAAAACAGAAAAAACGTCCGGTTGTAGCTCATAGCTTTGTCGAAAGAAGAGAATAAATAAAAAAGAATAAAATTAAGGATCGGTTTTATCACCTGCGGTGTTAAGCTTAATGAACGGAAAATTCTAAACGTAAAAGTTAAAAAAGTTTGTTAAATATTACTGGTTCAAATTCGACAAAATTAAACTCGATACGAAAAAAACTCCAAAGAAGGTGAAATAGACCAAGCTAAGAAATTAAACCAGAAGAATAACAAAGAAGAATAACACCAATCTAAAATGACAAAATAAGGTGAAATTCTGAATGAAAAGAAAAAATAGAAAAAAACGCTAACGGGCACGGAAAGTGAGGGGGGGGGGTTAAATCGAAATGTTTTCATGTTCCATGCGTGTTCCACTTTTTTTTTTTTTTTTTTTTTTTTTTTTTTTTTTGCCATTTTGTGCCTCTCTATCGACCTTGAATTTGACTGAATAAGACGCCAGGGGCCTTATTCTCCAAAGGGACAGCAATATTGTTTCCGTAGCGAGATATTATTCGTGAATTAAAGAAAAATGAGTGGAGACATATACGATTTTTGAAAAGCAATCGGAAAAAGTTAGAAAATACGGCACCGGGCTAAAAAACTGAACATTAATGGGAGAATTAAAAGAAAATTTCAAATAAAAAGGATAGAAAATGCTCAGGTCGGCGTACCCCAAGTGCAGAGGTCGTGAATTGCTAGTTACAATTAAGTGTTCCATAACAAGGCGGGCAATAAGGCATCGGTCACTTTCGTCTCGATGACGTTTATTGATGAGGAACTTTCCCCTCGAGTTTTTCTCTAGGATCTCATGTACGGGGTGGCACGACGCCGACGGTTGACTAGCCGATGGAACTGCACTGGGCGACGAATTCGATGTTGATTGTTCAAGAGACCTGTATTGAGGTAATCACTCAAATTAAATAACAGGCGAGTACACAAAAGACGATATTAATTTTAAAACCTTTCGGGAGAAGAAATTGTGTTTAGGGTGACTGGATAACTGTCTGAATTTCCAAAAGATTTCGCCAAAGTCTCCTGCTCGTTTACCGAACCCCCTGGGCCCTTTCTACAAAGCGAAAACGAATGTTTAGTAAAACATTGCAATGATTTCTGCGACACAGAAAAATCTTGCACTCACCTCCTGCTCAGACCACTTTTTCCAATGGTAGGCGTATCCAGCCCTAAATATCAAATTCTCGGGGCCTGGTAGTATCTCCGACAAATAATCAGGAGTAAGGTATTTTATTTTCGAAATACTCGTAAAGTTGTAGGCTAAAGAAATGAGAAGAAGCATGAATTAGAATTATTTGAATAAGAAATTACAGAAATTGGCGACACCGAATACTCAAAAAAAGCTATCAAAGGAGAGATAAAGGAGTTCAGAGAAATTCTCCTCATGCAGTAGCAGCCTTTCTTCGAAAAAGCCGCAGGAAGAGTGAGAATTTTTATGGGCTGATTGTACGTTCAAAAAAGGTTTCCGAGTTATTTCGGTGGTGACTTTAGAAAAAGCCCGCTACGGCTTGATGAGAAATTCTTGAAGATTGAAACTAGACAGTATTGAATACAAGAAAACATGCACTAGTACAGTCTCCGCTTCGACCTTGAACTCCGGGCTACCTGACTCACGGTCCCGGTGGCCTCTTTCCGACAATTGATCCGGATTCGGAGCTGAAAATCTGCTCTGCCCAGGGGAAGCAGAGGTGCTACCGCAACACGGTCACCGGCCCTGGTTCTCGTCGTGACCCGGCGATCCAAGTCAGGGAGGTCTCGGATCACCGAAGCCGATGAGAACCGGTGAAAGCGAAACGGGAACGCGATTGGTTGGCGGGATAAATCCCCAACATTTTTCGTTCAAATTCTTGTTGAATAAAAATAAGGATCATTGGAATAATGAGGAGCGGATGCATCAAAAAAATCATCAAAGTTTCAGTAAATTGATCACCACGGCATTCGTAACCCCCCCTCACCTAACCTCCCACCACAATGATCCGATTAGGTGGCGGCTACACAGTAACTCGGAACTCATCTTTGAGACTTGAATTTTTCCAAAGTTGTTCAAGGTTTATCTCTACTTTTCCGAATTAAATCCGATTTTTTTCACTTCCGGATGGGCTTTTTGCTACTTTTGACGAACAATTCGGAAAGAACAAATTTTTAGAAATCTTGCGGAATGAAGCCATAGAAGAGGTTCCAAGAAAAATCAAGTGTCCAATCCAATTGGAAACTTGATTTTTCTTGGAACAAATTTTTTTCTGCCAGGATTAGCTGTTTTCGAACAAATTAATCATTTTCTGTTGTTTCGACAGCATCCCAAAGTAAGCCAAAACGGGGATCCCGGTTCTATTGAAAAAATAAATAAACACCCTCATTTATTCACGCTAAATCCTGGTGAATTGACCTTCCATTGCACAGAAAACTTGAAATCTACTCGATCGCAGTACAAAACACGAACATAATGAAGAAACTGCGTCTCCTACTGTTGCAGTACAGCTTTGTTATTGCCTTAAGAGTTAAGCCCCCAACCACTTGGTATTATGGCTATACTGATTTCAACTCGAGATAAAAAAATAAGTCAGTAGCTTCATTATTCATGCAAACATGCACCACTCATACTTTACAGTACGTCGTAAGGTAGTATTTAGAAAATATTCACTCACCTTTGAGAAACAAAGTCGGAGTCTCACGACACTAATAGACACTGTACACAGAACGAAGATGATCTCAAACTGAAACTGAACTACGTGACTCCAGGCTCAAGCATGAAGAAAGGGCTAGGGTAGTCAAAACCCCCTTTTCTGGGACACGTGGCAGCTCATGTTTTAGCAGACCGGTATACTGCACACCCACGTTTTTAAAGACCCATATACTTCTGTTCCACACACATACCATTACTTTGAAGGTCACGGTTCGACTAAAACAACCCCTGGACTGGTATTTCAACAGCACTGCATTGCTTACGACGGTACAAATTTACAATTCTCTTTCTCTCCCATTCCCATTTCATTTGGCTCGCTCGCTGATTCTTACACTTTTATGTGTAGGTAGGTACCTCTATTTATAACTGAAATAATAAAATTGAGCAACGATTTCTTGATGGAACTTAATGAAGATTGTTTACTTCCACCCCTCGCAGCAAGCCCCTGTAGCCCTATGAGAACCCTTATTGTGGGCACTACAGGTACGATTATTTTACTTGTGGGATCATTGTACCTGACGTTGAATGTAATATTGGAGCATGTGATATTCTCATTAGCACTACCCACGTTCCCCCCCCCCCACCCCAAGGACTCGTTCTTCTATTTCGGCAGCGTAACCCACGATCTGGACTAGCAGGTTATCGTATTTGCATTGTTCCATGCTGCTAAAAACGATCAATCCCCGGATTTCGAAGACTCCCGGTCGGCGTTTTTATCAAAAAAACCATCCCCACTACAAGATTTCACAGTACCCAGCACAGAGCAGAGTAGCTCAAATACTGCTAGTACGGCAATACGGCTACTTTGAAAGGGCGAAAAGCATGGAAACTGTCATTTGAGGAGTAATAGACGAGCGAAAACAACAGTCTGCTCGTGACAGCAGAACTAACTCTTCAAGGAGACTTAGCCGTATCGTCTAGTTTTAGCAGTTAAATTGCTTTTGCAGTATTTTTTCGCAGACCCTTTTTCTCAGTGCACTTCCCCCTCTAGCAGAGTGACGCGCTGGAAATAGTAGGAGCTAATAGTAAGGTAAGATTGAGACTTATTATTTTTCAATACACACTAGGTAAGTTATTCAACATAATTCATTCAACATAATTCATATAAGTATGACATTTTAAAAGGGTAAAATGCCGATGACATGATTGTTCCCCACTGCACAAATGGTTTGGCACTTCAATTGGATGGTCGGTCGTGCACAAAGTTTCGTTTTGTATAACAATCGGCGGTAATTTACATAATATTTACTTGTTCAGTGTGAAAATTTCGATTTAGACCTATCATGCTATACTGCACGTTTCCGATCCATTAGGTGGGCATACACGAGCAGATATCTGCGCAGATTTCATGTTTTTGACAGATATCGGTGGTGAAAATTTGCTCGTTAGTGGGCAAGAAACGACGACAGATCAACCGTGATCGGCCAACCGATATCGGTCGGAGTTCAAATCCGTCAGATGTGGTCTGTGGTCCCCCACTAATCAACCGATTTCTTATGAGAGATATCTGGCAGATATAGATCGGCCGATTTCGAATCGGGCGTCGCCCCTTAACGCAACGATTTTAACAACCGAAACTTCACTGAACATGTATTTTCTATTATTTTTATCATATGTATGGGTCAAGCTTTTTGCTCCCTCTACTAGTTTTCTAACTTCATATCTGCCACCGATCTCAAATATCTTTCGAACCCAACCGATAAATGAAATCTGTCAGATTTTTTTCCGCAACAGATCTCAATCTGCCAGATGTGCCCCCACTAACGGGCAGATTTGATCGGGTAACAGATATCGGTCGCAGAACACTTTTGTACGTTAAGGGGCGACGACCGATCTCATCGTTTGCTCTAGATCGTTAACGATATCTGTTGAAAATATCGGCCAATTAAATCTGTCAGAATTATCTGCCCGTGTATGGGCCACTATTAACAGTCATACATTTGGGAGGGTGTATGGAGAGGGAAATAAATAGAATGTACCGTGGACTGCCTCATACACCGACACAGGAGAATGGCTGGTGTCGGATCGGACGGCCTTTACTCCCCAAAACTCCTGGGGCCCGAAAAGAAGTGAGGGGTTCCAACGAGAGATAATGTTATTTCTTATACGACGTCCCTGGATCCCTCTTGCGGCATTTTCTTCCCCTGCTCTCATTTCATTCAATTTTTTTAATCATTCAAAATTCACAGCACATTCAAATTCAAGCTTTGCAAAAAAAATCAAAGCAAACTCGTGTTAAAGGGCATGTTCGTACATAATAGAACCTACAAATCCATTGCAAGCATGAAGGAACGTGATCTCCCGTGCGACTTTGTTTTATTGATGCTACAGCGAATTTTCGTCATATTTCAGTACCCTGTGGTGATCGAAAAGTGGGCGAAAGCTATTGGCATGGAATATTTACAGCTGCCTGTGAAATCCTTCGTTTGTTCGCTTCATAATGAGTTTTTCGTCAACCATGAAGTGACAAGGTTATCCTACAGGTAGACTACAATTAAAACAAGGGCCGATTCCTCATGTTTTCCCTGGAACACATACTTTTTTGCGGGAGTAGTTATGCGGTGACCCCCACCCCATAGTACAACCAAATGCTTCGGTGAGTGTTCAGTAAATGCCATAGCTAATAACTTGACTTTAACAACTATTGTTCATTGAAATGTATCATTGTAACAGATGACTAAGCCTGGGCACGATGCAATGAAAGCGCGTGCGAAACTTGAAATTTCAGGCGTCACATACTTAAAATTTGGGAAGATGTGGTCAAAAAATCCAAAGATTCGCAGATTGAAAAAAGGTTACTGGGAAGTACTAAGAGCTTGAAACATCCCCGCGTGTAATTTTAAACTATTTTAGTGCGGAGGTTAACGACATCAACTTTGCAAATAATCATTAAGCGATGCCACTTGGCAGGAATGTTCTATAAACTTAAGACCAAGTCCCCACCAATGCCTACCTGCAATCACGGCCCATCACCCCCTCAAAAGTTCAAATTTGACATAACTCGACAGTCGGCATCCATATAGTAGACAGAAATATTCCGTTTGCGCCAGGTTGAACAACTTTGTATCCGACCAGAAGTCCCGCAGGGGAGCATTAGTTTGGGCTCCACGAGAGCCAAACAAAAGACGCTTCGGTGGACACACATAATATGATCAGGAGAACGATATATTTTTTTCTGAGGCAGGATCCACTTTTTCATCGGATGTTTTGGCGTCAAATGCAGAGGGGGTGATCTCTACGAGGCCTCACGAAGCTCCAAAAGGGAAAGTCAAATTATCCAGCGTGTAGGAGCACTGGTAACATTCGCCCGAATCTCGATGACCAAGGTTTGTATTTATACCTGAATTTTTACGGTAAACTTTACGTGAAATTGTATTCATTGTTTCACCTCACTGGCGAGCACACTGTTAACAAAAAAAAAAAAAAAATAAACTCGGGCTCGCGGAACATTGATATACAGTTTATGTGTGCATGAAACAACTGTACACTACTCGCCTATTTATTATTGTCAGGGGTGGGCAAAATACTTTGAAAATGTATTTTAAATACAAAGCCCAAAATACTTTCAAAAATGTATTTTAAATACTGAAATACAATTACTTTTTGAATTGTATTTTGAATAAAATACAAATACAATTTAAAATAATTTTCAAAAATTCGATTTCGACGGCAGATAGTGCGAAAAACACGAAAAATAAATAATTCAAAAATATCAGGTCCTTCAATAGACAAGTTGACAAAATGTAGCAGCGCGAAATGGCGCTGCGCCGCGATGCGCAAAAAAAAAGTAGACAAGTTGTCACCAAGTATTTAGTACCGAACCGGCGAGCACTGGTGGATCGTGAGCTGAGCGCTTTTCGCCGCAAATTAGCAACTGATTAGCGGGGTACCCCCCCCCCCCACCACCACCATAAAGACATAAATATGCGCTTTTCGCCAACTTTAGCAGCAAAGTAGATTTGGTATCCTGTGAATCAGCGATGTTTCTTCAACTTTTCTCGAGTTGGCGTTTTCCACAATTTTAGCTGCAAATTAGCGAGTTTTTCTAGCGGTTTACTCAGCATGAGCTGAAAATTACTCAATATTAGCCGTAAAATTCTCGAAATGTTTACCACAAATTAGCATTTTTTGTTCACCGTAACCATACACTGCGGAATAGCGATTTCGTCCCAGTTTTAGCCGCGAATTTGCGAGTTTTTCACTCATTGCCATAAATTAGCTCTTTTTCTCAAATTTTAGCCTCAAAGTCTCCCGAGGAAGCCGCGAATTAACGTATTTCCAATTTTTTACGCAAATTTAAATTTGTCTCAATTTTAGCCGTAAATTAGCGCTTTTTCGTAATTTTAGCAGTGCAGTAGCTATTTCTAGCCCGTGTATTAGCGAATTTTGTTCATTTTAGTCACGAATTGGCGTTTTCCGATATTTTTACTGCAAATCGGCAATTCTTCCATTTTTGACAGTGAATTAGCACTTTTTGTTTCAATTTAGGCTGAAAATGCACTTTTCTCTTTATTCTAGCCAGAATAATTACTGATTTTCTCTATATTTGCCGCAAATTGGCACCACATTAGTAATTTTTTCAATTTTAATTATATGTAGAATAGGGCTTCATCTCAGTTCTACCCGTGAATCAGTTCTTTTTCTTTTACTTATGACCATGAATTTGCCGTTTACCTCAATTTTAGCCACAAATTTGTTGTCAGAAGGCGAAATTAGAAATTCCAACACACTCTATCCGCGATTATTTTCCTCAATTTAAGCAGTAAATTCTCGTTTTTTTCAACTTTAGCTGCTTTGAAGCGTTTCTATAATCTGTGAATTCGCGTATTACCTTAATTTTTCAGCCACGAATTCGTGATTTCCTCAAATTTTAGCCGGGAATAACACTTTTTCCCAATTTGAGCTGAAAACGAGAGTTTTCATTTATTTCTGACAGGCTAATTATAGTTAATTTTGTAGTACTAGCTGGTTTTTTTTTACACTTCAGTCACACGTTGGCATTTTTCCTTCAATTTTTGCTATGGATTAGCGTTTATTGTTTAGTTTTAGCATATTGGTAACTCAAACGAATTATAGAGAGCGGTATGATCGTTTCAAAATGTCGTCTGAAAGGCATATAAACAGTTGATAAGGCAGTAGTTTGGCATCCGGTTGGCATGGTAATTTAGCTAAGTTCTCAATTTATGTAATTATTTTATAGATTAAACGACTGTTGGCGGGAGAGGAAGTGGACCACAATTATTCGCGCTTGGAGGGAGCCCCCAAAAACCCACTTCGTGGGGTGTGTTGTGTCCCTGAATGTCCAAATAACGAGCGGACCCCCAGTGTTTCTTTCCTTTGTTTACCTCCTGACAAAATTATGGCAAAACCGGGGAAAATAAAATTGAGGATCGGGAAAGAATTGTCGAAATTCGTGCGGGTTTCCTCCGAACATTTCCAACTTGCTTAATTAGAAGTAAATCAATATTTCTTTGAAATAACCAGAAACGTGTTTCCCTATCTTCAGAAGAGTATTTATTCTAAGAGGCCTTGGCTAGAAAAGGGGACAGTTCATGCTTCCACGGGCGGAGGTGTACAAATTATATGCGTTGCTCGCTGAAATTCGAAGTCGGCGACTTTTGAATAATTCTGTGGTTGAGGCCTGATAAGTATTGACTGGTTGGACGGACCAGTATTGCGGACATTTAATACTATTATACTACACGGACATTTACTACTATTTAGTACTAGTATTGCGGACCAGTATTGCAGTATTCCGGACTGGTTGACGGTATTGACGGGACTGGACCGCATCGCTTCGGTTAATACGACGTTCTCCTCATAAAAGTTCATTTCCTTCTGGGTACATACACCTGTACAGAAGAAAGAAAACATAATTCTCCAGCTCCTTCAACAAGGAATTCGATGAGTTCAGGTGCATTTGAAAATGTCTTCCACTTCCTCTCTTCCCAGGGGGCTCCTGGTCCCGGCAGACCTTTGGGGCAAACCTTGGACAGAAAAACAATAACTCTGTTTGGAAGTAGCACTTGAAACGAATTTGAGGTTTTTTATGTATCCATGGGTGAGCGGTCTGTCTTTTAAAAACGGTCAAGTATTTTAAGATAGCCAAATCGGCGTAATAGCTCTTTAAAATTAGCCTACACCCCTACAAATTTGAATTTAAACGTGTGAAATCCATAAGACGGCCTCCTTTTAGGGAGCCAACCGCGCAAAATAGTGATTCCTGACGAGCATGATTGTGATTCGTGAAATTTGGATTTTGGCAAAGCCAATCCAAAAGATTTTTTTTTTTTTTTTCTAGGGAGCGAAATTATTAGTCCTTCAATTAGCCAAAACCTTGGTTGAAATTATATTCAGTAAGTGTCAAATCCTCGAGATTTTAACTGTGAAACAGCTAGGGGTGAAACCGGGTCCTCGGTCCGGGCTGTGAATAATTCCGGGCCGGTCCGGTCTTCTTGTGAGGACCGGTCCAAAAAAAATTGGCCCTTAAATGGCGTATAGAGAAAAACAGGAAATTTTTATGTGAATCCGTTTCGTGCTGGAACTGCGTGTTTCTAATGTCTCGAGTTTGTTTAAATGGAATACCGTGAACTACCAAACATCAAAGGGGGGAGGGTATCGAAAACCCCCCCACAGAATAACACCTACTCATATCCACCCTGCCCACATCAGTTTTCAGCGATTTGACTAGCTCTAATAGCCTGTTAGGGGCAATGCCGTTGTTACCCCCACTTTTGGATCGGATGTGAACGTGCTGCAAATTTCTTCCTTTTAAATGTGAAGCATTTTTGGGCTGAATAGCCCACAAAATGTGTACGTAGAGCTTGTGAGCCAAGGATTATTACTTTTATATACTTCGTTTCGAATTACTATTTCGTGTACGTTTTCCAGCGATATTTTATTTAAGACTCAAAATAAAATCGGTCCTTTTCGGTCCGGTCCAAGACATTTTTTTTCGGTTCGGTTCGGTCCCGGTCTTGTTCAGAGGTTATTATTTTTCGATCCGGTCCGGTCTTTATCGAAAGACCGGACCGGACCGATTTCACCCCTAGAAACAGCCCAAATCCAAGATTTTCATTTTTGACAGTCACAACCCAAACCAATAAGATTGGATTATTTCATGAGCCAGTCCCGCAAAATTGACTTTTAGGGAGACAATCCTCCGTAATTGGCATTTTGAGTGGGTAAAAACCGTGAAATTAGGTTCTGTAAGAGCCAAATAGTCCGCAAAATTTGGGCTTTGCAATGGTAAAATCCATTAATTTTTTTTTAAGGAGCGAGATCCGATAAATTGCTCTTTACAAATGAGCTAACACCCTGGAAATTTTTTTTTCAAAAGGGTGAAATCCGTGAAGTTGGTCTTTTCAGAGAGATAGTGTGGTTAAAATCATCTGTTTCGACCACCCATTTACGGAACTTTAAGTTTAAGGAAATGTATATAAATACGGGCCCTATTCAGGAGAATCAAAAGTACAGAAACAATCAAGTTTTCACTTCCCTGACAGGGCCCAGGGGCGTAGCGTGACATTTTGATGGTCGGAACGGTGGTCATGGTAGATGCCCACCCCGCACTATCAAAAAATTCAAGTATCGGGCTACTCATCTCAATCGGAAATCATCGGGCTTATGGTAGGTGAAACTCTCAGGGTTCTCGGGGGAATTTTCTCCCAAACATCGTATTCGATTTACCTGGGAAGGACCCGTTTAACATATTCGCTTTTTTCAGAATAAACAGACCGGCGTGGTGTCAGATTGACAGATTCTTGGCGTGGGAATGTTTCTCGGGGCAGAAATCAGCAGTTTCCTAGTCTCCGTGGGCTATATTTGAAGTAATTAAGCCAATATGATGTAGGTACGATCAAAGATAGGGGAGGGGGTATATCCTGGAGAGAACCAACTTCACGAGAATGGGTCTTCAAGAAACCGATTTCGTGGGGTTTAATCGTTGAAAAAAACAATCTTGGGGGTTTGGATCTGTAGAAAAAAAAGTCATGAGCCTGGCTTACATGAAAAACACAAACTTTGAGGATCCGGATTTCCAAAAACCAATTCACGGGTTTAACTCCTGAAACCTCTTATTTCGAGGATTGACTCTGAGTAGAACCAACTTCACAGGTTTTGCGCTTCAATAAACCAATCTCAAGGGCTTTTGTTGTTCAGAAAACCAATCTTGAGGGTTAGCATCTTCAAACAACAGAATTTGCGGAACTTGGCATACTCAAAATACCAATTTTGCGGGTTATTTGTCTCAATAAAAAACAATTTTACGGATTCGGCTCTCCATAAAAACAATTTTTCCTCCTTTGGTTAATCAAAAGACCTCAATTCCGTGAGGTTGGCTCTGTCAAATTCTTCCAGCTTACATTTGACGCGTAGAGGGATGGAGCGTGTTTGCGTGGAACACTGATCGGTTGTGGGATGCAACCCGCGGCTTCTGGAACGCTTTGTCCAGTTTTTAGACTGTTTTGCCTCCTAAGAGAGCCATTGGATCGCCAAGACTCAGCTTTCGGTCAATTTCATTGTAGTTTTTACGCCTCCTCCCACTAACTGGCAGCCGTTATACTGTTTTAGATAGCTCTTGGGGGCGCCCTGGTCTGCACTGAACCATTTTGTGCGGTTTTGGTGCTTCTTGGTAGACCTGAAGCCACAATTTCTTTCACGGAGCACCTGACAACTACGGGCACTGGGCAGTTGAATGATGTGGAGTGTTTTATACCGGTGGTGCGCAAAAAGGACTCTATATTTATCCCAACTGTGCTCGGTTCTTTAACATATTATTCACGTTAAAAATAAATAAAAGCTTCAGCCGACTGACGCCCGTGGCGGGCCGCCCCCCACCCATACGCTACGCCACTGACAGGGCCTATCACCGGATGGTGACACTGCATCATGTCTTACGGGCTCCATGTTCCTAAAACTGGCTCGCACAACTGTAATGTACCTATGTACATTAAAGTTGAAATAAAAACTTCCTGACGTGCCAGAGTAGACGTGCATTTTTTATAATTGCACCTGTCAATTGTCGCTATCACAACGACAATTTCAACGAAATTTTTTTGTATTCGATAATGAGGTTGGCTTTCCAAGATTAACGTTGGAAGGCATTGGGCGAAAAATTCAAGGGAATTGTCATCTTCTCCAACAACGTCACACTCAACATATTTCGCTTTGAGAACAACAGATCCATCAATCAATGGTCGCTGGAAATCGCCAATGCAGCGGATAATCTCAGGCAGATTAACAATATCCGAGCCCATCTGAAATGAATAATTTCGTGTAGTGCATAAAAGAGAATGGAAACGAGTAATATGTACTCGGTAAATCGCTCTTATATTCTGAAAGGACTACAGAAATGGCTGTTGGAGTAGTTAACAAGATTAAGAAATAATAATTGGTTTTAATAGTTATGAACGGTCATACGCTTATTCAGTGAGTAATACTTACATTAATAGAAAACAAATAAAAATCATCTCACCGTATTATCGCGCACAGTATGCCCTTTTAAGCCAAACAATCACGACATTCTGAATTATTTATCATGCCTTATATGCTTCCTGGAGCTTTTCAGTGATAACACCAGATGTCAGCCACTCCGATTTGTGTCCCCAATAGAAGCTACGCATTTGCGTTTTGTCAATTTTTCAAGCTTTAGTGACTTTGTGGGTCGCGCTCTATTCGGTATACAAAATAACGGCCAACGAAAAATTTAGAGATCTTTTTTGTAACGACAATGAAAAATTGGGAAAATACGAACTCTCGATCAAACTGACTTATGTTGTTTTTTTAACATAATATTTGTTATTTTTTAAAATGAAAATTGAGGTTTGTTAGCCGTTGGCACGCTACAACTTTATTCAATTTTGGCCACGGGTTTGCGCTTTTAATCAATTTTAGCGGTGCAGTAGGGATTCTTTCGTTTGTATTGGCGATTTTCCTCCATTTTAGCCACGACTTGGCGTTTTCCTCATTTTCAACTGCAGTTTAGCCATTTTTTAGCAGCCAATTAGCACTTTTTTCGGAGTTTGAGTTGAAAATTAGTGTTTTTTGCTTATAGTTGGCCCCGCTAATTAATATCTTTGTCAATTCTAGCCGCGTAGTTTTTTTAGGTTTTAGCCCGCGTGAGCAATTTTTGTCTACGGATTAGCGCTGTTTCTCAGTTTGAGCCTCGATTCTTTCAGAAGCTATACAAATTTTCGTTTTCTCAATTTCAGCCGCGAATTATTGATTTTTCTTCATTTCAGCTGTGAAATAGCGTTTTCGGATAATTTTGCAGCGAATTAGCACATTATCTATTCTCTTTTTTTTTATTAATAGGCGATTTTTCGCCATTTGAGTTGTGAATTTGCCATTGTGGTCCAGTTTAAACTCGAATTAGCGTTGTTTTTCGCAATAATTGCCTCGAGTTTTGTTTACTTGTACAGCTTTGTGTACTTGTAGGCTAGGGCTCTGTATGATCCATTTTTGTGCCAAGTTTCCATCCGCTAGCATTATTTTTGCGGCAGTTGTGCTAACAAGGAATTCGGAACTTCCCCCTCCCACCATGACTACCCTTCCCTCTCCACTTTTTCGAAAAATGAAAACGTCAATCGAAGGCTGTTATTACACCGGGTTTTTGTGCCAAATATGGTGTCACTAAGTTAGGTTATACTGGTGAATGGTGGCGAAGAAGTGGAAACTAAAGAACGTTGAAATTAAAAGTATTTGTATTTGTATTTTCGTTGAGTGTGAAATACAAAATACTTTTGAAAATGTATTTCAAATACAAAGCCCAAAATACTTTCAAAAATGTATTTTAAATGCAGAAATACAAATACTTTTCCAAAAGTATTTAAATACAATTACAAAATACGTATTTTGTATTTAAATACAAAGTATTTTAATACTCAAGTATCTTGCCCACCCCTGCCTTCATTGACAAGGTGAAGAAAATAACCAGTGACAATGGTTCTCAATTCACGTCGATATTACTTGAGAATTTCGCATCTGAGAGAGGTATAAAATTGATTAAGAGCTCGCCGTACCATCCAGAAGGAAATGGTTTGGTCGAAAGAAAAATAAGGGACGTTAATCAGTTCCTATCCCTGTACCAGTCTTTCAGAGGAGGGTGGAAAGCATGTCTGGAAGCTGCAATAAACCACATTAATCGTTCATTTTCAACAAGTATCGGATGTTCTCCGCATTACAAGGCTTTCGGCACTATTTCACATTTTCCTGCGGATCTCAGATACAATATCCCTCCCGATTTGATTCGTTGAGCAAACTCTAAGGAAGTACAAAGAAAAAAATGAAAAAAGGACTTTGACCGTCGGCACGTGGTACGTTTACCAACACTCAAGAGAGACATTGTTAATTCTCGTTCAGGCGTCGAAAAACAAGAAAGACGCCATACAAAATAACCAAAGTCACATAATTTCGACAACGCCCCTAAAACAGTGTACTACGAAGAAGATGGAGTCGAGAAGGATTGCATCCATGAGGAACGTGCTACCGTACAACTGCAGGAGCAGTGCCGTCTTCCGAAGAAAGGGGAACTGTAATGGACCCACTTCAATAAAACACAACAATATGACTTAAGGGGGAGCTGTACATGTGATTCCTCGACCCCCCTCCAATCCTACCTCGCCTTCTCCGCGTTACGGAAATTACCGCCGCATTTCTCCGGCTCATTTAAATCTTCAGGAAATTCCGCACAAGCGTACGATCTTCCTTTTTCATATTTCATCCCTAAAATAACTGTGAAACGCACACAAACTTTTACCTTGAAAATTCACACTCTTTCGACGACTTATTTAGGAAAGCAACATCGTACGCTTTTGTGCGGAATTTCCTGAAGATTTAAATGAGCCCTTGAAATCCACGATTGGTGCAGAAATACGGTGGTAATTTCCGTAACGCGGAGTAGGCGAGGTACGATTGGAGGGGGGTCGAGGAAACACATGTACAACTCACCCTCCTTATGGGCAGTTCATTTCCACCCGTCTTCACTGAATTAAATCATATGTTACTGGAGAAGACGGGTAGAAATGAATAGCCCCGTTGCAGAATTTTGTGCAAATGGGGAACGCTAATTATTATCGTATCGCCTGAGGGACTCATAAACCGCGTCCGGCTCGACAAATTCAACAAAAATTGGACGGTAAGACCACGAAGCCACCATTTTTTCGGTCGCATCGGCCTCCCTTTTTTTTCAATCAACGGCACTGCGGTCAACTGTGGTTGCCCTTTAGGCCCTGTTCACAAGCTCTATGTTTACGTTCTGTGGAGTCAATGGAGCCAAACAAATTTACTCACTCGAAAAATGAAGCATTTTTATTGGGAATTCAAGCTATCGGATACGAGGTCTGGCGGATTTTCGGGTGAACTACTAGAAAAAGTACTCTTCTATCAATATGGCCCACAAAAATGCCGGTTCGAGTGACTATTTTGTATTGTTTGAATGTTGCTTCAACAATTTTTTATCAGAATTTGTACGGTCAATATACATAGAAGTGTCTGACACTTTACATTTATGTCGAGACATAAGTGTAGCTAAATAAATGTCAGACATTTCTGTGTAAACGCACCTTATGTCTCGACATAAATAATGTAATGTGTCAGACACATATCGTCGGCTAAGGCGTGATACCTCGTATGTCCAAAAACCAAACTTTACAGGAGAACAAAAAATCATATGAAAAATCCCTATTTGTACATTAATTTCAAACTTTTGGCAATGCTTCCATAAAAAATTATATTGATTATCTTGAAAACAAAATTTATGATAATCAAGTTAGGTATCTAACGGCGCGCCTCCATGGTGTAATGGATACAATGCTCGCTTCACAACCCAGCGGGCCTGGGTTCGAATCCAGCCATTGCCCATTACACTATAAGGCTGCGGCGAGCTGTGACACGGCACACCCGACTTCGTGTGGGCGTTCCCGGCGATGTGCGTTCAACAAACCGCGCACCTACCGAAACGCCTGCGTAGTACGGGTGTGAAGTGCACAGTTAGATCTGGGTATGGCGTAGGAGCCCAAGTGAGGCTTAGGCGCCTGCCGGGTTCAAAGCCCGACGCCCCCAAAAAAAAAAAAAAAAAAAAAGGTATCTAACGAAAAATTTGATACCAAAACCTATTTTCGCCAAATTGACACTTACGAGGTATCACGCCTTAGCCGACGATATGTATATTGACTGTACGAATTCTCATAAAAATTTCTGGAAATTTGTGTTTACACCAAGGAAATTTGTGTCTGACACTCAATTTCAAGCAAAAAGTGTAACGCGACACTTCAGTGTAAACGCACCTTGAAGCCCAGGAGTTTTTTCCTAACACAATTTCCCAGCAATTAGTGTCGCACGTGAAAGGACTTTTATTACACCACTAGCGGACTTTTGAAAGAACACGCGGGCACGTGTAAAGGCCGGTCCACACGCTACTTTGTTTCATAACATTTTGTCTGCACAGTTCAACACTGGACAATTATGCGCCCTCGGGCGAATTTTTTTAACAGCGCCCCATGAATTCACCGATAGAATAAGCAGCGATTTGGTGTTTTCTCCACGTTAACCGCGAATTAATGTTTTTTCAACACTTCAGCGCTTCTTCTCAATTTCGTGGGTGAATTGGACATTTTTACCCATTATTTAGACGTGAATAAGCGATTTATTTCCAGTTTAGTCGCGAATTTGCGATTTTTTTATTTTTTTTTCACCTTTTTCCGCAAGTTAGCGTTTTTTCTCAATTTTTGCCGAACATTATCGCGTTTTGCTAATTGGCCACGAAGTTGCCTCCGGAAACCTGGGCTTGCCATTTTCTCAATTTTCTGTGAATTAGCAAATTGTCTTAAATTAGCCCCAATCCCCCCTCAAATTAATTAGCAATGCAACTTGACTTTAACCACACATTAGCGTTTTTTCTCATTTTAGCCGCTAAAATTATTGATTTTTCTACATTTCGGCACGAATTATAGTTTCCCCAAATTTTCGTCTCGAATTACCTAAAGGGGTTTTCTGAATTAGGCCGTGGATTCGCGATTTTTTTCGCTTTTTGCCACAAAGTTACCTTCACAAGCAGCGAATTAGACGTTTTCCCCATTTGAACCACGAATTATCGTTTTTTCCTCACTTCAGCGTTTCTTTTTCAATTTTAGCGGTTAGCCACAGATTGGCGATTTTTCACCATTTTAGCAGTTTTTTCTTATTTTTGCGATGAACTTGTGTTTTGCCTGAGTTTAACCGCTAAAGAGCCATTTTTCTCAATTTTACCCATGAATTAGCATTTTTTCTTAATTATAGCTTCAAATTTAGCCAATTTTTTCGCTTTCAGCAATGAATTAACGCGGTTTGAGCCACGAACTTGACTTTGGAAGCTGAAAGTTGTCGTTTCCGCACACTTCTACCCTCTAAATTAGCGATTTTTCTATACTTTATCCGCAGAAGCTTTAAGGAAACTTTAGCCGCGAAGTAGTTTTTAATTTTAGCCGTCGTTTGGTGCTTTTTCTCACTTTTGTCCGTAAATCAGTAGCGCCACTAGATGGGGGCGAGGAGGCTGGATTGGCCTGGTTCCCCTACACTAGAGAGGCCCCCGAAAAGCTTAAAGATGGGAAAATAAGGATTTTAAGGATCCATGTTCATGTATGTATAGGTATACGTGAAAAAGAGTTTTTGGCATGCGGTTGGACAGTGCTATTGGCACCTTTCGAAGATTTTCAATTCATCCGACCCAGAGAGGAATGGGACAAAGCAGGTGATCTGCAAGGAGTGTAGCTGAATATTCTATTCAAGTATTTAGCCCACAAAAGCCTCATTCTGAAGGCTCAAATTTAATAACAAACGCGGCCTTCTGGGGGTAACTTCGTGGCTAAAATAGAGAAAGTACGCTGCTCCCCAGTTTTTTTTAGGTCCTTAACGGATAAAGATGAGAAGGCGCACTAATATGCAGTTCTTGCGGCCAAGTACTAACGCAGCAAAAAGTTGGGGAAAAGCGCTAATATTCGTGACTAAAACAGTTGAAAACCGTTTATTCGCGTTAGTTTGATGAAACATCCAGATCAAAATTGACAAAAAATCTCTGATTCGCGGTGTGTAAATGCCATTTTATGACTAAAATGAAGCAAAAGTACTGTGCAATAGAAAAAAAACACGCTAATTCAGGGCTAAAATTGAAAAAAATGATGAATTCGCGTAACTGAAATTGCTGAAATTTCGATAAATGCTAATTCACGACTGAAATTTAGAAAAATGGCTAATAACTAGCTGCTAAAATTGGGACAAACCGTAATCCACGCCAAAAATTGAGAAACATAGCTAATTCACTAATGAAATTGACCAAAAGCTCTACTTAGCGGCTAAACTTGGAACATTTCTATTTCGCGGACTCAACTGGGAAGAATCCCTAATTAATTCGCGGCTAAAGTAGTGAAAGATCTGTTAATTTGCGGATAAAGTATAGGAAAAACGCTAATTCGCTGATCCAAATGGAAAAAATCAACCAATTCACTTCTAAAAATTGAGAAAAACGCTAATTCGCACGACTAAAATTTAGTAACAACGCTGTCTCGAGGTTAAAATTTAGGGAAAAACAAATCCATGGCTTCTGAAGGCAACATCGGGCCGAAAACTGGGAAAAAGCGCTAGTCCATAGCTGAAAGTTGGAAAGAATTGTTAATGCGTGACAAAAATATTTCATGCACCACTAATTTGCGGCCAATGTTGAGAAAAATCACTTCACCGCGGCTGAAATTAATGAAAAACGCTATACTTGCAGCTTAAAGTGAGAAAAAAGCTAAATTCACTGCTGAAAAGGTAAAAAATCGCTAATTTGCTACAAAAATGGAGGAAAACTTCAATTCATGGCAAAAATTGAGACCCCCAGGTAAGGTTCATTATTTACACCCCTTTTGTCAGAATAAAGGAGACTCCCCTTTCCATCATCGGCTATCGAAGCCGCCTTTGAAGTCCATTGGGTAAGAAGTTCGACACATTTGAGTAAAACACAGATACTGTTTTGTTGGTGTTGCCGGTGTTTTTCATGAGAGGGAATTCCCACCGAGGCATTTCTTTTTGGAAGCTAGGATTTTTCCATAATGGCATTGTGTTGGCCCGCAATACAGTATTCCAACCAGGAAACATAAATTCATTCTTTTCGAGCTCTCAATCAACATTTAAAGCCACGAATTTAATTAAGACACCCGGCACTGTCATTGAAATCAGTAGGAATTCTACCAAGGAGTACTCTTTTCATTATCAGACGGCAGCGCTCCAAGTGATAGCTTGAATTCCCAATAGGTTGCATAGACACCACACAACACAAATATAGAGCTTGTGAACAGGCAAGGTAAATGGACTAAAGAGGAATGCTCTTAATTTTCAATTGTTTGTGCCATGACGTCATGGGATGACAAATTTTTAAAAAATTAACAGGTGGGACTTTTTTCAATAAAACATAATTATCAACATTTCTGGGTCCACTTTTGAAATCGGGTGAACTACGCATTATTGCCTGCAGGACAATGTTCCTGTGAAAGAAGTGATTGCAGGGCTGCTAAATGTAATGGTTGGAGCAAAGAAAACTGCTGCACGTGCAGGGTATCATTGCAGTTCTGAAACTTTTAGAAATTCTTTTAAGATAGAGCTAAGTTGAGCAATTTTCTCGTTAAACAATGAGTTTTCGTGACACTTATCAACACAGAGACCTCGCCACCGTTCCAATTAACAATAATATAAGCGCCCCGAAACGGGTTCTCGGCGGTGTTTGGACAACAAACCGCACATCGACCAATACGCTCGTATGGTGAAATCGCCCTACTCCATCCTGGGTATGTGGGCAGGGGCCATAGTATGAACGGTCGGGGAAAAAGCCGAGTAAGAAATAACATTATCCCGGCATAGCAACCACGTCTAGCGGCATTTTCGCACGAGTTCGTACTAAGGCCCCAGATGATGCAAACGAATTCCTCGATATCGACAGTGATTGAAAACGGCTAGGTTCCAGGCCGGGATTCTGGTCGAAGGACACCATTAATACTAAAATACTAAATTACTTCTATTTTTATACACAACAGGGAACACTTTTAAACTCCAGCTTTATTGTCCAACCTATCTAAGAAATGCTCGTGAGCGTGATTGTCGCGGGCAGCAGAGAAGCCCTTCCTTGCTCGCTCGTAAAGCTTAATAGTCGTTTCTCACTGATGTAATGGACCCACTTCAATAAAACACAACAATATGACTTAATGTTAAAATAAATAAAAGTCAGTTCGTGTTTGGATTTCTTTGACTTTAGTTGTCTCTGATTAGAATTACAATACTGATTCACATAATAAACTCGTCCGTCACTGCGCCGAGTGCTGTCTGTACTGAATACACGGGGCTTCACGTGGTACGTGTCAATTAACTGGACCTTAAAACGGTACATAAGGTCTAAGGAACAACTCAACAGGAATTTGGTCGGCCAAATTATATCGCTTTAAAAAAAAATCCAGGCACTTATTTTGGCTTTTCATTCATTTTTTTCTTGATCTACAAAGAAATTCCAAGAATCAACCATGAGAGGGGAAGCTTCATAATATGCTCGGTTGTAGCATACGGAATGCGAACAAATGCAAATTGCCACACTAAATCATCAATAGAGAGTAGGGATGCAACTATGAATAATTTTTTTATTTCGAAAAAAAAAATTATTTCTAAAAGTGAAGATTTTAGGGTTAAACAAGCCTTAAACCAAAAACCGGGCATTATTGGTGATTGGGGGAGGGGGAGCCACTTTCACGTGGCTTGTAAACTTTCTGTCGTCTGTGCGGCTCCTCCATATACTTAGGGAGTCGGAGATTTGTTGAAAACAAAAGACAGCTATCCCCTCCTGTAAACAGCTGACTTGAGCTTCAGCCAGGTACCGAAAGACCAGGTTTTGCGAAACTGCGTTTTCCTTTCAAGACAGTTCAACGCCATGGAAGTCGATGAAACTCCATCGCTGAAGAGAACTGAGCGAAAAAAAGAAGCGAAACCTCAAAGATCCATCGAGGGTTGGATAATTTTTCTTACGAACCTTCACGCCGAAGCTCAGGTACCTTTCGTTCTCTCATTGAAACAATGTCGAAACCATATTTTCATCAAGGTACGTTTACACCGGTGTCCAGCGTTACTTCTCTCTGGACATGAGTGGTGTAAAGTGCCAGACATAAATTTATTGACAAAAATTTCTGGAAGTTCGTGTTTACACCAAGGAAATTTGTGACTGACACTAAGGCCCACATGCCAAGTCGTTCCTCGAATATTCCTCAACCTCAAAGCTCCCTCACAAACTGGAAAAACTTTAAAATAACATCTGATTCTACAGTTTGTGAGGAAGGTTGGAGTCGAGGAAATTTCGAGGAGAGCGACTCAGCATACGGGCTTAAATTAAGTGTCGCGGGGCACTTCCATGTAAACGCACCTCCAGTTAACTTTAGTTACATCTTAACACTCCTTCCCCTTCCCGTCACAAAGGACAGAAAATTGTAGAGCGCTTTCTTCAAAAATCCTTACAGGAGGACGCCCTTCACGAATTAGTCTCCGAGTTCGGTCACGTCAAAAATTTACATTTGAACGTCGACCGACGAACAGGGTTCAACAAAGGTTACGCCCTAGTGGAGTACACGCTTTATAAAGAGGCGCTGTCGGCCAAGGAGGGCTTAAACGGCACGGATTTCTACGGAGAGACAATCGGTGTTGACTGGGCATTCGTGTCGACGCCGATGCTGAAGGAGGACGGCTGCGAAAATGACTAATTTACGATAAAAAAAAAAAATCACAAAAAGACGCTGTTTATAAAAATAAAGTGAAACATTTTTTTTTTGTTTTAAGATTTGCCGTCATCCTTTACAGCTACTTGTCCAAATGCATCTCCCCCCAGGAAAAGCTTCCTCCTCTTTTCCTTCCATGATCGCCCAGTCTACATTGTTTAACGCAAATTCCATGTTTAATTGCGGATAAGATAGGTATAAACAATTTTAAAATCGAAAGGAAAACTCAGGGGGAAACTTCAACGAAGAAACACGTCGTTTTTTCTTTGTTGACTTAGAAAAAAGAGTTAAATGCGCTTGTATGACGCAAGAATTTAGTTTTTCTTTTCTTCCAAGTTCCCTATTTTGCCTCTGAAATTTTTTATGAGGTTTTTTTATATTATTATTATCATAAATTTGCCACACGCTAGCAGTTGTTTTCCTCATTTTAGCGGGGTAATGATTAGTTAAATTGATAAGCGGGAAGAGTGTCCCTATAAAATAAGTCCAGTGGTAAGCTCTGGTTAATAGTTTCCTAGACTTGAGGAGAATGTCGTCTTTGGCTACTTTAGTTTGCTTGGTTTTAGCAGCCGCTTCTCTGAGTGGTAAGGAAAACCGGTCAACACAGTTAAATGGCAATTTTATCGTTATTTTGTAACGCAGCGGTCCTGTCAGCTCCCGATTCGGACGTAGGTGAAACAGTAACAGTCGACTGGCCGCAAGGGACCGATGACGGTGGCTGTGACGGCAGTACGTCATCAGCGGCCGGTGACTCATCCACCGAGGACACATCTGAATCCGGCGACAATTCTAGTAGCGACTCAGCCTCAGCCTCGACGAGTGCTGGTTCGGACGATGCCACGTCGTCGTCGTCAGAGGGAGGAGAATCGGACGGAGTTGCTACTACTGTTAGTACCATTTCTGTAGCGGACGCTTCCTCGTAGGGTCATAGTAAAGGCCAGCCGGTACTTATTGCTCTATGACTTTGTGTCGCAGGTGTCGATACATCTTTTTTCCCTGAACTGGGGGTCCACCATGAGCTAGCGTAAAAATCCCGTCAATCGCGGTACCTATGGCATTATAACATTATTTGTAATAAAGCGTCCTTAGTTACTGCTTGCATTAGTTTTTAACACTAGCTCAATAGTTGACCCTCAGGACGGACAGTATTCGTAATTCAAGGTGAAGGGTTGAATGAATAAACAAAAAAATGCATCCTAATTGCGCCTAAAACTTATTTTTATCCCTTCTTGATGTTTGAACAAAACATTTTTTAAAAAGGCTAATCCCCCCAGCCCCTGTTAAATCTCTCTGAGAACCAAAAACAACTCTTCAGGAAACAACGACGCAGAAATTTGTTTAAAAAAGCACCACGACATCCAGCCTAACACCTTAAAAATAAATCATGACCTTAAATAAAGGCTCATCCCGCTCAGTAAATGCCCTAACGTTATAGATTCTTAGCGTTTCCTATACGTCATTTCACGTTTCCACGAGGTGACGCTGGTAAATGTCAAAAATTGAGGAAAACCCCGAAGATGAATAATTGGGCTGAAAGGGGGGGGGGCGTGCAGTTCCCAGTTCGACTTATTCACCCTTCCGCCTTCGATTAAAACAGGAAAACGACAAATAAAGACGGTCAGAAGGTTTCCATGGCGCGTAAATTTTTAGAGAAGCGGAAAAATGGCACTGCGATATTATGTACCTGCAACGCAATTAATTAAAATAATTTGTTCATAAATAGTTAGTCGTTTTCTTGTCTTTTAAAGGGGAAACACTACAATTAACGATCGCTAAGAAATAAATAATTTCTTTTCACAGTCAATTCCAGAGCAGAAAATTGTAAGGCGCCATGATAATCACTGTAGTCGGGGGGGGTATAGGTTTCACTGCCACACGCTTTATAAATAGCCCACAAACAAATCCCCGGCTTCAACGGTTTTTGGCCGTTAAGGTGCCTAGGATGAACGATCACTTTGCGAATTATACAAACGTCCCGCTTCCCTCATTCGGGAAATTCTCTGAAATTTGTTGGTGGATTTCACTCCTTAGGAAATCATTTCGTAGCATTTGACCTTCCAGAAATCAAAGTTCGCCAATTTTGGCTCAAGCAACAATCAAATTTCGAGAGTTAGACTCAGGCGAAAGCCAAATTTTAAGGGTTTGGCTCTTCGAAAAACGAATTTCGTGGAGGGGGCCTCCTTCTATAAAAGTAAAATTTCGTGTTATGGTTCGTCCTAAGCTAAAAATGTGTGGATGCAATTTTATTCGCGAATTATCACTTAATTTCTCAATTCTGTTGAGAATTAGGGCCGTATTTATGAACGTTCCTTGAAGCTTCCTCGAGTCAAGGAACCGTTGAGAACAGTTTTGATCACAATAAAAACATCTGTTTTAATGAATTTCAAGGGTTCCTTAATGTCAAGGAACGTTCATAAATACGGGCATTAGTGTTTTTTTCGATTTAGCCATTAATTAACGTTAACCTCATCATACTTCTCCTAAAAAAGGCACATTCCTTATTTCCCTAATTTTAGCCACCTAAGGACCTACTGAAAGTAGCTTGGATTAGCTTATTTTCTCTGTTTTAACCGCGAAGTTGATGCCTTCTAATACCCCGAATTGGCGTATTTTTGTTTATTTCCATCGTCAAATGAGTTTTCCTCACTCAATTTTAGCCTCTAAGGGCCAATTTCACCACCGGGAGTTAGGTTGGAGTTACCTAACTCTAACATTGTTTACATGAATAGTGACGCCTTTTTTCAGTTAATTCTGAGTTAACGTAACTCAAACCTTAACTCTCGGTGGTGAAATCCACCATAAAAAAAAAAAAAAAAAAAAACAATTTCGCGGGCTTGGCTCTTTAATTGCTAAATTTTGGAGTATATGATTCGTCGCAAGACCTAATTTCGTGGGTTTGGCTTCCAAGTGAGAAGGTTTAGGAGTTGGATGGATTAATGTTTAGGCCCGTATTCATAGACATTTCTTAAACTTAAATTTCCTTAAGTGGGCGTCGAAACAGATGATGTTCACCCAACAAAAACTGATTTGATTTTTACTAAGGAGAATTTTAACTTAAGTAACGACCTTAGCCGTCTACATAAAATTGACAGTTTTTGGTCCAAAAGTCAGAGTTTCAAGTACGAGGCAGTTTCAGGGCCGATTCCTGGAGTCGTCTCTGTAATGGAGCGGGTAAATTACCAGCTGATACTGACCCCAGTGAGCAAACATCACGAAAAGTCTGTAAGCGTGTACAAGAAAAACGAGACAGCGTAAGTCAGAGAACGAAAGTCTATCTTTTTCTAACAAAGAAAAACCAGCGAGCACAGATAAATAATAGAGGGAGCGTAAACAAAAAAAAACGGCACACTTCCCTTTCTACTAGTGTCCAAATCATGGGGTGAGAAAAACTATTGGAAACACTCATTAAAAACGAAGCATTGAAGTTAAAATAAGAAAATAAAGAAAGAAAGCAGTTGTTTTCATACCAGTTCTGTGGTTTGCACTAGATGCTTTATTTTCCGTGTACGAGAATAGGTAAAAGGGTTTAAATTTTATTCAATTTCATTATTTATTAATTTATGACATCCTTAATTGACAGTGCTCGTCCTCTGTGAAGGTGTTGAATAAGTACATTACCTACATTACGCCTGGTTGTGCGGCCAAACTTTGCACGAAACGCAGCGAGGATAGAGAAGATGGTCTCAGCTTTCATAGGTGATTATTAATTAACGATACTTATGTACATGGTGCATTGTTATTTAATTCTTAAGTATTTTTTTTTGTTTTTTGTTTGAGGGCTTGGGGGCCTATTCTGAGTTGTCGGGATAAAATCCCGCAAGCGGGATCCAAGAACGCTGAATAAGAAATAACATTATCCCGTCATAGCAACCGCACTTGCGGCATTTCTTCCCGACAACTCAGAATAGGCCCCTTGGACGGTTTCCCGACTCCGAAGGTGCCAAAAGCCTTTCGGCCCATACACCATACCCACTTGGGGCCCGGACTCGTGAGAGCCTAGTACGGCTCCTCAAACCTATTTATCCTTTCCAGCAATCTCAGGAGACGGGTCCCATTCTCCTTTGAGAATCTGGGGAAGAATATTCTATCGTCACCAAAAATAGTGTATCTGGCCGCCGCGTAGCCGTCACACTCGCATATGACGTGCTCCGCGGTTTTTTTGGTTTTTTTCATATCCCCTGAACGGTTAGCGAACCTTTATTTACACACAGGTACTGACAGTACCCGCCATATGTGGTCATTTAAAGAGGGGGAGGCTTGTGATTGGCTAGTAAGCCTGACCTACATGACCAAAGCAGCGAATGAGAGATATCAAATCTATTTGATCCCTATGTGGAAGGGGTACCAAACATGGCGGACTGTCAGTACTCGTAGGAACTTATAGAACCTTAGAACGGTGCAAGATAAAGCGTGAAAGCGTCCCATTTAGTGGTCGCGTTTAGTTCCGTTTTCCATGTAGTTCACCTTAACTCTTTTGCAGCACTACCAAAAAACCCTGTATAGTCCTGCAGTCAGATACTTTTACCGGGAGTTTATTGATTAACCTCTTATTTCATTAATTCATTACGTTTCATTTTTTAGGCCACTAATTTTGATTCTGATACAGGTTTCCCAGAGACAAGGAGATGAGGGATAAGTGGACGAGGGCTATACAAAAAAAAACTCTTTCTGGAAACCACATATCTATAGTGTTCTGTGCAGCAGACACTTCGAAAACTGCTTTATTGATAGATCCTCTCCATTCAGAGTGAAATTGAAAAGTGGAGCAGTCCCAACTCTGTTCTTGATACATGAACAATCAGAAGAAAGTTTCTCCGTCATGAAGGTAATAATGATTGCTTTTGGTACTTATCATGAAACGTGATTGAAATCCAATTGTAGCGCAGTGATCATGATGTTTAGCAACACTTTATGTACTCTTTTTTCAGGAAAGAGAGATACTGGTGCAGCATATGGAAGAAAATCCAATGCTTACTGGGGAATGTTCTTCCACCGAGAAACCGGAACACCGAGAAGAACTCGTGGAGGTATTATTATTATTTTTGATTATATTTGTTTGATCAACTTTGTTTTTGACAAAATTTTCTTTTTACAGATGTCAGAAGCTAGCTCATATCGAATGACAGAATGCCAGCCCATGGATGTTGATGCAATAAACACATGAATCGAAGACTGGAACATGTAGAAAAGGAAAATAAAGAACTGAAAAGACGAATTTCAGATAAAAATATCAAGACCCGTTATCTAAAGAAAAAAATTAAGAGACTAGAGACAAAAAATGCTTCTTTCAAGAAAAAGGTAGAAATTATGGGAAAGAAATTACAGAAACAATTTTTTTTTTTTTCTGAGAACGGGGAACTTGCTCAAAAGCTTGGCAAAACGACAGTAGCTTTCTTGAAAAGGCGACTCCAAAAATTGAAATTTCAAAAAAAGGACAGGTCGTACGACGAATCTCTCAGAAATTTTGCGGTCACGCTCCATTTCTTGTCACCAAAAGCGTATGATTTTGTCAGAGCCACATTCAACTCCGTTTTGCCCCATGCGAAGACCATTTCGTCTTGGTATGCAACGATTGATGGCCGGTCCGGATTTAGTCAAGAAGTGTTGCTAGCATTGAAAGAGAAAAGTAAACTGCAGTCGGATTTGCTTTGTGCCGTGATTTTTGACGCCATGGCTATTAGAAGGAACGTTCATTGGGATGGGAAACATTTGTATGGTCACACAAGCATCGGTAATCACAAAGAAGACAAAAATTTGCCACTCGCTAGAGAAGTTTTGGTGTTCCATTTGGTTTTCTTCAATTGCATTTGGAAGATTCCTTTGGGGTATTTCTTCACGAGTGGAATTACCTCTGAACAATTATCGTCCTTGGTTAGGCAATGCTTGTGTTTGCTGAAGGAATCAGGCATCACCGTCGTGTCCGTTACTTGCGATGGGGCCAAAATCAACGTTAGTACCAGTAAGAAACTGGGGTGTCGATTAGATAACTTGGATAACTTGGTAACTTCGTTCGAAATCGGAGGTCAGAAATCAGAGTTCATTTTAGATCCGTGTCATATGCTGAAATTAGTGAGAAATGCGTTTCACGGGTACAAGATCCTCTTCGACCCACAAGGAAATTTGGTAAAATGGAGCTATATTGAAGAGCTTCTGGTACTGCAAGAGAGAGAAGGGATAAAGCTGGGAAATAAATTGACCAAGCACCATGCTCACTTCGGGAATGACAAGATGAAAGTCAAATACGCTGCTCAGCTATTTAGTAGGTCAGTTGCTGACGCTTTAAAATATTGCTTGGAAAATCAAGTGCCGGGCTTCGAAGGTTGCGAAGCGACTATCACTTTTTTAGTCATGTTCAACGACATTTTTGACATACTAAATGCAAGAAGCCTGAATGACAAATATCTTAAGCAGGCCATGTACGAAAAAAATCGGAACATCCTGTACCAAAAGATGGTTGCAGTTGGCCTTTATATTAAAGGCTTAAGAGTAACCGGGATCATCGTTCCGGGAAACCCTGTGTGTGACAGTCAAAGGAAAACGGGATTCCTTGGGTTTTTAATGGCGATCAACTCCTCAAAAATTCTGTATTCTTCTTTGGTGGAAAAGCGGAAGCTGAAGTGTTTAGCTATGTATAAAGCAAACCAAGACCACATCGAAAGACTTTTCGGGTACATTCGGGGGCGATCAGGCAGAAATGATAATCCATCGGCCTTTGAATTTACGCATACATGGAAAAAAGTACTGGTACATAAACATCTTCACGAGTCTTCTGCTTCAAGTGGAAACGCGATTCCCTTGGACAAAATAACTTTTCTGGCGGTCAGTAACGCGGGGATTCGGGATCTTCTTAAGCCTGAAAGAAAAAAATTGAACTGCGTGCGACTGATAAATAGCACTCTACCAAATGAAGGCTTCAACAGTGAAATGATTTAGTATTTTCAAATTTCGACGGTGGATCTGTATAAGTGTGACAACAAATGTGGGTAAAACTACGTCAAAAGTGGAGTAAAATGGTTTCTTCGATCCGTTCCGGAGCTATGATTTTGTTTGTATTTAAAAATGTAACTGGCGTTTGGTTCAAAAAAACCGTGATGCCTCGGCTTATATCGTGCAAAATCCACAAAGTTATGCCATTTTCAGAAACTGCGGAATATTTCCTGGGAGGAGATTATATTGCATGAAAAAATCGCCATCACCCAGAAATGTGGCATTTTTTCCATATATTCATGTGGATACCTTCTCCTTCCTAAGATATCTTGTCCTCCCATTCCAAAACATTAATTTGACAGTAAAATATGAGCAGTTGCCTACGTACCAACAATATTCGTGAAAGGTGCATACAGATCGGCATAAATGGAGGGGAGAGTCAAATCGAATGACGCTTGCCTACGATATCTTATCCATGGCAAGATATCTTGTTCTCACTTACTGCCGATCTCCCTGCACCC
Organism: Corythucha ciliata; assembly: GCA_038030265.1. Taxonomy (NCBI): domain Eukaryota; kingdom Metazoa; phylum Arthropoda; class Insecta; order Hemiptera; family Tingidae; genus Corythucha; species Corythucha ciliata. Next base: position 50,321,653 of record CM075937.1, read on the forward strand.
TTCACGAACACCCTTCACGTAGGCAATTGCCCAGGCTCTGTAAAAACACAGTTTTTATGAATTCTCGCGAAATTTTCGTGAGAAACGTCAGTGAAACGCGTGTTCACATGAAATGTGAACACGCATAGAAAGTCTGTAGAAGAAGCCGTTTGGGAAAACAGCGAGTTTTCGTAAAACGTACAAATTATGGGCCACGTGATTCTATGGCAAAGTTGCCAGAGTTCTGGGCGTTGACGATTATTTCAAGCAATATAGTGGACACCATAATAAAGGAAATGTTCCGCATTTTCTGAGAATGGCATCACTTTTTGAACATGGTTCGATATAAGCCGAAAAATCGCGGATTTTTTTAAAGCAAGCACCGGTTATTTTTTTAAATACAAAAAAAAATCATAACTCAGGAACGGATCGGCGTAGGACACTTTGGAGTGTACCATTTTACTCTACTTGTACGTAATTTTACCCAAAATGTTTTGTCACACTGCGTATAGTCATGTTGTAATGGCTGTAAGTATCCATTGTGAGTAGTAAAAAGTAACTTGGAGAACCCACTTTTGATTACAAGTACTTCTAAGGTAAACAGTTGGTAATTGAAGTTATTGTATTTTCTTCTATAGAAATAGCGCTCGAGGCAATAGACCCAGAACATGACCATGACTATTGTATTTCGTCTGGCGGGGGGCCATCTGCCGTAGAATTAGATTTTATGGAAACCGAAGAGGAATCCCTGCAATTCAACTTTTCGGAGAGAGAAATATCGGATAGGATTATACAAGATGTCGTTGAATATATTGCAGGTATTTTTTGCATGTTAGTAATCTCTTCCTGCTGACTGACTAACTTACTTCATTCCCATCAACTTTCAAAGGATTTATAGTGAGACAGTTGAGTAAACTGGTAAAGTGTGAACGCTGCATCGATGCCCTGCTGCAAAAAGAAAAGGCAAACGAAAGAATCACATTAATAGCAGCGAAAAACCGAGGGGGCTTGATGAAGCCATCGCCCAGCGCTCTGAAACTTTGTAAGGTCGCGGAAAAATTGTTTAAGGAATTCGTCAAAGAAAAGGAAGAAATTCCCTGCTCAGAATATCTTATAACTGCTTTTCTGACGGTAGTTTCCTCTGATTTTATTATTTTCGAGGAAGAAAGTCATTTCCTGATCGGTGAAGACAATCACAAGTACTGGTTGATCCAAGCAGTGGGAGAAAGATATTTGAACTGCAGAATCAAAAACTTCATTAAAAATAAAAACTGCGGGCTTCATGCTCAAAAAATCAGGCAAAAATTCACAAAATTACGTTTGTTCAAAGGGCAGTAGTAAGAAATTCTGTCAATAAATTAATTATATTTGAAAATGAAAGACTCGTCGGAACTTTTTCCTAAGTAAATCATTCTGTACTCAGACGACTACCGGAAAACCGTTAAGGTAATGCAGTTAATTTCTCAAGAGAGCTCCTGTAATCATTACTCGTGGGATGGGTATCGTACCCGAATGCTGATCTCGAATAAAGGCCGGTTCACACCTATCATGCAAGCTTCCGATCCGACACCAGTCATACATTCGGAAGGGTGTATGATAGGTGTGACCAGGCCTTAATACTTAGGCTCAGTGCCGGATCCAGACATTATTCTGGGAAGAGGGGTGAGGTAAGACTCGATTATACATTTCCTACGTGTGGTAGGGGGTGCACGTCTCACAAAATATGGGTTTGACACTCACTCTCTGTCTCTTTTGGATAGCAGCAGAATGACTCTGAAATGAGCCAACCTTGATTTCCTATTTTGAAGGAGTCGAACTCGCAAAATAGATTTCCGAAAGAGTCAAATATCGCACAATAAGGGTTCGAAAGAGCTAAGTCAACGAATTAGTGTTGTTTTTTAACGAGACAAGCCGTTCAAATGAAAATGTCCCTCCAACACCCCTCATTAGCCCCGCAGAGATTCATCCCCGCAAAGAATAAAAGAATTTTAGAGAATCATCATCGGACCTGCACCTGCCTAATAGTACGTAAGCTCTACGTATGTCCCAAAATCACTTGTGTATGGGCGTTTGCCGGAAACATTGACGTTTAGCAGTTGATTTCCAGCTGAAAATTACATTTGCAGAAAAATAGCTTCAACAATCCGTCAAACAATTGTTATGAAAACCTCACCAATAATTTTATAACACCCTAAATTGGACACTAAGAGAGGGGGAAATGAGACATATCTTGCATCACATTTTCTATTAATACACTCCCTCTATTATTTATCTGTGCTCGCTGAGAAAAACCGAACAACTGATGTTGTTTATGTAAAAATGTGAAGGGACGCCACAAGTCTCAGTTTTGAAATTGTGTATATGTCAGTATTTTTTGAACGAAGCAACTGACCACACGTGCTCGGTGTTCCTCACTGGCAATACGACCGTGTTCCAATCAACGATAGTAGTGCTGAGTGCAGTGTTATTGCCTTTTTCGATGTATTCAACATTTTTTTATTCCGCTTCGATAAACAAACCACGGCCGACAATCAAACCAGGACGACTCAATAACCTTTTGACATGGGCAGCATCAATCCGTTCCAGCCTTTTTTGCTTTTTCTATTTTTATAGTTTTCCGAAAAAAGTGAGGAGGAAGGGACAATAAAAAATAGGGCACATAAGGGGGCGCTATAGGTGAAAAATGTCTATTGTTCATTTATCAAAAACAGGTGCAACGTTGATTCAATGAGTAAATAGACCTCGCCCTTTGTATTCATACGAATCTAAAACTCTGAATATATCCCCGGAAATTCTCCGTGGGGATGGGCATCTTCCTGTTCGTTCTTTCACTCCGTGAGAACATTCCCTGGAAAGAGAATGAAAGTTTTGTTTTAAGGTCTTAAACTCTTGGCGCGGATAATTTTTCGGATATGGGTGAGGTGGAGAAAGGAGTTAATTTTTTTGGCGAATTTAAACGTTGTCTTTTTAAAAAAGGACTCAGAGAGTCATTTTTTGACTAAATAAAGTCGTACGAATGAGAGACCTCAGTGATGACTATATATAGACAAAACGAGGCAGGGAGAGCCCAAAAGCATATACGCGAGAAATCCTGCTATGTGGGTCAATCACTAACACCCCCCTCCCCCCGCCAAAACCATCCCTCACGCTGTTGCATCGTTATTCCAACTTGTGACCCCCCCCCCCTACTTAACTTCAAACTCCACCATAACAAGTACTATACCAAGGAAGGTGAAGTATAGCCACGTCACGCGTGAACTGCATACGATGCAATGCAGCCATCCCCTGCCACCGTCCATTCGATTCCTTTTTGTCACACTTTGCGTCACGTCTATCGTGAAATGATGCTTCTTGTTGGCTATTCCTCCCCACCCCTCCCATATTTCCTACGTAGTAACTTTGACAGCTCATTATTTCGACGCTGTAATTGACACCTTCGTTACTATTTCCTATAGGACGGGCTTTCAACGTTGAATGGATCGTGGAGTTAATTCACAAAAAATCACGAATATTACTATAATGATCGATTAAGGTGGCAGTACTTTGTAAGGTGGCAGGCTGGCAGGGTTAAAAATACTCAAAACATGAAAACACCGACGTCGTCACTGAACACTTTTGATTGCACTGAGGTGGGGGGGATGAATGCCCTCAGTAGCCACCGGTTATGGCTTTGGGCCTTGGAAGCAACGTTGTCCCACACGAAACAAAAAAAAAAAAAAAAATTTTAAACGACATCCTACTCCCATTATATTACGCCGCGATAATGCTTCTCAGACTATCGCGGGGTTTTGTTCCTTTTTCCTTCCCAGCCGGGAATACAACCAGATGATATGGGGGGGGAGCGGTGGAAGGCAAAGCTTAATATGGGCAGGAAGGAAGCGTTAATAAATCCCGGTTCAAAAAACAAAAGCCTCGCGTATATATATAAAAACAAAGAAAAAGAGAGTAATTAAACCGAAGAATGCAATTTAGAATGAGTTTTTCAAAATCCCCCTAGTCAAAAGTCTTCTCGTTAAGAGTCAACGATCTTGTAAAGGAGAAGCCTCGAGGATTTCCCTTTATAATTGCTAGCCCATTAAAAAAAAAAAAAAAAACGAGCCCGTTCCTGTATTGTTCAAGTTGATTTTAAGCGCCCCCTGAAGCATAAAATATCGCTGAATTCTTCGAAAGCGAGAGAGAACAAAATGAAGACCCTCGAGCGTGGGCGGATACAGAAGGTCTGCACGTAGGGGGGGCGAATTCCAAAGTTTTCTGAGGTCTACATTGGAATAGTTGCACAATTGATTATTTGGCATAGATTTAACCAATTAAACTGTTACAGATGGAAAATTTGGCGTGTTTGAGCCGAAAATCAAGAATCTTTACTTAATTCGACGTTGACAGCATACTATAGAGTTGAGATCCCTTGTCACCAATCTGTGTCTTGGCACCCCAACATAATCGCCATAACATATAGTCGGTTTCCACGGGAGTTTCTTCTGCAATAACAATAAAGTTGCATGAAATTGTCTACTCTCCCACAAAAATAACCATTTTTATTAGTATCGGATTCATCCAGGAAACAAAGGGTTGTCTTCCAGCATGAGTGGTCTGACACTACTGTTGTTGAAAGTGGAGTTCCGCAAGGATCTGTCATTGGGCCATTGCTCTTTCTCATAATGATTAATGATCTCCCATCCTTTACAAGAGCTTTAGTCACTTTGTTTGCGAATGATACGACATTAAGAGCGAGTGGTTCCGATATTGATACGCTCTTAACGAACCTAGCCCGGGAACTTGGAGAGGTTGAGGGCTGGTTATTGAGTAATGACTTGCTTTTGAACAATGAAAAAACCAAACTTCTGGTCTTCGGTTTGAGGCAGTTGCCTGATACAGACTGTGCGCCAGTCAAGTTCTTGGGTCTCTGGCTGGACTCTAAGATTGGTTGGACTCAACATGTGGACCACCTCTGTAAAAGATTGAGCCGGTGTTATGGCTTCATCACTTCAAATTCCCTATTTGTTGAACTTCAGAACCCATTATTTACAAATCATATTTTTTTCATTATTAATAAATTAGATTTCAAACAAAGAGTTACCAAAAATACGCGTGCAATATTTCTTAACTAAGTACAAAAGATACAACAGTTGGCGACGTCAGGAAAATAGTCCCTCGTCGTACGAAAATCATTTCAAATGAACGCTGACCAGTTCCAACAGGTACTCGAACTTCTTCAACAGCAACAAGCTACGTTGCTAGCTCACATCACGGGTCACCCACCAGCTACAAGTCGAGACAGTCACATACATTTTTCAAGTATCGCTCCTTTCGAGCATTATGACCCCCGACAAGAGAAGTTCCCGTGCTATTTGGAAAGATTTGAAAATTACGTAGCGATGAAAAATGTTTCAGATCAGGAGAAGATTGCCCAACTTTTGTGCGCTTCCATCGGTTCCACCCACTACAATAACCTCAAGGCTTATTTAGGTCCTGAAAAATCGCTCAGAACCCTCACCTATGACAATCTGGTACAAGCCTTCAAGAAAATGCTCGTGCCGAAAAAGAGCGTCGTACTCGCTCAGCACTACTTCCTGAGCATCTATCAAAAAGAGGGCCAGTCAATCGCAGAATATGTTGCTACTCTTCAGCGCGACATAGCAGAATGCGAATTTTCAATAAAATGTGAGTGTTCCCGATCAGTTTCAATAACCGACGTTTTTCTTAGGGCACAATTCGTCCGCGGTTTACGGGAAGACTGGATGCGAGAGCAAATTTTACAGGCCGATATTTCGAATTTCGATGAAGCTCTTGCCAAAGCAGCTGCCCTTGAAGCCTCAAGAATCGAGAGTAAGGAACTCACTCAGCGATCCTCTTCGAGCCGCTCACTATTGGATATCGGGGATACTAACGCTATTTCCACTTCATCTCGTCAAAGTCGTTCGAAGTACAGGTCAAAGTCTCGTTTACGTTCGTCGAGTAAAGGATCACGATCGAGTTTTTCTAAACACAGTCGTCAACCCAGTTACAGAACACTTGGCATTGAAAATTTATGTTTCAGATGCGGAAAAGAAAACCATACCGTTACAGAATGTAAACACGACCGTTCGAAATTACATTGCAATTCATGCAAGAAAGAAGGTCACGTCGCCCGGGTTTGTTTCTCTACCCTCTTGCGAAAGGGCCACGCAGTTTCCGATCCCACTTCAACTTCGTCGGTGGAACCTATTTCGAACGAATTCATAAAGGAACCTGCCATTTACGGCCTTCAAAAAGTCGACTCTTTTCCCTCCCAAAAAATCGTCAATCTTTTTGAATTACAGGTGTCTGATTCGGACAAATACGTTGTCACAGTTCTCTTAAACGGAAAACCACAAACTTTCGAGGTTGATTCCGGAGCCAAGTACTCGCTACTTTCCGAACAGGATTTCTATCAGCTCGATTTGTCACTCCCGGTGAAGCCTTCAAATATATCATTTCGGTCCTACACGGGTAATATCATTAACTCGAGAGGAAAAGTTTCTGTTACAGTCGGATATCGCGGAAAAGAATTTGTCGGCGAAATGTATTTAGTTCCCGACGGTCACGACGCTCTTCTAGGGAGACAGTGGATCCGTCAGCTCGAAATCGATCTTAAGCAGGTCGATAATGAAATGAAGTTCCCTATTCCAGTCAATAACGTAAATTCAAATGACGCTCTGAACGAACTCTTCAGTACCTATTCCACCATTTTTCAAGAAAGGATAGGCTGTGTTCCAGATTTCACGGTACGACTCAACCTTCGAAAAGGAGCAAAACCTATTTTCACGAAGGAACGCGACGTTCCTCATGCTCTTCGTGACCGTGTAGACAAAGAGCTACAATCCCTCGAAAATGACGGTATTATTTCCCCCGTTTCCACCAGTGACTGGAGCTCACCCCTGGTGGTAATTCCTAAGCCTGATGGAGGAATCCGTCTCTGTGTGGATTATAAATGTGGGGTAAATGATCGACTGGTAAAAGCCAATTACCCAATTCGGCGAATAGATGACGTTTTAAATAGTCTTCGAAACTCTCGTTTTTTCTGTAAACTTGACCTGTTCAAAGCTTATCTTCATTTAAAGGTTGACGAAGAAGGCAGCGTCATTCAAACAATTTCGACACACCGAGGTACTTACCGCGTGCATCGTCTAAGCTTCGGCATCAAGACAGCTCCGTCTGAATTCAATCGGATTGTTTCCCAAATCCTCCAAGACCTCCCAAAAACGGAGTCGTATTTCGACGACATCATTGTCCACGGTTCGACATTTCACGAATGTCTTCGAAACTTACATGCCTGTTTAAGACGACTCTCCGATTATGACCTACACCTTAACCAAAAAAAGTGCATTTTTTTCCAGACCAAAATCGAGTATTTAGGGCACGTCGTCGAATACAATAACATTTCAAAGTCTCCTGCGAAGGTCTCCGCTGTTCAGAATATGCCTCGACCGTCAAATGCCGATGAAGTACGTCGTTTCCTAGGCCTCGCTACATATTACTCGCGTTTCATTCCACACTTTTCTTCGATCACGTACCCTCTTCGCTGCCTGTTAAAAAACAATGCCCTCTGGAAATGGACATCAAACTGTGAGTCAGCATTCATCAAAATAAAATCTGAACTTTGTAGTGATCGAGTTCTAGTTCCTTTCGACCCCAAATTACCTCTCGTTTTAACCACGGACGCCAGTCCAACAGGTGTCGCGGCGGTACTTAGTCACGAAATCGACGGCATCGAAAGCCCAATAGCTTATTCATCCCGGTCACTCACTGTCTCCGAACAGAACTACAGCCAATTAGATCGCGAGGCTCTTGCTATTATTTTCGGAGTTAATCGTTTCTTCAATTATCTTTTTGGCAATCATTTCGTTCTCATTACAGATAATGAGCCACTGACTCGGATTTTTCACCATCAAAAAGCTCTTCCTCGAATGACTTCGTCGCGCCTGCTCCGTTACGCGTCATTTCTTTCCGGCTTCGACTACACCGTGAAATTCAAAAAAGGAGTTGAGAACCAGAATGCCGATTGTTTATCGCGCGCACCAGCTCATCAGTCAAGCGATTCGAATGACGAGTTGATAGGTAACGAAGTCAACCTAATTTGTTCTCAGGTTGTTTTTCAGATCTCAAACGGCAAAATAACTTACGCCGTAATAAATGAAGAAACGGCAAAAGATCCTGAACTCGGTGAACTCGTCCGTAAACTCTCTTCCTCCTCAGAAGATTCTGAATTCACCTTGTCAGATGGCATACTTTTTAGAAATGATCGAGTCGTTATTCCCCAAAATCTTCGTACCGGAATTTTAGACGAGCTACATGAAACGCATCAAGGCGTTACGCGGATGAAGCAGCTCGCCCGTCGTTACGTTTATTGGCCATCCATCGACCGAGATATTGAACGCTTGGTAAAAGAGTGTAAAAATTGTGCTCTCGTAAAATCAAATCCCCCAAAAGTCCCCGTTCATCCGTGGAATCTACCAGAAGAAAACTGGGACCGGGTCCATATTGATTATGCCGGCCCTGTTGACGGTTACTTTTTTCTAGTTTGCGTCGATGCGAGATCCAAGTGGCCAGAAGTCCGTGTTACTCCGAATTCACCAACCACTGCGGACACCATTGCACTACTAGAAAGTATTTTTTCGTTTCACGGGTACCCACGAGTTATTGTTTCGGACAACGCGTCAATTTTTACAAGTAACGAATTCGTGGCATACTGTAATACCAAAGGACTAGCCCAAAAACTTATCGCGCCGGGGCATCCGGCGACCAATGGTTTGGTTGAAAGAAACATCCAAACTCTCAAAAATAGGCTGAGAGCCACCTCGGATGAAAATCTTCCAATTCAAGAGAAGATCAGGAAAATACTTTTCCAACATCGAGCCACCCCCCTTTCATGTGGAGAGTCTCCAGCCGAAAAATACTTACACCGCACCCTCCGCATTCGCTTAAATGCCATTTTTCCGTCCAATTCCCTACCATCGCCTAATCCTACTCCTTCTTCATCTCGTCCTTTTCGTTCTTTTTCAGTGGGCGAGAGAGTTCAAATAAGGGCTGTTTCTTCAAAAACTAGCAAACCCTCATGGGAATTCGGGGAGATAAAAAAAAGGCTTGGACGTTGCATCTATATCGTTCTTTTGGACTCTGGGAGGACCGTGAAGCGCCACATAAATCAAATGAGGTCGACACTCGTCAAGAGGGTCCAATTTACTGGACCAACGCAGGTGTTCGAGATTCCCAGACCTTGCTCCTTTACTGGGCCAGATCTTCCTCGATCTCCTTCCACGAGTTCGATTTTGCTCCCTCGTGCCTCTCTGCTAGCAAATGGAAATGATTCTTTTGACAGTCATCTTCAAGGATCTCCGACCACTTATAGCCCTTGTCGGCAGGAAGTTCAACGTCGTCCCCGGCGGAACATTCGCTTGCCAGTTCGACTTTGTGATGAATTAGTCATCCTCTAAGCTCTTTTATAAGAGGGGGAGACTGTTATGGCTTCATCACTTCAAATTCCCTATTTGTTGAACTTCAGAACCCATTATTTACAAATCATATTTTTTTCATTATTAATAAATTAGATTTCAAACAAAGAGTTACCAAAAATACGCGTGCAATATTTCTTAACTAAGTACAAAAGATACAACAGCCGGGTATTATTTGTAATCAGGAGACTGAGACCTGTCATTCCCTTTGAATGTTTAATGAATGTTTATTATGGGCTGTTCCATTCACTTATATCATATGGAGTTTGTGATGATTATATCCCCATTAATTATTGTTACCCACATGTCACTTTGTTGAGAATCATTCGATGTCTGAACTTTGTTTAATAAAGCCTTTATGAAAGGTCTTAATTTACTACAATTTATTAAACAAAGTTGTTTTTTCTCTCTCGTGCAATGGAAAGTAGTCATAATGAATCAGTCGCTCACGATCGCTTCTTGCAAATCCTGAAACCTGACAAGTTCTGTTCTTTACCAGAGTCACCGCATGCATCAAAAGAATGGAGACACTGGAGAAGAACGTTTACTACGTTTGTAGAGAAGAACGTCTCTGAAGAACACAAACTGGATGCGCTGGTGAATCTCGTGTCGCACAATGTTTTCGAATTTATAAGCGACTGCGAGTCGTACGCAGCTGCAATGGACATATTGAATGCTATTTTCACTCCGAAGAAAAACGTGCTCTTCGCCAGACACGTTCTTTCTAATCGGAAACAACAGCCCGGAGAATCAATCGACCTTTATTTACAAGTCTTACGCGCCTTAAGCAAGGACTGCGAATTTTCAGCTGTTGACGCTAGAACTTACTGCGATGAATCGGTCCGCGATGCCTTCATAAACGGAATTTCATCATCGCAAATTCGACAAAGAATTTTAGAAAAGAATTCTTCAACTTTGAAAGAAGTCGAAGACATCGCTCGCTCTTTAGAATCAGCTCAAAAGAACTCCGATGCATTCAACCTGTCTGAATCTTCTACACTTCACTGCAGTGGAATTGAAAGTCTGCAAGGAAGTTCAACGGAAAAAGAAATTTCGTCTACGATTGCAGCGACTGAGCGACGCTCTCAAATTAAATGTTATTTTTGTGGGAACTCCCGACACCGTTCTCGCCAAGACTGCCCCGCATTAGACGCCATTTGCAGAGCCTGTTCTAAAAAAGGGCATTTTCAAAAAGTTTGTCGTTCGGTTAAATCTGTCGCAAAGACTGCTTCGGCATCCATCACTCTGGCAGCAACAAACTCACCCGACGTCCTTTCTAAAGCAGTTGTCAGTGGGAAAAATTAATGGCTCTCCAGTCAACATTTTAGTCGACACTGGGAGTTCTGACAGTTTCATCAGCAGTAACTTTGCGGCAAAAATTAATTTAACATTACACCCAGAAAAAAGAACTGTGAGCATGGCTTCATCATCGTCCAAGTTTAGCCGCTAAGTAGCTCTTTTTGTCAAACTTCATTAGAGAAGCTATTTTTCTCAATTTTTGCCGTGGATTAGCTAATTAGCCATTCTTCTCAATTTCCGTCGTGAATTAGCATTTTTCGAAAATTAGCTGTGAATTGTGGATTTTCAGTTTTTTATCCGCGAACGGGCAATTTTTTGCAATTTCAGATGCAAACTTGTCATTTTTCTCAATTTTAGCCCCCAATTAGCGTGTTTTTTTTTTCATCGTATAGCCTTAGCGGTTTTTTTGCCTTTTAGCGCTTGCAGAAAAGCAAAAACTGCGTCGCGTCTCAATTTTACCAACAGCAAATTAGCGTTTTTTCTTCATTTTAGGCATAAAGTGGCATCTATACACCGCGAATCAGCTATTTTTTCTCAATTTCGGTCTAGATGTTTCATCGAGATACTGCGAATGAAAGCTTTTGAACAGTTTTTGCCACAAATACTAGCGATGTTTCCCAACTTTTTGCAGCCGTTGGTACTTGCCTGCAAGAATAGCATATTAGTACGTCTTCTCATCTTTATCCGCTTACGGACCTAAGAAAAACAAACTGGGGAGCAGCGTTTTCTCTCAATTTGAGCCTTCAGAATAAGCGCTTTTGTGGGCTAAATGGATTATTCAGCTAAACTCCTTGCTGATCACCTGCAAGCACTCCATCCTGAATGGGATGGATTGAAAAGCATCGAAAGGAGCCAATATCGCTGTCAAACTGCATGCCAAAAACTCGTTTTCACGTACCTACAATCATAAACATAAGCTATGTCTTCACTTGTGCCTTTTCGCGTGCGTCAGAGGCATGCGTCATAGCAGGCGCCGGTGTGTTGAACGTGAGGAATGCGCTATTGCATGCCTCAAAAAGCTGGAAGGATAACAGAAATAGCGTGCATAGCTTGGACGCATGCGTTGTTGAAAGTTGAAAAGGCGTGTTAAATTGAAAGAGGAAGACGAAAGCGCACAAGTGGGAGACATAGCTATAGATCCTTAATATCCACATTTTTAGGCCCACATAGGGAGCCACAGAGGGGGGTGGCTCATGTTTCCTTAAAGCTTCCGCGAATAATAAAGTACAGAAAAAGCGCTAATTCATGAATCAAATTGAGAAAAATGGATCATTAGCGGTTAAGATCAAGAAAAATACGAACCCACCGCAAAAAATCGCTAATCCACCGATAAAATTGAGAAGCGCTGAAGTGAGGAAAAACGCTAATTTGCTATAATGGACAACGTCAAATTCGCAGCTTCTAAAGGTAGCTTTGTGCCAGAAAGTGAAAAAATCGCTAATTCACAGCCAAATTCAGAAAAAGCTTTACGTAGTTCGCGACGAAAATTGGGGCAAAACTCTAATTCGTGGCTGAAAGATAAAAAAATCTATAATTTTAGCGGCTAAAATGAGGAAAAACGCTAATGTGTGGTTATAATAAGGATAAATGGGTAATTGGGGTTTAAATTGAGAAAATTTGGAAATAAAAGCGGTAATTTACGGCAAAAATTGAGAAAAATCGCGGCTAAAATGGAAACGTATCGCTTATTCGCGGTTGGAATGGGGGAAATATCGAATTCACCGATGAAATTGAGAACCTCTGAAGTGTTGAAAAAAGTGTGAAAAAAAACGTTTTTCGACAAGAAGGGTGGGTGGATAGCGCTGGCTAGTGGGTGACTAAAGCATTTTCGGCTGTGCGTCTATATGACGTTTTTGTGCGTCCAGGTACGCACCATCACCAGGTGCAAGTGTGTCAGATTCCTCCTGAATCACTCCTGTATAAATGTATAATATTGTGCCGATATTTTCTCCGTGCCCCGGGGCGGACAAATCTGTGTATCCGCCCCTGTATGGAGGTGCCCAATAGTCTTGAATTTTCAGCATTTAGGGAATGATTTGAATGTGGTATACAACGGCCTGATTCTTGATAGGTTTTTGACTAATAATATTTTATTTTTATCCCACATGATACTAAAACCGAATTTTACGGCCGCGAATGAGTCCCAAAAGTGTCTCTTTTCATGCCTAGGAACTAAAGTATTTTTCAAGCGACATGCTCCGAAAGTAGTCATTTTCTGTACCCAAAAATGTCTGGGAAATTGACCATTACCGCACAGTGACATTCGAGAAATTTTCTGTACTAGTCCAGAAAATATTTTCCGTCCTAGTACGGAGAGTAAATGAACTCGAGTTATAACCTCGTTTAAGGTCTTCTTAAACTAAAGACACGAGAAGTCAGTAGTCAATTTGTCAAAGTCAGTTTTATCATTTCCTTGCTGTCACGTGAAAAAAGTCGTACATCACTCGTAGGAAGGGGATTTACCTCGCCTCGCCCGCCGGGCTTGTAATGTAATGTACCGCGGCAAATTTTACGGCGTTTTAGAGCCACGACTTTAGCTCCTGCGTATACATATACTATTATTGATTTCTTAGTTGTTTTTTTTGCCACAAGAATATGGCAAGTATTCGTTTTAAATAATAAACGATAATCATTCGTACTCAAATAAAACAGCAAAGTGTGGGAATGCAGGTAGGGGCATAACTAGAAATCCGGATCCGGGGTTCGGATGGGGGCCCCTGAATAGCTTGAAGATGAAAAATCGGGATTTTCAAGTAGATAAGATGAAAACGATTCTCGGGGCAACATTGGGACTAAAATTTAGAAAAAGCGCTAATTCACGGGTGAAATAGTCAAAAACGCGAATTCGCGTCTAGATAAAAGTGGAGGAAAACTCAGCTAAGGTATGAAAAATTACGATTTTACGGATAAAATCGAGAAAAAACGCTAAAATTAAGAAAATGTGCTAATTTACTGCTAAAATTGAGAAACAAAACGCTAATTCACAGCTGAAAATGAGAGAAAACGCCAATTCGCCAATTCTTAGGGACAACTTTAAGGCTGAAGTTGAAAAGCGCTAATTCACGCGCTAAAGATGAGAAAAACGCTAATTCAAGGATAAAAAAGAGAACAACGCGAATTCGAGTCTAAAAATAGAGAAACACGCTATTATGATAAAGTGTTACAATCTGGCAGCTTTAAACATTGGGAAAAAGCGCGAATTCACAGAAAAAGCCGCAACTCACGGATTCTCGGGGCTGGGACTGAAATTGAGAAAAAGCGCTGCGATTCACGGCGTGAAATAGAGAAAAACGCGAATTTGCGTCTAAAAGTGGAGGAAAACTTTAATTCACAACTAAGGTACAAAACATTTCAATTTTGCAGATAAAATCGAGAAAAAGTGCTATAATCTCCAGCTAAAATAAAAAAATGTGCCCATTCACTGCTAAATTGAGGGTAAAATGGCTAATTTACATCTGAAATTGAGAATACCCCAACTTGCACATTCTTGGGGAACTTTGGGAATAAAATTGAGAAAAAGCGCTAATTCAAGCGGCTAAAACTGTGAAAAAGCGCTAATTCGAGGGTAATAAATAGAGAAAAACACGAATGGTTTTTTTTTGTAATGGAGAAAAGCGCGAATTTACGTCTTAAATTTAGAAAAATTGCTAATTTGCGGATAAAATTGGGAAAGAGCACTTAAACGCTACCTAATTTGCGGATTCTTAAGGCAACTTCACGGTAAGAGCTTGTAAAAAGCGCCGATTCGCAGCTAAAAATGAGAAAATGAGCTAATTCGCGGAAAAAATTGAGAAAACGCACTTTAGAGGCAATTTCGTGGCTAAAATTGAGGAAAATATATACTTCCAAGCTGCAAAAAAGTATATTTACGGTTTAATTAGAGACTAAGGGCCTCCTAGAGATTTCCGCCCCGGGCCCCGGACAAGTGTTGTTCCGCCACTGGGTAGCGGTGATCGCATAACAAAACAGCGGGTTTGATACCCCCAGGGTAGAGATGCCCGGTGCGCACCGCACACGCCGCACGCCCCTTGCTACGCCTGTGCTTCATATTGCTTAAATTTGGGCTAAAACCCTCTCCGGGGAGGGTGGCCGATAGGTGGATCGCCCTCCTTTGCCAGATGGGAGGGGTAAAGTGTAGAAGAAGAATCAATAATATACCTAACAAAAAGTCTGCAGAAAAGTGAAAGATGGGGGGGGGGGGGCGAGTGTTCTAGGCATTGCTATTTTTCATCTTCTCGCAAATGATCCAGGGTTTTCGATCTGAGTGACGGTCGCTTGGTCCTCGAATAAGAAGCGAAAAGGATAGAATAAGAACTTTGGGTGCAGTATCCGGGATAGAAGATTGGCATTGAAGCCTGGGGGGCAACGCCCCCCAGGCTAAATTCCGGGGGGGCGGCCGCCCACCCGGAATCTTCGAAAGGTGCCAATAGCACTGTCCAACCGCATGCCAAAAACTCTTTTTCACGTATACCTATACATACATGAACATGGATCCTTAAAATCCTTATTTTCCCATCTTTAAGCTTTTCGGGGGCCTCTCTAGTGTAGGGGAACCACCCCCAACCCAGCCTCCTCGCCCCCATCTAGTGGCGCTACTGATTTACGGACAAAAGTGAGAAAAAGCACCAAACGACGGCTAAAATTAAAAACTACTTCGCGGCTAAAGTTTCCTTAAAGCTTCTGCGGATAAAGTATAGAAAAATCGCTAATTTAGAGGGTAGAAGTGTGCGGAAACGACAACTTTCAGCTTCCAAAGTCAAGTTCGTGGCTCAAACCGCGTTAATTCATTGCTGAAAGCGAAAAAATTGGCTAAATTTGAAGCTATAATTAAGAAAAAATGCTAATTCATGGGTAAAATTGAGAAAAATGGCTCTTTAGCGGTTAAACTCAGGCAAAACACAAGTTCATCGCAAAAATTAAGAAAAAACTGCTAAAATGGTGAAAAATCGCCAATCTGTGGCTAACCGCTAAAATTGAAAAAGAAACGCTGAAGTGAGGAAAAAACGATAATTCGTGGTTCAAATGGGGAAAACGTCTAATTCGCTGCTTGTGAAGGTAATTTTGTGGCAAAAAGCGAAAAAAATCGCGAATCCACGGCCTAATTCAGAAAAACCCTTTAGGTAATTCGAGACGAAAATTTGGGAAAACTCTAATTCGTGCCGAAATGTAGAAAAATCAATAATTTTAGCGGCTAAAATGAGAAAAAACGCTAATGTGTGGTTAAAATCAAGTTGCATTGCTAATTAATTTGAGGGTGGATTGGGGCTAATTTAAGACAATTTGCTAATTCACAGAAAATTGAGAAAATGGCAAGCCCAGGTTTCCGGAGGCAACTTCGTGGCCAATTAGCAAAACGCGATAATGTTCGGCAAAAATTGAGAAAAAACGCTAACTTGCGGAAAAAGGTGAAAAAAAAAAAAAAATCGCAAATTCGCGACTAAACTGGAAATAAATCGCTTATTCACGTCTAAATAATGGGTAAAAATATCCAATTCACCCACGAAATTCAGAAGAAGCGCTGAAGTGTTGAAAAAACATTAATTCGCGGTTAACGTGGAGAAAACACCAAATCGCTGCTTATTCTATCGGTGAATTCATGGGGCGCTGTTGAAAGATTCGCCCGAGGGCGCATAATTGTCCAGTGTTGAACTGTGCAGACAAAATGTTATGAAAAAAAAGTAGCGTGTGGACCGGCCTTTACACGTGCCCGCGTGTTCTTTCAAAAGTCCGCTAGTGGTGTAATAAAAGTCCTTTCACGTGCGACACTAATTGCTGGGAAATTGTGTTAGGAAAAAACTCCTGGGCTTTAAGGTGCGTTTACACTGAAGTGTCGCGTTACACTTTTTGCTTGAAATTGAGTGTCAGACACAAATTTCCTTGGTGTAAACACACCAGAAATTTTTATCAGAATTCGTACAGTCAATATACATTATGTGTCTGACACATTACGTTATTTATGTCGAGACATAAGGTGCGTTTACACAGAAGTGTCTGACATTTATTTAGCTACACTTATGTCTCGACATAAATGTAAAGTGTCAGACACTTCTATGTATATTGACCGTACAAATTCTGATAAAAAATTGTTGAAGCAATTAAAACAATACAAAATAGTCACTCGAACCGGCACTTTTGTGGGCCATATTGATAAAAGAGTACTTTTTCTAGTAGTTCACCCGAAAATACGCCAGACCTCGTATCCGATAGCTTGAATTCCCAATAAAAATGCTTCATTTTTCGAGTGAGTAAATTTGTTTGGCTGCATTGACTCCACAGAACGTAAACATAGAGCTTGTGAACAGGGCCTAAAGGGCAACCACAGTTGACCGCAGTGCCGTTGATTGAAAAAAAAAGGGGGCCGATGCGGCTGAAAAAATGGTGGCTTCGTGGTCTTACCGTCTGTTAAAAATCGAAAAAAATGGAAGGAATATGGAAAAATTAGGAGACAAATAAAATAAAATTATTGATTTATTTTTACTTCTGTTGAAGCAAGACTCGACTGAATTTCATTTTTCTCATTCTCATACGGTTCGTATTTCTTCAGCTGATTCCTTTTGAATGAAGTGATTCAATTTTCAACATCCTCCCACCAGAGTTGAACGAAGGACGACTCAAAGAATGGACAGATCTGGTTTCTTCAGCATCCTCATCAAAGACTAGATTAGCCTCAGGCCATCGTTCCGAATTTTCATAAAGTCATTTGGGACCCTCCCACCAACGGGAGTCAAGGTCTTTCCACAACAATCACGAGAAGGTAAATCAGCAGGATTCATGCTTCCAGGAACATGACGCCATTTGTCGAACGGTGTTAAAGAACGAATTTCCTTGATTCTATTACTGACGAAAGCCGACCAAATATCATCTCGAGAAATCCATGCTAGAACGGTCGTGGAATCGCTCCAAAAATGACTATCAACTTTTTCGAGACCAACAGAATTGACTGTGGAGGAGTATAAACGAGATCCAATAGTGGCCGCGATGAGTTCGAGTCGAGGTATGGTGTGTTTCTTCAGAGGAGAAACTCGAGATTTGGCACTAATTAATTGAACATAGACATCATTGGAGGATTCCAATCTAACAAAAACGACAGCCGAGTATGCTAAGGCACTAGCGTCAACGAAAGTATGGAGTGAAACGTCCATTCACAGAAAAACCGAATACCCAACGAGGAATCTCGATTTCAAAAATCCAAAGAATTTCTCTTAACCATTTCAGAAACTCTTTGGACCACTCCGACGGGAGCTCTTTATCCCATCTTAGTTTTGTTTCCCACACCCTTTGCAAAAGTATTTTTGGAACGACTGAAACAGGCGACGTAAAACCAATGGGATCGAAAACACGTTGAGCCGCAGAAAGTACAACCCTTTTTGTAATCTTGGACGTATCTAATGTTCGAAAATTTTCGGGATTCAATTTCAGGACGTCATTTTTCCTATCCCACAACAATCCCAAGATTTTGGAAAAACTGTCCTCACCAACACCAGTCTCCAAGTGGGATGACTCCCATTCATGAAGTTCAAATTTGTATTTTTCCAATAGAGAAGTCACCGATTCGATAACTACGTTCATTTCACGTTCACTTTGAACGCTCAAAATACAGTTTTCGACATAGAAACTATTTCTAATTTTCGGAATGAGATCTTTGAAAAAATCAGTCTCACCATGTCCAACGTTGTCAAGCGATAACTCGAAGATGTGTTCCAAAACAGCTCCAAGTAAAAACGGACTGCTTCTCACTCCAAAAACAACGCGCCGGTGACGATAGCTGACGATTTCTCCATCTTGAGAGCGCCACAAAAATCGTAAAAAAATCGCGGTCGTTTTCTTTGATCGATATCTGTAAAAACGCTTTCTTAATATCGGCAATAATACCAATCTTATTGAGTCTAAATCTTAATAAAAGGGATGGAATCAACTCAATTAGATTTGGTCCAGTTTCCAGACAGTCATTAAGCGAGGGATGTCCAGGAGCTCTTGCTGAAGCATCAAAAACTGGTCGAACGTTTGTGGTGCTGTTTGTCTTAAAAACAGGGCGATGTGGAAGGTAGTGGTTCCTAGCATCGTTCTCCACGTGAGGTACTCTCTCGATGATTCCTTTGGACATCCAGTCTTCGAAAACTTGAACATATTCGCTCAATCGACCTTTCTGTTTGAGCAAATCGTACTGCCGTTTCATCCTCGCCCTTGCTAAGTGATAGTTAGAAGGTAGGGGCGGACAGTCATCTCTCCAAGGGAAAACTACTTCAACTCTACTTTCTTTGTTTACAGATATATTACGTTTGAAATGACGCATAACTTCGTAAGTTTGCTCTTGACGAGAAATTTTCAACGATGGTTCCGTAATTCCGATAGCATCTAGTTCCCATAACTTGGGTATAGACTCGTCAGCGGAGAGACAACACATCGTAGACGCGACCGAATCCTTCGAGAGCGCTCCTGTTTTACCCATTACGGTCCACCCGAGTAGAGTCTCTACGGCTACCAATCGTTCCGTTGGTCGTTCTTGTCGACCTGTAATCAATTTACCCATTACATCGGCCCCAATAAGTAATTCGATTGGTCCATTAATGCTATCCGACAAAATTATCCCCATTTTTGCGAGTTTAAATTTCCATGGCCCATTAGCAGCGTTAACTATGTTACCACAAATTACTTCTTGACCGAGTACTTCCAGGTTGCAAAAATAATTGAAACTAACATCACAAAGATTAACTCTAAAAACGGGATGACGTGTAATTTTGGTAACATGCCCCCCAAACAACGAGTGTGTCATCTTCTCATGACGTTGAGGAACTAGGCCGACCTCATCAGCCAAGTTCTGCGAAATGTAGCTCCGTTGGGCTCCCGAATCAAGTAACGCTCGAACACGACGGTGACCCTTTTCCGTTTTGACGATTACGGCGAGGGTTTGAAGCAAAACAACAGGTGCTGAAGCGACGCTCGAAAGAACCTGTCCAGACGACGACATTGACGAGTTTCCGTTACTTTCGTCCCGATTACCAAAGCACATCGTTGATGAGTGCCCCTTTTGACACTTGGAACACACAATTTTAACGCGACACTTACTTTGTGTGTGTCCTCGGCTCCATGCATCGAAAACAACGGCCATTTTTGAGAAGGATTTGTCGCTTCTCACCCAAGGAAAGTCGTTGGTCGCCGCATTCCAAACTATTATGAGCCTGTTTGCAGAACAAACAGCTGGCGAGAATGTTTGAAACTAGTTCAGAAGTGGTAGGCACGCTGCCAGTACCCGACGAAGATGACTGAACTTTCTTCTTTAATGATTGAACATTCTCCTTCATGCCGAAACCAGCTACTGCGAGGGCGACGCGCTCTTCTCCTTCAACTTCAGACCTCATGAATTTTACGAGACGATCAAGTTTCGTGGCTGAAGAAGCTTCCCGAAAATCATTTCCGTCAGAAACAATCGCTTGACGCTGCCACGTTCGAAGAAGTTCCTGAGGTAGACACGACTCAACCATCGGGAAAAGAATGGCAGCACAAGTGTCGGTTGACACTCCGAGCGACTCAAGAGCTCGTAATTGAGCTTCTAGCCGAACGAACGGAGACGATAAACTAAAGTTTCTCGGATCGAGGCTTTTCTACACGACCAAGGACAAAAGTTCCCGAGAATAAACTTCGATTACGATTCGATAACGATCCGTCTCGTTGATAATCTTTTCAACGCTAAATTTCATAACGTTGAATTTCGAAATGTAGTCGTCACAAGCCGTCGTTTCATCGGTAATTATTTCGACTTCGTCCTCAATTTCTAATAAAAGATCAAAAAAATTACCATCGGCTTTTTGTAACTCCTGATATACCTTATTGTCAGAGATTCGAAAAACGCTCGAACTTCCACGTCGTCGATTTCAGCTTCTTTTAGCTTTTCAGTTAGCTGATTGAAGCATCGCGTGAAACTTGCTCTCTTGACTGCGCGCTCTTTCTTTAATTTTTCCATTACTCCGGTCCTGTTATTCACGGTCGCCAGATGTCAAAAATAAAAAAAAATGGAAGGAATATGGACAAATTAGGAGACAAATAAAATAAAATTATTGATTTCTTTTTTCTCATTCTCATACGGTTCGTATTTGTTCAGCTGATTCCTTTTGAATGGAGTGATTCAATTTTCAACAACGTCCAATTTTTGTTGAATTTGTCGAGCCGGACGCGGTTTATGAGTCCCTCAGGCGATACCGGGGCGATACAATAATAATGTGAAATGCGGTCGGACGCAGCCAAAAATAACCTAAGGAGGGTGTGGGGGGTGGGGGGGTGTAGTGTTTGATCACCATTAAACACGTGTTTAATAGTCTTGTTAAAAAAAATAAAAAAACAGTTTTACGTTTTCTGATTACTCGAACATAATCGTTCTATTTCAAATACGTAACATTGGCGCAGTAACGGTATGGATAACGTCGACCTTCCTTCGTTAATTGCAACGGCTGTGCGTGAAGCCTTGCTGGCACGATCCGAAGTTTTCGGCACGCACTCCACGATACCAGCTTCACCTTCAACCGGCTCCTCTACTCTTCAGCCCTTCGATGAAGAAAACGAGTCTTTCACATGTTACCTTCAGCGTCTTGACAATTTTCTTGACATGAAAGGCGTGGACAAATCCGATGAAACCGGTAACCGCAGGTGTGTACAATTGCTCATCAATTCTTTACCGGCAAAACTTTACCAAGTTCTTTCTTCCCTCACGACACCTGAACTCCCTAAAGATAAAAGCTTCGAAGAACTTTGTAAGATTTTAAGTTCTCATTTGTGTCCTTCCCCAAGTGAAATTTCTGAGCAGCATAAATTCGTCAGTCGTATTCAGGCAGAAGGAGAATCAATCGCTCACTATGTAGCTGATCTTAAACGTCTCTCTGTTCATTGCAATTTTCAATGTGATAGCTGCAACCGGTCGACCCTTAACACTCATTTGCGCTCGCAATTCGTTAGAGGTCTTCGTGTAAATTCAATTCGCGAACGTCTGTTACAAGAAAAAACTACAAAATTCGATCACTTGGTGACTCTTGCTCAATCTATTGAATTAAGTCAAACTGAAAGTAAAGAAATTCAACACCAAATTCACTCCACTACACAACCAGAATCCGTGTATAAGGTTTCTCGAAAGTTCCATCAATCCAGCCGAGGCTCGCAGCTCCCCGCTCAAAATAAAAATTGTCGCAATTGTGGGGGACCGTGGCCTCACAAAGGAAACTGCCCGGCTAAAGGGTTGCCATGCCATTCCTGTCAAAAACTAAATCACTTCGCATCGGTATGCCTATCCAAACCTGTCAAGTACATCGAGAATTCACCGCCGTCTGAAAACAATCCGGCCTCTTCTGACTCCCCAGTATTTTCTCTGTCTGCTCCCAAGTCTGGACTCCCTGTTGCAAGAGTCAAGGTAAACAATGACTATCTCAATTTTGTAGTCGACACCGGCTGTGGCGTGAATATTATAGATGCTGAGCATTACGAATCCCTTCAAAATCGTCCCTCACTTACCACAGACAACGTTAAACTATACCCCTACCAATCTCCCACACCTCTAAATATTCGTGGCAAATTTCAAGCAAAACTTTTACATCGCCGTCGCTCCGTTTACACGGACATATACGTCTCGCAAAACAAAGGCATCTCCTTATTGGGCCTTCCCACAGCCCAAAAATTAAATCTCATACAATTTACGTTCTCGATTACCCATGCAAACGACATTTTCGAAAAATTTCCCAACCTGTTTCAAGGAGTTGGAAAATTAAAAAATAAGCAAATAAAACTACACATTGACCCTTCAGTTCGACCCGTTGTGAACCAGCACCGCAGGATTCCAATACATCTCCGTTCGGCTGTTGAAGACAAAATCAAACGTCTCGAAGCTGCAGACATTATCGAGACAGTGAAAGGGCCAACTCCATGGGTTTCCCCAGTGGTTCTCGTCCCAAAACCAAATAATCCTAATGTAATGCGTCTCTGTGTAGATATGAGAGCCCCTAACAAAGCAATTCTTCGAGAACGCCATATTATGCCGACAATGGACGACCTTTCAAGCGAACTAGCAGGCTCCACAGTCTTCTCTAAATTGGACCTCAATGACGGTTATCATCAGTGTGAATTGAATGAAAACTCAAGGCACATCACTACTTTTTCTACACACCTCGGACTCCGCCGTTACAAACGACTAAGTTTTGGAATTTCTTCGGCCGCAGAACATTTTCAAGACGCGATTCGTCAAGTAATTCAAGGTATTCCTGGTGCATTGAATATCAGTGACGATATTCTTGTTTTCGGTAAAACTTTTCCTGATCACGATCGGGCCCTGCTCGCTGTTCTCGAAGCATTAAAAACCAATGGTCTCACGCTTAACCAAAAGAAATGTTTGTTTAGAGTCCCCGAAATAGGCTTCTTTGGTCACGTTTTCTCAAAAGATGGAATTCGCCCGGACCCTGCAAAAATCAAAGACTTTCTACAACTTGAAGCTCCAACTAATGCCAGTGAAGTTCGTTCTATCCTTGGTATGATCAGGGGTGGGCAAAATACTTTGAAAATGTATTTTAAATACAAAGCCCAAAATACTTTCAAAAATGTATTTTAAATACTGAAATACAAATACTTTTTGAAATGTATTTTGAACAAAATACAAATACAATTTAAAATACTTTTCAAAAATTCGATTTCGATGGCAAATAGTGCGAAAAATACGAAAAATAAATAATTCAAAAATATTAGGACCTTCAATAGACAAGTTTACAAAATGTAGCTGCGCGAAATGGCCCTGCTGCCGATGCGCAAAAAAATTAGACAAGTTATCACCAAGTATTTAGTACCGAACCGGCGAGCACTTGGGGCTCGTGAGCTGAAAAGGAGGTGAGACCGACTGTAAAAGGAATGTCGGGGGGAGGGATAGCTCTGGGCCAGTTAGCTGAATTGCATTACAGCTGAATAACCCATACTTTCCCAATAATTTCCACACTAAAGGCCTAATTACACCAACCGAGTAACTCGGCCGAGTGGCTAGGCCGAGTACTGGGCCGAGACCGGGCAGAGACAAAATCACATGTTATCACTCGGCCGAGTACTTTCTGTGGTGATTACACATAGGTTTTACTCGGTACGTGTAATTCGGCCTTAACGAGGAATTTTACGCGTTTCGGCTCTCCCTCCTTCCCCCGAACTACTCCTCCCTCTCCACTTTTTCGAAAAATAAAAACGTTTATCGAAGGATACTATTACTTCATAGTTTCGTTTAAAATACGGTGTCGCTAGGTTTACTTGGTGAATGATGGTGAATTTTTAAATTTGTTTACCCTTATTTTCACCCGCTTCCCTTGACCTGGAATGGCTGGTTAACGAACTTAGGATAGGGCTCTGTATGATCTATTTTTGTGCCAAGTTTCCATCCGCTAGCATCATTTTTGCGCATTGGCGGATTTAAAGGGGGGCTATAGGGACTTAGCCCGCCTAATTGGTCGTATTAGTCCCCCCAAGATGTTTATTTTCGAGCCCCTTTTCCAAAAACTGTCCAAACGCCGAAAATGGCAGCGTCTGTAGGGCGACATTGGCAGTGTTTCCAGAACGAAATTGACAGTTTTGATCGACGATATTGATAGTTTCCATTACTCTGATACAAAACTTCGTAATCAAGGTTTGGGATACTCGTTATGTTGGTCAAAATTGTCAGTTCCTGAGGAAAAATTGGCAGTATTGTAAGTCGAAATTGACAGTTTCAAGTACGACAATCACAGTTATGAATATTGAAATTGACAGTATCTATCTAGGGTGAAATTGGAAATCTCGAGGACGAAATTGACAGTTTATAGGATGAAATTATCAGTTTTAGGACGACATTGATAGTTTTGACAACGAAATTTACAATTTCCTGGACAAAATGGACAGTATCAGGAAGGAATTGACTGTTTCCCGAACAAATGCAAGTTGATAGTTTCCAGGGCGAAATTGACAGTTTTGAATGATTCTTAAACGAAATTGACAGTTTTTAATGATTCTTAAACGAAATTGACAGTTTGTAGGACGAAATTGGTAGTTTCAGGACGACACTGATAGGTTTAGCGGCGAAAGTGACTGTTTCTGGGACGAAATTTACAATACTAGGAAGAAATTGACAGTTTAAAAGACGAAATTAACAGTTTCCAGGATGAAATTCACGGTTTGAAGAACAAAATTGACAGTTTCCAGGACGAAATCTTCAGATTTGAACATTTACTTGACAATTTATAGGGCGAAATTGACAGTTTAGAACGACGAAATTGACAGTTTCTAGTACTCGACTGTTTCCGGTGAAGAAGCTTTAAAACCGTCAGTTTCAGAAATCCCTTGACACAGTTTCTAGGAAGAAACTGGCAGATTCGAGGACGAAATTGACAGTTTGTAGGGCGAAATTGCGGCAGTTTTAGAATGATATCGGTATAGTATTGGCGACGAAATTGACAGTTTTGAATAACGAAATTGACCTTCATAGGACAAAATTGACAGTGTTAGATCGATACTGATAGTTTCAACTAGAAATTTACAGTCCCCAGGACGAAATTGACAGTTTTTTGAGACAACATTGACTGTTATTTATGACGAAATAGACAGTTTCTCGGGTGATATTGACAGTTCCCAGACCGAAATTGACAGTTTACAGGACGGAATTGTTTTGAGAGTTTTAGGAACTCGACTGTTTCAGGTGAAGGGGCCCAAAAGCCTCAAGTTGTGAGTCCGAATGGTCTGCTGCTGAATCCCGAAATGAAGTTTTGTGATCTGTTGTGTAGGAGGAAATTGACAGATTCCAAGTCAAGACTGTCAGTTTCTGGGGCAAAATTGAGAGTTTTTTAAATACGAAATTATCAGTTTTAAGGACGATATTGACAGTTCGACCGAAACTGACAGTTGCCGAGGGAGGAATTAAGAAAATCCATACGGTCTGAAACCAGAATTCTCGTCAGTGACTGAGTTTGCAATTGCGTGACTAGTCGTTTTGGTGATAGTTAGGGTACGAATCGTCAGTTCAGCCATTTTTAAGGCATGAATGCGGTCAATTTAGCCATTATTGGAACGCGAGTGGTCGTTTTCCAAGGCGCAAATCTGGCAGTATAGCCATTGTGGAGGTGGGGGGGGGGGGGCGTGAATTGTCAATACGATCAGCAGCCCGTTTTAGGGCTTGTCCAATCTGTTCTACCACTTTCAAGGGACGAATTGTCGTTGTCCCTGACGCTTTCCAAAGAGCGCGAATGACCAGTTTGACCATTTTTAGGCCGAAACTTTGAAGATTTAAATTTTTAAGGAGTTTGGTTATTTCAGAGCACGAATCGTCAGTTCAGTCATTTTCAATGGCCCGGAATTGATTTTTTGGCCCTTTCCAAGGTGCGAGTCGTCGTTTTAGGCATTTCCAAGGCACAATTCGTCGTTTTAGCCATTTTTAGGGCTTGAATAGTCCGTTTGACTATTTCCAGGGGACGAATCGTCCGTGAAGTCAATTTTAGGGTGCGAACGGTTAGTTTAGCAATTTATAAGGCATGAATCGCTAGATTCACCATTTTTCGAATGGTTCGCACGAGAAAAAAATTGTTTTTGGCGCAGTGGAATCCGTGAAATTGCTTTTTTAGGTCCAACCAGCAGCAAGTCACATTAGACATTTTAATGGCATGAATCGTCAGTTAAGGCATTTCCAAGACGCAAACTATTAGTTCTGCTATTTGTAGGGCACAAATCGTCTGAATTTTTATCCATTTTCCATTCCATTTTTGCACTACAAATGGTAAGTTTCGCCATTTCACTGGCACGAATGAGCACATTTAGCCATTTTTAGGGCGTGATTTGCCAATAAAGCAATTTTATAGCAATTAATAGTTTCAAATCAAAAAGTTTATCCAGTCCATGAGGTGCATGTAGCTAACGCTGGTTGGTGGGGGGAGGGGGTTCGGTAAGGACGGCCCATGCTCGATGCGCAATCGCAAGTGGTCAGTTTATCGCTTGAAGGGTGCAAATAGCCCTGTTTTGCCAATTTTTGGGTGCCGATAGCCACTTTGAAGGCGCGAATCGTCTGTTTAGCCTCTGTAGAGCACGAACGATCAGTTAGGCCATTTTTAGACCGTGAATGACTGGTACGAGTTGAGTATGCCATTTACAGGGCGTAAATAGCCAGTTTTTAAGGCCAGGATCGTCAGCTTATAGACATTTTTAAGGCGTGAAGGCTCAGTATGGCTATTTCTGACGCGCGAATGGCCAATTTTGCCATTTTAAGGACATGAATCATCTGCTTAGGGATTTTAAAAGTGCGAATTTTGTCAGTTTAACCATTCATCATAGGCCGCATAGAGTCAGTTTTACCAATAATAACCAGTTTGGAATAGCCAGTTTGCCATTTTAACGCTGCCAGTATTCCTAGGACATGAATCCGTCATTTTAGTCAATTTTATGCTGTTACGAACTCAGTTTTGACATTTTCATTGCGTGAATTATTAGTTTAACCATTTAGAGAACGCAAACAGTCAGTTCTGCCATTTTTTTAAGGGTGCGAATAGTCCGTCACGCCATTTATGGGATGCGAATGGTCAGCTTGCCATTTCTAGGGCGCAAATCCGTCAGTATAGTCATTTATAGAGAGTGAATAGCCAGTGTGATATTTTCAGAGCATGAATAGTCAGTTTTTCAATTTTTAAGGTTCGTGAAGTCTGTTGGGTCATTTATAATAAGCGCGAAGTTTTGCTTTTTTAAGGACGCAATTAGTCCCGTCAAGCCAACGCCCTAATGGTCAGTTTGGGCATTCTTGACGCGCAAATGTTTGATTTTGGAATAATAGGTACTTAGGGCAGGACAGGAATACTCTGGTTAGGGATTTGCGGAGCGTGAATTGTTAGTTTGCCCATTTTTAGAGCGCGTTACGCCAGCTTGGCCACTTTTACAGCGGTATAATCGCTAGTTTTAGCCAATTGTAGCTAGTGAATGGAAGATTTTGTCAGTTTCATAGCGGGATTGACGATCTTTTCATGCATTTTCAGGGCTGCACGAACCGTCAGTCTAGCCACTTTTAGACCGCGTGAAGTTCGTTGGGCTTTTTTTTAGAGCGGTAATTGCCAGTTTGGCCATTTTTAAGGCGTTTTAAGGTGGGAATAGGCAGTGAATTGTTAGCAAGCCATTTTTGATAGAGCGAAGGACATAATTTCATAAGCTTCTCCCTTGACTAAATCTTGGATCCGCGTCTGGACCCCGCGATATTTTGTTTTTAAAAACAGCCAGAGCCATGAAATTTCTCTTTAAAATGAGCCAGTACGCTAATTTATCCTTTAAAATGGCGTGAAATCCCGTTAAATTGGCTTGTCTTATTGGAGCCAGCCCCACGAAATTGGTTTCTGACCTACGAAATCCGACAAATTTGGTCTCAAAAAGTGCCAAACCGGCAAATTTTGTTATTGAAGTAGCCAAAACCACGAAATTGGGTTTTGCGGTGTGTTCAATCCGTGATATTGGGACATCGAAAGTGTCTAATGAGCGGAATTGCATTCATGAAGAGTCAACCCCTTGCAAATTGGCTTTTTAGGGAGACAATTCTGTGACATTAGTGTTTTGAGCGAGGGAAACCTTTGAAATTCGTTCTGAGAGCAAAAATCCACCAAATTTGGAATTTGACTTGGTCTGTTAGAGGGGGGGGGGGATCATGAGCTCAGGGCTAAGCCCCTCTAGACATTATACCTAAAATCCGCTCGTGTTTTTGCGGCAGTTGTGCTAACGAGGAATTCAGAACTTCCACCTCCCACCATGACTACCCTTCTCTCTCCACTTTTTCGAAAAATGAAAACGTCAATCGAAAGCTGTTATTACACCGGGTTTTTGTGCCAAATATGGTGTCACTAAGTTAGGCTATACTGGTGAATGGGGGCGAAGAAGTGGAAACTAAAAAACGTTGAAATTGGAAGTATTTGTATTTTGTATTTGTATTTTCGTTGAGCGTGAAATACAAAATACTTTTGAAAATGTATTTCAAATACAAAGCCCAAAATACTTTCAAAAATGTATTTTAAATACAGAAATACAAATACTTTTCCAAAAGTATTTAAATACAATTACAAAATACGTATTTTGTATTTAAAATACAAAGTATTTTAAATACTCAAGTATTTTGCCCACCCCTGGGTATGATAAACTATTGTGGTCGTTTTATTCCTAATCAGTAAATTAATTAAACTGATATTATCCGGACGACGATGGAAGGGCATAGCCCAACACGATTCGAGTTTCGAGAAAACCCTCGGAGTACGACTCCCATAGGCGCCTCCGTGGCGCAAATGGCAGCGTGCTGGACTGGTAATCCAGAGGTTGCGGGTTCAAATCCCGCCGGAGAGCCATTTTTTCTCGAAACTCGAATCGTGTTGGGCTATGCCCTTCCATCGTCGTCCGGATAATATCAGTTTAATTAATTTACTAATTAAAATGCCGGCGACAGATTTATTCATTATATTATTCCTAATCTTGCTTCTTTGACTGAGCCATTACGTTTATTAACCCGCAAAAACACAAAATTCCTTTGGGGTCCCACAGAAGCGTCTGCCCTGCAAGCTCTTAAGGGCGCTATTAGCAGCAATATTCAAAACTCCTATTTTGACATTAAAAAGACCACTAATCTAATTGTTGACGCTGGCCCCTCGGGTCTGGGGGCCATTCTTGCTCAACCCACGGAGAGAAGCAACAACATAATAGCATGTGCAAGCACTACGTTAACTTCAACTCAGTCCAGGTATTCTCAAATTGAAAAAGAAATGCTGGCAATATTATGGGCCATTGAACACTTCAAGATTTACTTACAAGGCAGTCATTTTGTTGTACTTTCCGATCATAAGCCTCTCATAAGCCTCCTGAGCAGCACTAAACCCATATTATCTCCACGTCTCGAGCGGATGATTTTCAAACTACAGGGTTTCCAGTTCACTATTCAGCACACTCCTGGCACGACCAACCCTTCCGACTTTTTCTCACGTCATCCAAAATCCCGAGATGAATGCTTCCCAGCAGCTGAATCACACATTAACTGCATAACACAATTGACTCTCCCGAAGGCACTATCCAGAGGTAGTGTAGTTGAAGCAACTAATCGAGATGACACATTGCAGAAAGTCATAACAGCTCTTCAAACCGATTGTGGAGAAATTCTGATGTTAATGACCTGTCTCTCATGCCATTTTATAAAGTCAGGCACGAGTTAGCTGTCACTGAAGATGGTATCCTTCTTCGAGGGAATCGAATAGTTATCCCAGATGAACTTCGGTCCGTTACCATAAAATTGGCTCACACGGGGCACCAAGGCATTGTGAAAACGAAAGAGCTCTTAAGGTCAAAAGTATGGTTCCCAAACATGGATAACACAGTTATCGATCTAATAAAATCGTGCATTCCATGTTTGGCTGCACAAAATTCCACTCAGCCTGCTCCACTCCTTCCTTCTCAACTACCGCCAGCGCCCTGGCATACTGTCGCTGTAGATTTCGCAGGGCCATTTCCTAATGGAAGGTATCTCATGGCAGTTATCGACGAATATTCACGATTCCCAATGGTTGCTCTCCTTTCCAGTCTGACTACTGAAAAAGTTTTGTCTCAATTATCTGTATGGTTTTCAATTTTTGGTTTCCCGTCAGTCGTAAAAACTGACAACGGACCTCCTTTTAACTCCCGTCATTTTTCACAAAAGATCAGTGATTATGGCATACACCATCGGAAAATTACGCCATATTGGCCCCAAGCCAACGGAAATGTCGAACGCTTTATGAGAACCATAACAAAATACGTTAAATCCATGGCAGCGGAAGGAAAAACCTGGGACACATCCATTGACACCTTTTTGCTCATGTATAGATCAACTCCCCACTCGACCACTGGTGTAGCCCCGGCGGAAGCAATTTTCAAATATAATTTCAAGACAGTACTGCCGTCCATTGCGAATCCCAATTCTTCGGATAATCTCCTACGGACAAAAGATTGTGAATCAAAGAAAAAGATGAAGACCTATGCTGACGAACACCGCCATTCGAAGCCACCCTCGATTTCCACAGGAGACCGTGTTCTTCTTAAACAAACACGTCTCAACAAGACCACCACTTCTTTCGACTCTATACCCTTCACAGTGGACTCAGTTAAGGGAACGATGATAACTGCAAAAAGAAGCGACGGGAAAGTTACCCGCAACGTGTCACTTTTTAAAAAAATACCGGAAGTCAAAGCACCTGTTTTAGGATCGACGGATCAACCGACACCAGTTTTGGAATCGTTGGAACTGTTACTATCTGTCAATACGTCGACCTCAGTCCAGGACAACACAGAAAATAACTCGATTCATGAAACTAGTCAATCGCCATCAAGTTTCGCTGACACAAGAAACGAACAAGTTCAAGATTTCCAAATACCTTCAAGACCGTTGAGAAACAGAAGACCTCCAAGGTGGTTGGGAGAGATGTAGTGTTTGATCACCATTAAACACGTGTTTAATAGTCTTGTTAAAAAAAATAAAAAAACAGTTTTACGTTTTCTGATTACTCGAACATAATCGTTCTATTTCAAATACGTAACAGGGGGTATATAGCTCGTTAATTGGTCTCAAAAATGGGCGCTTCACGTTATCGTTGGTTATGGACGAGTTCTGTCAGTTTGCTAGGAATAATTTTGAACGCGATTTGAGCGTGT
Organism: Corythucha ciliata; assembly: GCA_038030265.1. NCBI lineage: Eukaryota > Metazoa > Arthropoda > Insecta > Hemiptera > Tingidae > Corythucha > Corythucha ciliata. The sequence continues at coordinate 50,353,062 of CM075937.1, forward strand.
CTTATGCGCGCCAAAGAAAACATCTTAACGAGACGAGACGCCTTGGACGCCTCGGTAGATAGAGACAAATCAAAACTTCAATAAATTAATAATTATTTCTCTCAAACGAATTCTGGCCTTGCCAATAATAGGAATTCTACTATATTCTCCAGCTCTCGATACTTTATACAGTCACACATATGTTTTCCAATTATTATATTTTCGTCCCTTTTTGTGTCCTACTCTCTCTCGCACAAACACACCTGCCACTTTTTTGTGTGTTTTCTCTCTCTTTCTCTCGAAACAGACGACCCAGCACCTGTTGAAACGCGGCCCGGCCCCGGCGAACGCCTCGCTTCCTTTTCAACGGTTTCATCTTTCATTTTCAGGGATATCTTTTTCCACCCTTTTTTTTTTTTTTTTCAGATAAACGAGTCAGTGTAACATGTTTGCCCGGTGTGACGACCGACGTTGGGTATTGTTTTTTCTATCGGCTGTTGTCTGAAAAGTTTTCTAGTTGTGTGGCAGTGAGTGGTGGGGTGGGGTGGGTAGTCGTCGTGGGGTCGATAGCAACGCACTGTAAAGGACTGTTAAAACTTTTGATTTTTTAAGTGAATTGGGTCTGCTCCCTGATGATTTGGTTTTGGGGAGCAACGCTGTAATCCTTGTAACAATGAACAATTTTTCCATAGAATTGTGGAAAGGGATCGATACACCCCCGTCCACTTTTTCGTAAATAGACACCCTTCCGTGTTTACTCATCAATTTTAGGATAGGGTGGAGAGGGGAAATACCATGCAGAGTAATCGAGTTTACTCACTGTATGTGCCAAAGTCTGTCTAGACCTAGTCATTGGGCCGCACAAAAGGGTGGTGGTGAGCTGGTGAGTGTAATGGTCGGGTGGAAGAAGGCTCTTTTGAAATGGTTGACTCATCGTAGGAATTTAAGAATGAGTCACGCAAAATAAGTCTAAAGGGTTTCTATAGATCATTCGAGGAAAATTCAATTTTTTTTATTACTTATGGCGAACATTCGTTCACTTCAACCCAAATCTTCCCGCTAAGACAGCCTCTCCTTCCTATGACTGTCTCTCTCTTCCTCGGGACTACTTTTTTAAAAGCTTCCTTTCATTTTCATTGCCGTCATTCTCAATCTCAACCGGACGCAGTGCTTCCTTTCGATCTTTAAATCTTTTTTTTCTCAATTCCTTTACGAGAGGAATCACCATTATGGGGATCGTTGACGCTTAAAATGTTCATGTCGTAAATATGACAAATTCAGCGTTTTCTTTTGTCTTTTTGGACCAAATATTTGTGAGTCATCAGTCATGCACTTACTTTCCAAGTCTCAGAATCTCCGATGACGGGAAATGTAACGTCTGACCCACCCCTCCCCACTCATCCAACCACTCACCCATTACACCCTCGATGACTAATACGCCTGGGCCGTCATCCCAGTCCCTGGAGTTATATCATTTACTCGGTATCCACCGCTGATTTGTAGAAAAAAAAAAAAAATGTAATCACTGGAATTTTATCGCCAGTTTATTCAACCTGGTAGATTGCCGAGAAACTAAACGGGGACAATTAATAAAAATAGACCATCCTTTATTTGACGTTGACGACTAAACAATGAATCAGCGATTGGAATAGTTAGCGTAAAATATTGTTATTTGTCGCAAACACTTCTTTAAATTAATTTAATTTCAACTCTAGGGAGTTCTTTTGCTATAGCTTAAGACCTCAAAGTGGCAGTGGAAATGCACTTTTTATGTACCTAAGAAATAATTAGCCGTGTTTTAGTTAATTGGAGGAAACATAGGTAATATGTTTCGAATATTATTTGAGCCCTATTTGGTCATTTTTTCAAATGTCTGCTTGATTGATTCTTATTTGGTTAAAGTGTATAACCAGCGAAATGAGACTCGATGCCATTTAATTGCTCGAGAAATGAAAATCACGCGGGGACAAGTGTTGTCGACACATTGGCGAGGAACTGGGTCGGCCTTTTTAAGAAGTCGCATCAGACCGTTTTCCATCTATCAGCGAGAGAGTGTGTGTGTGAGACCGCCGCGACGCCGCCCCCGCATTCCTCTCGGCGTTTTTATATACGCGGGGCGAGTCCTCGCGGTAGCCGCGAATGCCGGCCAATCTCTTCTTTCTCTCTCACTCGCTCTCTCTCTCTCTCTCGTCTCATGCAAGCGACATGAGTTTATAAGGAGCGAAAGTAGGAGAACATATTTATTTATTTTTTCATCGACTGGCTTGTTTCTTGTTCTTGGATTTGCCCCGTTCGTGCTTGAGTCTCGAGAAGGGTTTTAAAAGGCATCCATTAAAAGAAAGTAATAAAACATTTCGTTTTTAATTGGCGGCCGAGCTATTTACAGTGGGGAAAATTAGTTACCAAGATTTCTACTCCCATAATATTTATCGATTAATTCTTTTTAAGCATTTACAACTTTGTAAAATGTTGAATTTGAAAAAGAAATACTCCAAGTTAACTGTCCAAGAACAGCCCGTTTGAGAGCCAAAACGTTCATTTCTGAGGTCAAAACTAACTATGTTCACGAACCTCGCATTGAAATATATGGGGCTCTATTCAAACCCCATTCGCGAGTTTGACTCTCTCTAAAAACATCTCCGTGTGAGGGGGGGTCTCATTTAAAATACATTTCGTGGGGTTTACTCCTTCAATACTGAACCCCGTTATATTGGCTCATTGAGTGAGCCAACCCCATGAATTTCGTTGTTTACGAAAGTTCCATGAAGAGCCAAACCCGCTTATCGTCTACGGGGAATTCTCGCCCACCAGAAAAGTGCCACAAAACGCTTTCAAACTGATTGAAATTCGACCTACGCGATTTAAAAATCGTTTGCCGTTTTCTTAAAATTCCCTAATGTGAGATGTACGAGGTTCACATGGGCCCCTTGGACGGTAATCAATTGATGAGAAATTGGGTTTGGTCTCTACGCCAAAACTCAACCAAGAGACCAAAAATGACAGTGATTTGCGTTTGTTTTAGTCGATTCTTTGACTTCAGAGTGGTCAATCGAGGACCGCTTTAGATCGAGGGCTTTCCTCGAACTCAAGGCTCGCGTTGTGCTCGCCCAAAGTGCAACTGAATGGGGATGGAAATGTAACGCATTCTTAGATGATTTATATTCAAAAAACATATTATTTACAAACAATTTGTTTAACAGTCTCCCATAGATTCACGGTCGTCTTGTATTAAGTGCATCGTTTTAATTTCTTTGAGATATTTTTCGAAATTCTTCGACATGCTGTCGGCGGTGTCTTCCCACCTGTTAACGCACAAAAAAAAAACATAAAAAACGTGTAGCTTTTAGCAGTAAATAGCGCACGGTTCCGCCAATACTTTTTGGCCAACTGTCGATATCGACTCGCTTGTTCTTTGTAATCATCACAGTCGGGACAAGGTGACAGCCTTTTCCTGTCATGACGTTATACAAAAGTGAATTTTCAGAAAAACAAAAGCCGTAGTACTGGTACAAACTTGAGTTGTCCCATAACGGAGTCCAAATCCGCCTGTAATTGAGTCACTTGGGATCTTAGCAGTATCCTCTCTTCTTGCAACGCGCTCAACTCACTTTGGCGTCTACCAAATAAATATTTCAGACCAGAGTCAAACAAAAAACAAATTAGCAAAATTCGTCCGATTACTTGCTTCTCAGTTCGTCTAGTTCAATCGAAAGTCCTTTGTTTCGACTGGAAAATTCGTTTTGACTTCTCTGAGCTTCGATTGTGGCCGCTTGAAGTTCTAATTTCAATTTGTTTCTTTCCTGCGCACCCCCCCCCCTCATTATAAGGTTACAATAGACAAATAAAGCGGCGGATAAAGGCAGCGTGAATTAACTGTTGATCACTGTTAACTTGCCAGTGTGGCTGTGTGTAATTGAGTCGCCATTTGATTGATTTTTTGTTCGCACTCATCGCGCGCAGTTTGAATCTCTCGACCGAGTTTTTCTTCCGAGGCTTCCAGCAGGTGGTTCAGTTTTTCCTCGAGTTGACGTTTTTCATCTTTTATTATAAGGAAAAACGCGTTCATATAATTTTAAGTATTAACTGTCCGCCATTCAAGCTGAACAGTACCCGCCATTGACGCTTCATTCGCTAAAGCGTCTTGAGCCGTCGTCAGAGCGTCAGCGACTTTGTCGCGCGCTGTTAAACTGATCCTTTCGGCGACTCGTAACATCTCTTTGGCTGATTTCAACGACTCGGCAAGAGCGTCCCGTTCTTTGACCGTCGACTCAAGGAGTGACTCCAATTTACATATTCTATTGTTAGCGTCTGAAACTTTTTGTTGGACGGGAAGGGGGGGGGATTTCTGCGGGGTATAAAAAGGCTTATGACGGGGGTTGGGGCAGGGAATACTTACGAGCCGATTGATTTTGATTCATTTCATCTTCGAGCGACTTATTTTTGTCTTTGTAGATTTTCAATTGTTGCTCTGTGATTCTAGACTTTTTCTGCATTAACTTAATCGCTTCCGAGTACTCAGATTTCATCTGTCCTTCCCCACCAAATAAAAAAAATTAAAAATTCGAAGTTTTCGCCTGCAACGGCTTGCTACCTGTTCCATTTCCCGGCTGACTTCTTCAAGTTGCGTGCCCGATGTCACTTTTTTCAGTTGGTCCTTCGCCCTTTCAATCACTTCTTGGCAGAGCCGCCACATTTCAACGGCAGTGTCTCGTTCCTGAGGCAAATAAGTTTTTGATAGAGGGGAAAAAACTCAAAAGAACGTTTTCAAAAATGAAATTCCGTTGGAACGAAACACCCCCCACCCCTCATCCGTTTACTTCAACACATTTCCAACGCTTTTTTGTCACAGTCAGTTTTTCCGCTCCTGGCTCTAGTAGAAACACTGATAAACGAGAAGGGGTGGTGGGGGGGGGGAGTCGCCGGAACGACGACGACGGTATAACGCGAGCCTTACCGTGCAAAGTTGTTGAATTCTCTCGCGAAGAAAGTTCATTTCGACGGACGAATGACCGCTGATGATCGCGGTGTCGACATCACCGCACGGTGTGGACATTTTGAGGGAGGAAAAATTAGTCGAGCGAGAGGAAAAAACAGTAAAAAAAAAAAAAAAAATATATTAAAACAAATTTCACACGCAGAACGCATAAACGGGGAAGGGAATTGAGCTACATTTCTTCACTAACTGGCTAATAATTCCAGTTTGTTTCGTTTTGTTGTATTTATGATGGTTGCCATGGTGGTAGCTTCCGCGATAAACGCGTGGTAGGAGGGTGAGGGATGTTTCCGGAGGTTCTCCCGCGGCGACATTTGGAAAGTGAAATGAACTCGTGTCGGCTGTGGTGATTGAGGGCGGGGGGTGGGGTCGTTCTTCAGTCCACCTGTCGATGTTCTGTATATGGACAGGCGTCAGTACAACTATAAACCAAATAAGGTTTACCCGTGCTGCAAGTGCGAAAACCTTTCTTTCAGTTTTCTTGTTTATTTAGATTTTTTCATTTAAAAAAACTGCAGCAAGATGTTAATGGGGAGGGGGATCAAAGTTTGACCGTTAACAACATTGTAGTTGACTGGAAAAGTGATGACGTCACATCACTCTGATTTTAAACTTTTCTAAACAAATCTCAGCTCGTCGTTATAGTAACTGTAGTGAAGGGGGCTTGTTCTGTAAGAATTTGACTGATCCTAGAAACAGTCTGGTCCTGTTGTGACGTCATGTTTTGGTGTTCTGTATCTCAGTGTTCTCTTGTAGCTGTTCCCCTGACGTCACGACTGGGGGAACACTTTCACTATCCTTTGGGATAGCCAAGTCGTGTTACAAGGATCACTTGAAGAGAATTGACAACTTGACCATCTTTCAATTTTGAATTCAAAAAGTAGTAGGGTCAGATGGGGTAATTTGGAATCAGGAGTAAATGGGAACAAGTGTAATTAATGCTAAAGGTTGGGTTGGATGAACCAATGGCGGGATGTGGCATTGGGGGGAGGGTTCATGACTTAATGAAGTCCTTCCTCAGCAGCAGACTTCAGTACGTCTCTTTGGATTTACACCAGAATTCGACCTTGAAGCCAGTGAAGACGGGCGTGCCCCACGGCTCTATTCTTGGTCCCACTCTCTTTATAATACTGACTAATGATTTTGAATCTTGCTGTTCCGACTGTGTATACCTCTCAGATATGCCGACGACACGACCCTTCTCACTTGCTCGCGGGATTATGATACCGCCATTTCGTCGTCGACAGCATCAGTCGCGAAAGCCAAGGACTGGTTTGACGCAAATAATTTAGAAATGAACGACGAAAAGACTTCCCGGATCGTGTTCTGCCTACGTAATTTCCCAGAATTTGAGAACAATGCTGTGAAATTTCTGGGAATTCATCTGGATTCCAAACTCACGTTTAAAAAGCACTTTGAGGAACTCTCGAAAAGACTGACGAGGGTAACTTTCATGCTACGAAAACGTAAGTCTAGCGTGTCAAAAGATGTCCTGAGAATGGTTTACTTTGGATGTTTCCATTCCATACTTGCGTATGGTATTGCTGTCTGGGGAGGTGTTCCTGGGACTCGGACCTTATTTAAACTTCAAAAAAGAGCCGTGAGGATCATAGCACAACTGAAACCTCGTGACTCCTGTAGAGACGCATTTTCTGAGTTGGGCATTCCTACATTGTACGCTACTTACGCATGCGAATGTCTGAAGGTGCTCAACAGCGGCTTATTAGATGGAAGAATTATCATCGAGAAAAGTCATGGCTATGAGACAAGATCTGCTGCACAACCAGCTTTACCATTCATGCGAATTAATAAGGTTCAGAATAGACCCGAATGTCAGAGGACTGCAGCTGTACCACCAGATTCCGGCACTATTCAAAGCTGAAAACGGGATCGTTAATTTAAAATCATTTAAAAGGCATTTGATTCATAATGTGCCGTATTCATTGAGTGAGCTGCTGCATCCTTAAGTGAAAACGATGTGACGACCCTATTCATAATTATTGTATTATGCTGAAAGGGAAATAAATATTATTATTATTATTATAATTTTTTGGAAGAGGAGAAATGCATTACGCACTGAGTGTGGGACTCCCACGAGACTCTGGACGGAAGAGACCTCTCCGGGCTACCCACTAAAAAACCTCCTTCGTGAGGCGTCGACATCTAAGGTCATTTGCCTCTGCAGCTCACTTTTCCCTAGCTAGCATATTATTTCAGGTAATTATTTCTTAAGCACTAACTATTTATCACTATTGTCATCACAGTTCACAATTTTATCACAGCTCAAAACAGCTTACAAATTTATCACAGTTTACAATTTTATCACATTTCTTGGTGTTCTGGGCAGACTGAGTGGGATGCAGTGGACGAGGTCGACTGGTGGTATGACAGGATGTCTGGGGGGATCAGGAGGACCAGGAGCGGAGCTCCAAACAACGTTCAAGTTTCAAGCCTACACGGGAACACAAAAACTCGAAAAAAAAGAAGAATGAAATTCGCCAGCCACTTACCAACGGTTATGAGACAAATCTCACCACGTGTCTACTGAGCGGACGACGGCACTTATTGGCAGCGACGACAAGCCCGACGGTGAATTTTGCGGAACACAAGTGTAAAAAACAAAATTCGCGAACAGTACAACGAAAACGGCGCGACAGACAGAATGAATATTCCGGAAAAGACAAAATTGATAAAAAAAGAAAAACGTGGGCCAACTCGCGCGATTCCGTTAAGAGAGAGAGGGGTTGTGTCTTGTATTTTTTTTCGCGGCGCGACATGAGCTCTTCAGTATTACCAACACAAAAAAAATGAAATAAACATACAAATTTTGGACAGGAAGGGAGTTCGGTGGGGGGAAAAGGGACGAATCTTGAACATGCTCCCCCCGCTGAAGCGACTAGCTTCAGGACGACTCGGTTGTAGACGATGGGAGTGGCGCCAGTTTGACGCAGGGTCGCTTGTATATTTTATGCACGATGGACCCGTTGCTGTGGAATGGAACTTTAACCGACGCAACTCGTACGATGCCATCTTTTCCTGGGTGGGTGTCGACAACTCGGCCAATTCGCCAATGCAGTGGAGAGGTGTCGGAATCTTTTATAATTACCATTGAGCCTACATCCAAACTCAGTTCAGGGTGGCGCCATTTTGGACGCTGTTGTAGAGAAGTCAAGTACTCAGTATTCCAGATGCGCCAGAACCGTTGCTGTATGTGATTCACCAACTGCTATCGTTTCAGGGTGTTGATATTTTGAATTTCGACTGATTCTTGTGGAAGAGCGGTGAGCGGCTGGAAGACGAGAAAGTGGCCCGGAGTTAGGACAGCAAAGTCGTCGGGATCGTCACTGATAGCGACCATGGGCCTGGAATTGAGGCACGCTTCAATTTTAGCGAGAATAGTGTTGTACTCTTCATAGGTGAGGATGCTGAGGCCTATAATTTCGGAAAGATGGGTTTTTACCGATCTAACGAGAGCTTCATGTAATCCTCCAAAATGAGGCGACGAAGGAGGCTGAAAATGCCACCTGACTCCTTTGGCCGAGAGAAAATCAGCGACTTCATCGGAAGTGATTGTAGTCGTAACTAATTTTCGAATTTGTTTTTCCGCGCCAACGAAGTTGGTGCCGTTGTCCGAAAATACGTCGCTAGGTAAGCCTCTTCGAGAGGCGAATCGATCTAGGGCGGCCAAAAACGTTTGAGAAGTCAAGTCCGAAACCAATTCGAGGTGGGCGGCTTTGGTAACGCCGCAGACAAAACAGACGATGTAGCCTTTTGTTATTGGGGCACGTCTAAGTTTTGAAGCCTTGACGGAGAATGGTCCGGCAAGATCGACCGACACTTTCGAAAATGGTCGTGCTCGAAAATGTCCAAATAAAACATGATAAAATCGGATCACAAGGACTGACAGATGGGATTTTTTCGGAAGAAGGATGGGATGTTTGGTGTCATCCCTCAAATTTGAAGCGTCAAGGCGTCCTCCGACGCGCAAAATACCTTTTTCGTCCAGGAAGGGAGTGAAACGAGACAATTCTTTGGACACACGATTTCCCTTTACAATATTGTCGATATCCTTCTGAAAATGATTGGACTGGACGACTTTAATCCAATAACAAAGAGCGCGGTTGAGCTCGGTCGACGTCAGAGGGCCCTTTGATCTTCTATTAACTGGGGTGCATGCTCTGAAACAATAAGCTGTTATTCTTTGGAGCCGAATCATCGAAGAATTTCGCTCCAACAATGAATTTAATGACGACTGTTTGAGGTTTGCGTTGGAATGGTTCGTCGAGAAGAGGGATACGGTTGACTTTTTTCTCAACTCTAGAGTCTTTTCGTCGAATTTGGTAGTTGAAAGGTAATGAGACTGTGGCCAGTTACGAATAGGCGTAGTGATGAAGTCGGGACCCCTCCACCACAGGGTAAATTTCAATCAATTTCAATAAATTTCAAATCAAGTCCACGACTAGCGCAGTCCGCAGGGTTCAAGGACGAAGGAATGTGCTTCCACCATTCTACCTTTGTTATTTCTTGAATGATGTTCACTCGATTGGCGACGAATGTCTGCCAGCGACTTAGCTCTGCTTGAAGCCAGTGCAGAACAATTGTAGAATCCGACCAGCAGTGTATAGAATCGAAAGTTATTGAATTTTTGTAGGTTTCGATAACGAAAGCGAGTAATTTCGACGCCAATGTGCAGGCAAGAAGCTCAAGGCGAGGCAGACTTACATGCCTTTTGGTAGGTGAAACTCGAGTTTTTGCGGCGACCAGATACGAATTGGTCCCGTCACGATCGGTCACGACGATATATATAGCGCCGGCGTAAGCTTCCTGTGACGCGTCGGCGAAGCAATGCAAAGAGTACCTGCGCAATGAATTCGAGTAGCAATAAAATCGAGGGATACTAAGGTTTGACAAACTTAGGAATTCATTTTTAATCGAAACCCAACGATTGAAAAGTGTTGATGGCAGGTGATCGTCCCAATCTAAATTTTGCTGCCAGAGTTCTTTTAGGAATATCTTGGCCTGTAGAATACAGGGTGCCAATAATCCCAACGGATCGAAAATTTTTGCTAGTGTTGAAAGCACGCCTCGTTTTGTAGGGGGACTGTCGCTTTCTGAGGTTTTATAGCTGAAACAGTCCGACCGTGGATTCCAAAACATGCTGAGGACCTTCAAAAACGTATCTACGTCAAAAGTAACGTCGGACTGGAGCGCTTGAACTTCAGCGTCAATGCCATCTAGAACGAGAGGATGATTACTACACCATTTTCTCACTTCAAACCCACCTAATGCAAGCAGCTCCTTCAATTGCTGCATGAGGGTGCGAGCTGAATCAACGTCTTGACAGGAAATCAAGAGGTCGTCGACGTACAAATTGCTCAAGAGAGCGTTCGAGGCTAATGGAAAATGCTCTCCGTTGTCGTTAACAAGTTGTTGCAGGGTTCTAATCGCCAAATAGGGCGAACAGGTGATTCCGAATACCAGTGACGTCATTTGGTAGGTTCCGAGGGGCTCGTCGGCCGAAAAACGCCATAAGACTTGTTGAAATACCTGGTCATCGGGTTGAACTCGAACCTGACAAAACATTTTTCTGATGTCGCCAGTTAACACAACGGGTTCAAGACGAAAGAGAAGGAGAATCTCAACGATTTCCTTTTGCAATTTGGGACCAGAGTACAAGGTATCGTTTAGGGAACGACCATTTTCCGTTCTACTGGCCGCGTCAAATACGAGCCGAAGCTTTGTAGTAGTGCTGTCCTCCTTGGTAACCCCGTGGTGAGGCAAGAAATATCCCGGGGCGGAGAAACTGTCCTCTTCTGATATTTTTTTCAGATGACCCTCTTCGACGTAGGCCTTTATGACTTGGTGGTAATCGGTCTTCAGCTTAGGTTCCTTTTCTAAGCGTTTTTCTAGCGACAAGAAACGATTTTTGGCGTTATTTTTGGAGGCACCTAGTATAGGCTCACCTGGCTTGAACATGAGGGGTACGGAGTACCGGCCGTCGTCTAAGCGCCGAGTTTCTTTGGAAAAGAGGTTTTCGCAGTAGGTGTCTTCTGGTCGTATAGATTTAGATTCTGGGACCTGGTCGAGCTGCCACAGGGATTCGGCGACTTCGTCCAAAGTGACGTGAAGAGCCTGAAGTTCGACATTCGAGGCAGAATTCGGGATGGAATCAGCAAGCGAGAAAAAAGAGTTGGACTGTGCCGGCCCGATGAGTGCCCATCCGAAAACTGTTTCCATTGCCATAGGAGTGCCGGGCGGACCGTATCTACGACCGTCGAGAAGGATTTGGGGAAAGTAATCGGCCCCAATTAAAAGGGAAACGGCACGAGGTTCGGCGAATGACGGATCTCCCAGGGGTATGTCCCGTATATGTGACCACATTTTTGTCGTTGGAGTGGTCGAAGGAAGAGGTCCGGAGATTCGTTCAATACAGTGACATTGGCATACCAAAGAAGGTTTGTCGAGGCGAAAGAAATAATTTAGTCGAATCCAAGGTAGTAGTGACTTCTTTGTTCGAAATGCCTTTAATGCACATTTTGGTGGGTGAGCGAGGGAGACCGAGTTCATTCGCAAACGAATCTAGGACGAAATATGCTTGGCTGCCGCTGTCGAGTAGGGCACGAATTTGGTGTTTTTTCCCACGGTAATGGACCGTCACCAGAACGGTTGACAACAAAACAACCGATGTTGTGGACGACGAAAGTAGTGAAGAGACGTTGGATGATTCTGAAGGTATGGCTACGTTCGAGCTAGACTGTTCGGCTTTGGGGTCACTGGCTGTTTGAAAATGAAGTAAGGAATGATGCCGCGCACCACACGACCGACAGAGGAACTGGCTGGAACATTCGTTCAACCTATGAGTTCTGCCGAGACAATTAAGGCACAAGTTACTCTTTTTTACAAGGGTGAACCGGTCTCGAGGCCTCATTTTTAGGAATTTGCTGCACTGACGAAGACTATGGGAATTGTTGCCACAAGCAGGGCATTTCTTTTCCACCTCGTTAAGAAAAACTTGTTTGGTTCGAGAGTTCGGAGCCTGAGGGCTGAAACTAGATTTTTGGGACCGAGGTGAAGGGGTTGAACCGTATAATTCCGACGTTTGGAGAGATCGAATTCGAGTTTCTAGAAACGAGATCAATTGGTTATACGAGGGGTACAATTTTTCGTTGTTGCTTTCGAAAAGTTCTCGAGATTTGGGGTCAACCTTCTGTAAAATTACTGAAGTGAGTACAAAGTCCCTCTGGTCCACGGGCAGCTCCAGAGCCTTGAGAGCGTTGACACTTGTTTTTATTGTGGTCAAAAACCACAATAACGTCTACGTGTCTAAAGAAGACGTATCCGCTTGTACTGACGGATGATTAAGGAGTCTGTTCCAATGCGACGTAGCGATAGCCCTGGGTCGGTCGTACTGGCTGACCAGAGTGCTCCAACCAATTTCGAAATTTTGCTCTTCCAAAGTTAACGATTGGATGATGCTCAGTGCCTCACCTTTAACAATTGAACGCAGGTAATGGAGGCGTTCGACGTTCGAGAGCTGTTGGTTGTCGATGACTAACGCCGTGAAAAGGGCTTTATAATTCACCCATTCGTCGAAGTTTTTTGGATCAAAACAGGGGAGTTCAATTCGAGGAAGCTTGTGATGCGACGAAGTCTCCACGAGAGACAAGCGAGACTAGCTGCGATGACTCGGGGCGAGGGCGTTCGTTGGAACTTCCTGTAACTGCAAACTTTCGGACGACGAAGAGCCGCTTGTCTGAGCGGACTGAAACCGTGACTCGAGCTCAAGCTTTGACTCACAAGTCAAGGAAAGCGACGTAAATCTGTCGAGAAGTTGATAGACGGCGTCGTCTGACGCGCCTGCGGGCCTGGCATCAGGGTCGGACGCAAGTATTTCGAATAGCTGAGCTTCCAGGTTCAGCTTCAGCTCCAAAACGTTGCTGACTTCGAGATAATCTTCTTTGGAGAGAGAATCCTTCCCTGCGATCGGCTCCAGCCGACTACAACGAAACTTTAGTTGGGCAAGGCTGTTTCGGGCCCGAGCGACGTCCATTTTCGAAAGAAAATATTGATCTAGGGGAGCGAAAAGCGAGATATCCGGCCCGGAGGACCAAAATGTTCTGGGCAGACTGAGTGGGATGCAGTGGACTAGGTCGACTGGTGGTGTGACAGGATACGGACGAGGTCGACTGGTGGTATGACAGGATGTCTGGGGGGATCAGGAGGACCAGGAGCGGAGCTCCAAACAACGTTCAAGTTTCAAGCCTACACGGGAACACAAAAACTCGAAAAAAAAGAAGAATGAAATTCGCCAGCCACTTACCAACGGTTATGAGACAAATCTCACCACGTGTCTACTGAGCGGACGACGGCACTTATTGGCAGCGACGACAAGCCCGACGGTGAATTTTGCGGAACACAAGTGTAAAAAACAAAATTCGCGAACAGTACAACGAAAACGGCGCGACAGACAGAATGAATATTCCGGAAAAGACAAAATTGATAAAAAAAGAAAAACGTGGGCCAACTCGCGCGATTCCGTTAAGAGAGAGAGGGGTTGTGTCTTGTATTTTTTTTCGCGGCGCGACATGAGCTCTTCAGTATTACCAACACAAAAAAAATGAAATAAACATACAAATTTTGGACAGGAAGGGAGTTCGGTGGGGGGAAAAGGGACGAATCTTGAACACTTGGTAAAAACTCGCGAATTTGAGGAATTTGAGCACTTTTTCTGTGTGAAGACTTCCAGGTGCTAATATTTCTGTAACACTTATTCGAGGAATGTGTTGTCTACGGCTTGCGTCTAGCACCAGACATTCAGTTAAAACATGCTGCACAGTAAGCGGGGCCTGTCGACACCTTGTACACAGCGGTCTTCTCTCTCCTGCTAGGTGATACCCATGGTTGATTCGGGTATGCCCCAGTCGTATAGTCTTGCGAGGATCACCTCATCCTTCCTGCTCAGCTCTTTCACCTCTCCTTTGCTCACTACTTCTACTTTTTTGTAGTGGTTTTTTAAAAAACTGGTTGACCCGTCCCACCGCTCTTGCCAGGCCCGTAAGGATAATTCCCTGCAATCGCGTTTTTTCGTCCGCGAGCCGAATCGGGACTGGGTTCCATGGTCGATGTATAGCGGGTAAGTGGATCATGGATGAAATTTCATCGCGGTCTGTTCTGTCCAGTACCACCGATCGATCCATCGGTGTTGAAAGAAAAGTCAGTTGGTTCCCCTTATTTTTGTACTCATTTATCTTCGCTAGTATCTGCATAACGAGGCAGTCATTGGTGGACTCAAAATTAATCTCCAAACTGACCAGTATTACAGTATGACCGTTTTTACTATTTGTAGCATGGTCTAATGCGCTTAAAACGGCGTAAAGGCTAGCAGTATACTCGGATGCATGGGGTGGGAGTGGAGGAAACCAAGATCCCTGCTCTCTGGTGTAACATATTCCACATACTCCGGCTGGAGATTTGTGCCCTGAAACGTACATATGAAGCGCTCGCGGGTACTTCGCCTCTGCAAGTCGATAAATACTACTTCCTTCGTTGCCAAACTTGAGGGGGTTCAAAAAAGTCGTATCCAAATTCACTGACGGTAACTCCCAGGAATAATATTGTTCAGGGGGTAGCGAGCATATCTTTGATAGTTCACTGCCCAGGTCATGTAGGAGCTCCCTTACCCTGATGAAGTACGGGCGAGTGCTTGTCGAAAGGCTCCTATACATTTTCCCTTGAACGAAGTCATTCAGAAAGTGCCAAGGTTTTTCCTTAAGTGCCGCAGCAAATTGTAAAAACAGTTGTTGTCGGCGAATTTCCAGGGGCATCCTGGACGATAACACATACAGTGCATCTCCCGGACTGGTACGGAAGGCTCCTAAAGCTATTCTTATTCCCGCCTGGTAGGTCCTGTCAAGCTGGTTCAACCACGATTTCCTTGCTGACCCGTATACAATCGCTCCATAGTCCATTTTTGCTCGAATGGTCGAATCCAGGACTCTCAGCAGCAGGTCCGTGCGGGAGCTCCATCTGGGCTTCCCCAATATCCTGAGCAGGCTTAGGTCTCTTTGACATTTAGTATTTACGGTATTTATGTGTTCTTTCCACCGAAGGGCTTTATCAAAAGTTAGACCCAAAAACTTATGGCTATCAACATATTCAATTTGTTCTCCATTTAGCATCAGAGCAGGCTGATCGTGGGGCTTCCTCAATCGGCAGAAGTGGACCGCTTTAGTCTTCTGCTGAGAGAAATGAAGGCCATTCCTCGCAGCCTCGAGTGACAGATCGTCAATGGCTTCCTGCAAGAGGCCGATCTGGGACTGATCGACAAAGACAGCGATACTCGATACGATAAACACTTCCCACTCGAACCCTGAACTTCCTGTCATGCAGGAAAGCCTTCACCATGTTTGGAAAATTACCTCGGAAACCCCAATCCCTCATTTGCTCCAACACTCCTCTACGCCACAGACGATCAAACGCACTTTTGACATCAAAGAAGACAGCTTCTTTCCAGAAATGCATTTTGCACACACGTCTCCAAGAACAGAAGCTGATCTATCGCTGAGCGGCCTCTCCTGAAGCCCGCTTGGTAAGGATCCAGAAGTCCCTTTACTTCCAAACACTGAACGAGCCTATGGTTGACCATTGATTCGAATACCTTGCCCAGACAGCTCGTGAGCGCAATGGGATGATAACTCTCTGCTAGATGCGGATCTTTTCCAGGCTTCCGAATTGGTATTATGACAGCGTTCCTCCAAGGTTCGGGGTACAATCCTGAATGCCACAGTTGGTTGTATAAGGCAAGGAGCTGTTCCTTACCAGCCGGAGGGAGGTGAGTAACAAACTCGTAAAGAATCCCGTCCTGTCCAGGGGATTTTCGCAACTTTACATTTTTGAGAACCCTGTTTAACTCCTTAAGGGTGAACGGGACATTATAGCTCTCAAACTCATCCGTCTTGAAATCAATTTCGTCATCCTCCGCCAGTAGTTTCTCCTCCTGAAAGTCTTCAGAGTAGCTTGAATCGGCTGAAACTCGATGGTAATGATCAGCTAGAGAATCTGCTGTTACGTCCAGTCCTTCAAGAATAGTTCCGTCCTCTTTCTGCAAGATAACGGGGTAGGGAGATGGCATCGTACCTTTAAGAGAGCGTATCCTTTTCCAAACCTCTCGCGATGGCTCCTTTGGTGACATGGATTCCATTAATCGTTCCCAGGATTTCCTCTTGGCATCACACTTCAATCTGCGCTCTATCGCCCTCTGCTTTTTAAATTCTGTGAGGTTTTGGATCGAAGGGTTCCTTCTAAATGTATTGAAGAGCCTTTTCTTCCATTTGTTTGCAGCTCGAATTTCCTCCGTCCACCAGGGCACCATTCGGTGCTTGGAAGCCATCGACGCCCTTGGTATCGATGCCTCAGCCGCCCGAATCATTGCCTTAGTAAGGTTTGTCACATTTTCCTCCGGATCATCCCTCAAGTTACTGAAATCAATACAGGTCTGATATTTCTCCCAGTCAGCTTTTGCTAGGTTCCAACTAGGCGTGCACTCTACGAGAACTGTGTCTTATAATTAAAGGGAAGTGATCCGACTGGTGCAGCTCTGGGCAAGCACTCCACTCGAGTGAGGGTGCGAGGGAAGGGCTGCAAATGGACAAGTCTATTGCATCAAACGAACCTGTGCTTGAAGTGAAGTGGGTTGGGTGCCCCGTATTTAGTAAAACTAGATTTAATTCTTCTATGACATCATGCATCGCAATTCCTGCCGCTGTAGTCCGCCGTGAACCCCACGCCACGTTGTGCGTGTTTGCATCTCCCATCATTAAACATGGGGCCGGAAGTTGCTTGAACATATTCCTAAGATCGTCAATCCGCCACGAAGATTCTGTTAAGTAGAAAGAGCACACTGTCATTCGGACAGGGAAATCCATCTGCACAGCAACTGCTTGAAGTTCAGTTTTTATGGCCAGCCTCACTGGTTTCATGTTCTCATCAATATAAAGGGCCAGGCCTCCGTGCCTGCGGCCTCCAGGTCGAGTTACAGCCTCTTTGGAAAACAAAGCGTATCTCTGAAGTTTAAGTTGGTAGCTCTCCGAGAAATGCGTCTCCTGTACGGCTATCAACAGCGGTTTATATTTGTTTACCAGACATCTGAGCTCGTCACCATGCGCATGAATACCACGCGGATTCCACTGAATAAAGACGTTTTGTGATTCTCTTTCAAAGTGGGTCATTCTTATTTAATAATGGGCATGTATTCACTGCTCAGTGTCAGTAACATCTGGGTCACTTTCAAGAACTTCCTCCTCAAGAATATCTACTTTTTAGGAGGTCAATTCTTGTACGGCACTCTCCTTTTCACCTGGAAAAGTTGTTTCACGCTCTTGATTCTGCTGATTCTTCGTTTTGATATCATCGATTTTCTCCAGATCTGTCACAAACGGGATGACCCCTTCTAGAGCCTTTCTGGCCACTTCTGCCTCTCTGGTCAGCCCTTTTTCCATGCCTAGAGGGATATCAGCTCGGTATTCGGACTGCCGTTCTCTCTCTCCCCTTTTTCCCTTTTCGTCCACTTTGAGCTGCTCCCGCTTTTCTGTAACCTTTCCTTGCTTTTTATGTTCTTCACTCCCTCGCCTCGGTTTCCGGCCGATGGTTCTTTCATTCCCATAACATCGATAAGTCATTATTGTGGTAGCTGAAAGGCACTGCGCCTACGATGCAACTGAATTGATATGAAAGTTTCAAACCAGATGAGCTTGCATCTGGTCCATGACCTTGGTATAAAATTGGGATTTGCAAGTTTTTCTGATATCTGAGCCTCCCCATTCTCTCCCCAGTTGCAAGCTCAACTAGATTGCGACTGTTGCATCGTAGACGCTACTCGCTAAGCCTAAATGTACATGAGTTGGGGTAATTCTGAACAAGACGTTAGAAAGCTCTAAGATACCAACAGGCATAAAATGCGAGAAAATGCTTAGTTTGAGGGGTTTGACTAATTTGATAAGCCCAGGTAAATAAAAAATAACCATTCCCAATTACCCCCTACCCAATGGGATAATTGGGAATCTTTGGGGTAATTGTGAACGTCAAAACTTTGGTCATCCGCACATACATTTATCTAATTTTCAAGCCGAGGCTGTTAAATGAGATGTGTATCGTCTAGTATGAACGCCACAAAAATAGTTTACTCGCTTTACGCAGTCCTCGCATTAAGGAGAAGGTGAAACGTACAAATTTTGTTCCCAATTACCCCACCTTACCCTACTAAAAATAATGTGAAAATCTGTTTTTGAATTTTTGAAATCCGTCCAGCCGTTGATTTTTAATATTTTTTCAAAATCTGGTTCTTACGAAATACAGCAGTCTCTGCTGATAAGAAGTCGTGACGTAGAGTGTGCCGTAGGCTCGAGCCGGTGGTGGGTTGGGGGTGTGGGCCTGTGTGCGTGAGTTCCGGACATCGGGGCTAACTTTTTTTATGTAGGTATAGGTTACACAAGGGTTACCTTATCACGATTTGCATAGATTGCATGGGAGGGCTGGGTAGATAACAGTTCATCTAAATATAACCTCTTTAGCCCCGATGTCGGCTTCCCGTGTGGGTTTTATTTATCGTTGAGCGTTCTCTGCTCTTTTTTTACTTGCTCTACCTCTAAAACTGGGCTTTACCCAGGTCAAAACCATATTTGTATTTCAATTTCAATT
Source organism: Corythucha ciliata (assembly GCA_038030265.1). Lineage (NCBI taxonomy): Eukaryota > Metazoa > Arthropoda > Insecta > Hemiptera > Tingidae > Corythucha > Corythucha ciliata. The sequence continues at coordinate 50,371,729 of CM075937.1, forward strand.
CATTTATTTACTACCTTTAAAACGATTCTTGAACCTATCATTAAAGGCTCGTCTATGATTTTCATAGTCGTCTCTTTCAAGCTGAGTAGTTGCTTAATTAAACAATCAAATCGGTCGGTCTAATTGGTTAATCGTCTGTTTTTGATCTAATCTAAAAGCGAATTTTCAGGTCGAGTAACGACTTTGAATACGGGCCAAAATCTTGACTGATAAGACATGGGCTCTCGTTCAGGTAAAAAATAAAATGTTATACAATTTGTTTAACTTACACAGGTACGTTTTACCAATCACTTTTATCCTTGACCGAATTTTTATGTGAAAACTGGACTTATGAAGTCAATGATGTATTGATTTACTTAGTGGTTGACCCGTTTCAGGTCACGTCACAGGCTCGAAGGTACAAATACCGATTTGTCGTTGTTATTACCAATTATTATTATATTATTACCAATTATTAACATTGACTGTCTGACAGTGATTCCATTCAGGATTATTCCCAATGGCATCAGCCAAGAACAATCTCAGACTGTGAGACTGAGTCAGACAATGCTGGCAGAGCTGTCCGCTTCTTGTACCCTGCTTACATTGTCATAAGAGAAAAGAATTACGTACCTACGTAGTTCCTTCATTGTCTACAATCGGATTCGATGAAAGATCACGCAACTAAACAAATCAAACTACTAACATTGTAGAGAATAATGCAGAAATTCGATGAGAGACTAGTAAAGTTATAAATACGGAACGCGAACACAAGATTTCTGATAAAGAAGACACTCGTGACGTCACACTATGATAACACTGATATTCAGACTGGCTTGTCAAAGTTCCCCCTCCATACAACCGTTTCTATTAATTTCAGGAAAAGTAAATCTCTTCTTATTTTGTGCAAGCACTTTTCACAATCAGGTATTCCATATCACTCAAAAAAGGGAAAAATCCATGCAGTTCTCGGATGATGTCAAGTTCCCAATTGTTTATAACCTTTGATCGGCTTTCGGGCGTTGGGGAAGGTAATGTTCAGGTTATAAAGGAACACGGCTGGTTTTACGGAACTCCAGTCATTATCACCGGAAGCAGTTCAAATGACAGTTACAAGGAACAGTTGAAAGGACAGGGAACAGTGACAGTAATAGTGACACTCAACTAAAAGTTACAGAACAGGCCCCCCAGGGTGTTTGGAAACTGCCTACGTCGACGTCACACTTTTTTGATCAATTATATGCGACCTCATGTTAAGTCCTTGCCGTGATGAACGAGAGTCACGTCATTTTTGTGGTCATCTTGCTCGAAATTGTCGGCATCCTTAGTTCACTAAATTCACTAAAAGGAACAGTGTGCACAGAATGACGCAGACATGGTCGTTACCAACGTTCTGGATTGTTCATAGTCGGAAGGAGGGGGTGCGCCGTTCCCTGATAAAACAATGACCAATTTCACACCATTCTTTCTCTTTCTCTTTTCGTGTAATTATGGCAAATATACGTCCCAATTTTGAAACCCCATCCCTCTCATCCACTTTCTGATGGCCCCACTTTATCAGCAATGATGAGCAATCCAGTTCTTTTATATTATATCGTTGGTCGTTACCCGTCTCAAAATGATACCTTCAATTGGAAACTGTTGTCTAGCCTATAATTCCGTATTTTCTATCCAACAAACTGACAATGTTGCCCCCTGAAAGTGATTTTTTCAGAAGTCAATTCCGCGAGGAACTAAACGCCATCGCACGTCGGTTCAGTTGTGTACCTTGTGGAAGCCTTGAACGGGGGACGGGAGTTGTAAAATATATCTTGAATGGCGGGATCAAAATACAAAAAAGAAAAGAAAAGAGAGCATCCAACAACTGTCCAAAGTCAGGTGCGTAGCCTTCTTGCTTTGGGTAAAAGAAAATGGATGAAATCCTTGACGTTAGGTAATTTATATCGTCTTTTTAGAGAAATCGAGCCAAGAAAAATACAATAAATCGCCTCTTTTTTTTTCAAGTTTAAATATTTAGTGAGGACGTCCTGGCGATGAGCGACGCATTTCAATTTCCTTCCATGTTGCACATCTTCATTCCTCTTCCAAGTCCTTAATTTAATTATCGTTAAACCTGCATATAGAAAAAAAAGGAGACGTGACTTGACTCGGAACGCGTCGACCATGAATAGCTAAAATATTCTTTTTTAGAGCTACGGAGTATTTTTTGTTGAACAAAGTATCCAAGTATGACGGGCAATATTCCTTGAGTTCATTTTGATATGGCCCAATTGAAACCACTAAAGAAACAAGAATTACGATCGAATTTCAAAGTTGTCACTCACCTGCACAAAGACAATTTTAATAGTTATGGGATAATAAAAGACATCCTTTCTTCAATTTCATTTCTCCTCCTGAGTGAGAGATACACGACCCCCTTTCACTTTAAATCAGAACACGATTCCGAGCTTCTTCCTTAATGAATGAGAGGACGAGCTGCAACTTGAGAGAGAGAGAGAGAAAAAGTTAGTGAGACGATAGTGAAGGGCTAGTGTTGTCTTAATGACCCGCCATTCAACAATAACAGAGCTCAAAGAGCTTAAATTTCTTGCTTTCTTATTATTATTATTTTTTTTTTGTAGGATAGCAATAAAATTAGTCCATCGAGAGAGTGATGAGAAAGGGAGATGCTATGAAAGTGAAGAAAGTTCATTTTTTATGCAACTGAGCCAGTGCCTTTACATTGAAATGAGTATATGAGTATTTTAAGGGCGGCACACCCATTTTAAATGAAAAAAAAAAATTAGATTGAAGCGGTTTGCACTATACATTTGGACGTCAGAAGCTGGAAAGACGATCATGCATACGCTAATTACAACTAATTGCCTGTAATGCATGCTCTTCGTTTCAGGGAAACGAGCGGTTAAAATAGGCGAGTCATTGAACAGAGAAAGTTACGGTTTGACTCTTATTATAGTAAGCCTCGACTCATGCGGGTGTATACGCACCCTGAAAGTTGTGCAACGCGTTTTATAGAAGAACCACTCGGTGGATGCTAAAAATTATATGTATAAAGTATGATTGATATTTGAAGGTACTAAGATGGATTACTGCTATGGAAAGGTCACAATACGCCATCATTGATCTTCGGATATGAAGAGGCTGGTTTTATACACTTTTAACAAGTTACACAGGACAAGACAGCTAAATCTGACTCCCAAAAGAATTTCAATTTCTTCTTGTGAAGTGGGAACCATTCAGGAAGCGGCGCAGTATGTCATGGTTATGTGAGAGCGCAGCTACCGGTTAGCCGGCAGGGCCGGTTGGCCCACACATGGGGGATCACATGCTCTACTCACACGCGCTGAAGAATATCCGAGTGGGCAGTCTCATATTATACGCGAACCACGACCTTTCGCCGTCATGTCACCTGCAGATCCCCGCAATGACCTCAACCTCATTGAGGCGCGACCTGAAGCGGCGAAAATGACAAGAACCTAAACATTGTTGAAAACTCGTTTCTCAGAGATTCTTCACACGGGGAATCCGAACATATACAGGGAGTTAACGTTAAGGTCGCACCACCGGCCAGGGTTCGATTATGCAACTCATTTGCGGCAAAAGTTGTCCTCTGCAAAAAAAAAATTTCACCCCGCACGAAGTCCGACTTTTTTCACTTTTAAGATTTTTTTCGTGTTATAGACATTGCGTTACTAAAACGACTGTAACTCGCTTATTTCTGGCCGAAAATCAAATCTGAATACACCGTTGGAAAGAGCGTTAAATTTACCATCTTCCCAATGCAAAATATTATTTTATAATATTAAATGTAGGATTCAGGGGACGAAAAATGAGCCCGAGTAGTAAAATGTGAGAAATTACGAAAATTTGCAGAATTTTCAAACGTTTTCAACTCCGACTGAATCTGTCGGTTAATCGTACACTGCAATCTTAAAAGTTGGTGTTGAACCTCAGCTTTCTTTAGGTCTAATCATTTTTCTAATTAAAAAATCGAATAGGTGAGAAAACCGCGTCTGATTGAAAAAATAGGTGTTTTTTTTATCTTACTCAATTATTTCTGTGGTAAGATGGTAAAAGGTGATAAGTCATATCATAAGACTTATCATCTTTTGCCATCTTACTACAGATTTAATGACTGCCAAATCTTCACAGTTTGGTGAAATAAGGGGTGGGATACGCCTGTGGCTGAATCGAATGGTGGTGCTAACGATGCTCATGGAATAGTTGAGCTAGGGGAATAGGGGTAATAAGATGTTCAATATTTTAAAAAGGATCCCGTTTCTACTAAAGGGACATCTAGAAAAGACAAGCAAGAGCTTTTTTTATTCACTTTGGCATATTTTCGGTGTGTCCTCGTGTTGGTCCCCACTATCCGTTCTAAAACCCAATGGTTCTGCCTGATTTGATCGCCGAATACGCTAATCTCAACAGATTCTCTAGAAAGGCTTTCTACCTATTTCATAAATTAAGCTCCGAGGCAATCATGCTCGGCGTTTACAGTTACAGTAAAGCGCTCCGAGAGTCATAGTACGAAATTTATCACTCCCAAATGAATGCATGTTTTCACACGTGGATTGTATTTAGAGGACCAATTCTATAGCCTCCTCGAAGACCGAACCTTACCCTTCTCGGCTAACGTTTGTGGAGGGACTTGAATAAAGTTAATGGTGGTAGGAGTTAATGGTTAATGGTTAAGTTATAAAGTTATGGTGAAAAATATCCTGAGATCGAGGATCTGCTGGAAGTGCTGGATAGGATTCACATGCAGTGACTAAGAAAGGTGGGATCCAGAGGTTTCAGAACGAGCAGTAGATGAAAAAGGCCTAAAATTTGTTCCTCAAACAGAAACTATAGCTTTTGAGCATTTTTTGTCATTGGCGTCCTCAATTGATTCAAATGATTCGATAACAGATGATACAAAATGTAGATGTGGTTCCACACTTGTTCGATTAGCGTCTAACGTAAAAGCCAAACCGAGGATGCCTCCCTCGATCAAGGAACTTGTACAAAAATTGAAACTTAGTGATCTCATTGTTACCAATAGTGATAAAGGGAAGACCACCGTTGTCCTCTCGAAATCTGACTACATATTGAAAACGGAAACGGAAACCTTTCTCGAGGGATGTAAGTCGTTTAACATCGGTTTTGATCCCACTGAAAAAGTCAAAAGGCATTAAAGCAAAAAATAAAAACATCGCATGTCATACCCGAGGCCAGAAAACGTTTCCTTCACCCCATGAATCCCAGGGCGCCAGAGTTGTATGCTGTGGTCAAGTTGCATAAAGCTGGGTTGCCCATAAGGCCTATTGTTTCTTATATTAATAGCCCAATGGCAGGAATTGAGAAATACCTATGTACGGAATTGAAACGCCTCTTAAATTTTGAAAGAAGTCCTTATGCGATAAAAAATTCGTTCGAATTGTTCCGCGAACTAGATCAGCTGAATATTGTGAACTCTAGAAATGTGACACTGATTTCCTTTGACATCAAGAATCTTTATAGCAGCATTCCTGCAATCGAGTGCTTTCGTTTGGTCAACGAAATGCTTCTTCAATGCGTACCTGACAGTGGTGTGCGGCAAGGTTTCTTGGAACTTTTAGATCTTGTGGTTCACAATAATTACTTCCGTTTCAATTATGGCTTTTTTAAGTGTCCTGGCCTTCAGATTGGTTCCCCCCTGTCACCCCTCCTGGCGGAAACATACATGTTTCACTTTGAGAAGAGGCTGCTCGAGAGCCCACACTCGTTTAGTGACTCAGTGGTATTGTGGAAACGATACGTCGACGACGTGATCTGCGAGATTGATTCCCCGGCATACGATGGCTCGGAGGCACTTCGGACCCTCAACAGCGTGGACGAAAACATTAGTTTCACATTCGAGCAGGAGGAAGGAGACAGTCTATGCTATTTGGACGTGAGAATAAGTAAGACCAACGACGGAGGGTTCTCCTATGATATTTACAAGAAGCCGACGACTTCGGATATCTTAGTGCCGAGTGATTCCAGACATCCGTTCTCACAAAAGATGGGAGGCTTAATTTGGTTTCTTGACAGGGCGCTGAAATATCCACTCTCCACCCGGGGACTCCGAAACGAGCTCGCCACTATTAAATACATGGCTCAACGTAACGGCTACACCGCTCAAACGGTCGACGCCCTCATCAAAAAGCGGCAGAGAAGGTTGGCAGTGTCGAGGTGTTACGTCTCTCCTCCACCTCCACAAGGGAATTTAGACGATCCCGTATCGTACGTGGTTCTTCCGTACCTCGGTGCGGACATGAGTAAAACCGCCAGGGTTCTCCGGGAAGCTAGCGTCCGGGTCATTTATCGTCCCTATTGGCCTCCCATACGAAAGATAGGAAGGCACTCACTGAAAGATCCGGAGTGTACAAAATAGAGTGCTCCTGCGGCAAATTCTACATCGGGCAAACGGGACGTCGGTTAGGCACCAGGGCTGTGGAACACGCAAGGGGAAATTCGGAGTTGAGCGTCCATTTGCGAACCACGGGCCGCACTGCCGAAGACTGGGAAGTGATGTCTCTTCTGCATGGAGTACCAAAAGGCCCTTCAATGTCTTGGCTTGAGATTTTCGAGATTGTGAGGCATCATCAAGCACGAGCCGAGCATGTGATTAATAGAATCACGGATTTCGAACTCTCACCCTGCCTCTCTGAGTGCACTCGCCTCTTTCCCGTTTCAGTAAGAGACCAGAGGGAAGGGATGACGTGACAGGGGAACGCCGGTGGCGGGCGAAATGGGTCCCACTTCCCGTTTATCATTTATTTGTTACTGGTTCACGGTTTCGGAAGCCTTGCCTTTGTTTTTTGAAGGGGTATGGCTTTTAGCTAATTATTTATTGTTTTATGTTATATAATGGTAAGTTTGAGGGGGGTTTTGTTTGTGATTTGTTTCATCAACTGACAAGTTTGTGAGGTAAAGGGCCGTATTCAGAAACCAACCTTTACGTTTCCTTAGGAGCTCCTTTAGTTAAGGTTCCTTTAGCGATTCCTTTAAAATTCGTATTCAGAAACGTTCCTTTAGAGTTCCTTGGCAGTTCCTTTAGCTAAAGGGGCCTTAATGCAAATAAACAACGAAACTATGCTTTTAATGGTGACTGTACGCTTTATCACGTGAAACCTCTCACTGTCTACGCCTTCAAAAGCACATTAGTTATGAAAATTGTATGAAATGCCAGCCTTTTAACATTGCGTAATTTTAATTTATTGATGAGCGTGGACAAGTTGAAGACCGGAGTGAACAGAAAAGTTTGTGCGGATAACGGCCATTGTCCCACAAAGGAATGCCCTGCTGGAGACTGCGTGATCGAGCAACGGCTACGGTTCTATTTTGGAAAATTCGAATGTAGCCAACGGGTGACAACATCTACAAATTCCATCCTTGGGCCGCAAAACACAACTACTTTGAGACTCATCCAGACTCCCGTCACCTACGGAGATTTTAAGCGGAGTGTATGTGCACAATAATTGCAGCCGACGACACCGGGGAAACCACCCAATCTGAAAAATGGAACGGATGATTCTCTCACTCTTTGGCCACTAGGAAAATATATAAGCTGTTTTATTAGCCCCGCAATGCTTTCAGACACTTCCTTTATGTTCACGATTCCACCGGCGTCACCGGTTGGCTGACATCTCGTAGGTCACAAAACTGTCTGCGAGGGCCGTTGCTCGGTACCTATGAGGAATGAGTTTGTCCAGTGAATTTCGAAGGAAATGTAACGCTCTTCAACTTGCGAGTCAGAAGACGTTTTCTTGGAACGCGCAGTATTCGAGTGATAGGCAAAAATCCGTTTAAAACTCCGGGGGAAAAACGCAATTTTCTGGCCCCACTGAAGTTATAAAGAGGAGTTTTTGATGGAAGAGAAGCCTTTTAGCTCCAGGGGGTCTCATGAGGTGGCGCCGACAACGATGAGCGAGGGCTTTCGTGCGCCCTAGCGACTGGGGCCTTATTCCGAACGGTCGGGAAGAAAATGCCGCAAGAGGGATCCAGGGACCCCGTATAAGAAATAACATTATCCCTTCGTGGGAACCACACTTGCGTCATTTTTCTCTGACACCTCTGACCAGGCCGCACTGGCACTGGGGCCTTTTCCTGGCCCCTGCTCCGGCCGCGGGTTTTTTTTTTTTTTTTTTGTCGGGGGCGCCGGGCTTTGAACCCGGCAGGCGCCTAAGCCTCCGTTGGGCTTCTACGCCATACCCAGATCTAACTGTGCACTTCACACCCGTACTACGCGGGCGTTTCGGTCGGTGCGCGGTTTGTTGAACGCACACCGCCGGGAACGCCCACACGAAGCCGAGTGTACCGTGTCACAGCTCGCCGCAGCCTTATAGTGTAATGGGCAATGGCTGGGATTCGAACCCAGGCCCGCTGAGTTGCGAAGCGAGCATTGTATCCATTACACCATCGAGGCGCGCCTCCGGCTGCCTCGAGCTAGAAGTCGAAATGGTGCCACTCAACTCACCGTGCACTTTGACGAAATAATTATTTTCAGACCTATAAATTATTCATTTTGGCCTAGGTTTCAATCCCGTACAAAACGAAAATAATGAAATAGATAGGACGGTCACACTTGAAACACAAGGGGAGACACAACACAAAAAAGATAAATTGACAAATCGTGGTATGGCACCGTCACTTGAAGATTTCCCGTCGCGTAAATTCTCAGTAATTTGTGAAAGTTTGACATCCGTAGAGAAACTTGAACCCTTCAGTCAGTCGACGGATTAGAATCACAACGTTTCAAACAGTCTGATCAGACCGAAACGAGACCTTTTGCAGAACCGAATTGGATTCAGATAGTGTGCTTCTTCTGTGTCGCTCATTACGCCATTGGAGATCCGAAATAAGTTTGAGCGAGTGGAAAAACACAATGCATTCTTCCATTTCTCACATTTACCGAGGGAAAATAATTACAGTAGAAACACTACAACACAAGACAAGGCTTAAAGGAACTGTAAAGAAAGCTCCCGAGCTTCCTTAGAGTTATCATAAGTATAACCAGCAAATAACATTCTTTAAAGGAACCACGAAGGTAAAAGTGGCTTTGTGAATACAAATTTTTCATGCCTTAATGAACTCCTTTACAGTTCCTTAGCCAATGCGGATAAGGTTGGTTTCTGAATACAAATTCCTGCTATAAGGAGCCACAAAGGTTAAGGTCTCGTAAAGGTGCGTTTCTGAATACGGCCCAAAGTGTCCTTTCTTATAAGGTTGAAGATGGCTGGCAGCAGCTGAAACCGGTCCCGTAATAAAGTAATCTTTACGCGACGTGAACGTCTCTCTTTTTTTCCGTATGAGTCGTCGCACCTCCGGCATACAAACTCTTGGTCAGCAGAGATGAGGTTCGTCGCATATGCCTAAACCAAAATAGCGGACACATAGAAAATATCATGCTGAGGTGAATAAAGTAGCTCTTGTTAGTCGTTTCTCTCATGTTCTCTCGTTGTTATGAGATAGTCAGACTTTTCCCACAAATAGTAACCCTTAGTGGAAAATAAATTCATTTTTAAACATAACACCAGACTACCCCTATTCCCCTAGCTCTATTATTTCATGAGCCACATATGCACCACCTGATTCAGCACTAGCGTGATATGCGCGCCAACCGCCACTCGATTCAGCGAAAAAAAAAAACCAAGTAAAACTCACCCCTTATTCCACCAAACTATGAAGATTTGGCAGTCATTAAATAATTGAGTAAGATAAAAAAAACACCTATTTTTTCATTCAGACGCGGTTTTCTCACCTATTCGATTTTTTAATGAAGAAAATAAATAGACCTAAAGAAAGCTGAGGTTCTACATCAACTTTAAAGATTGCAGTGTACGATTAACTGACAGATTCAGTCGCAGTTGAAAACGTTTAAAAATTCTGCAAATTTTCGTAATTTCTCACATTTTACTACTCGGGCTCATTTTTCATACCCTGAATCCTACATTTAAAATAATATTTTGCACTGGAAAGATGGTAAATTTAACGCTCTTTCCAACGGTGTATTCGGATTTGATTTTCGGCCAGAAATAAGCGAGTTACAGTCGTTTTAGTAACGCAATGTCTATAACACGACAAAAATCTTAAAAGTGAAAAAAGTCGGACTTCGTGCGGGGTGAATTTTTTTTTTTTTTTTTTTTTTGCAGAGGACAACTTTTGCCGCAAATGAGTTGCAGAATCGAATCCTGGCCGGTGGTGCGACCTTAACGTTAACACCCTGTAGAGACGGTTTTTCGATCACATGAGACGTTCAAGGGATCTCACTGTGATGCCGCCGACTTTTGCCTTGTAGACGCACACGTTTAGCAAAAAATCCGCGAGAACATCCTCACAAACGGTGGCTACGACTGAAGGCCAAGGTCTTCCATGGACGCAAGAGAAAGACACTCATGAACGACTCCGAAAGTGAAGAGAATCTGCCGAAACCACAACGACTACACGAAACGCTCAATTTGGTATACTTTAATGGGCGCCGACTTGTGGGAAACTATACAGCTATTGGGGCTCGGGGCGGAAATCTCTTTGATTTTTTTTCAATTTTTGCCGCGAAATCGCGCTTTTTCACAACTTGGGCTCTGTCAGGGCCATCGCGAATCCTCTAAATCCGCGTTTGGATCAGCCAAGTCAATGGAATGAAATTTGGCGCTTTTAGTTTCTGAAAGCACCAACCCCGTGAAATGGATGTTCAGGAGGTGAACTCCTCACCGTTTGTCTCAGGTTCGAGGGGTGAAACCCCCATGAACTTCCAATCCAGATTCCGAATGAATGAATGTTTTCAGCCTCGAAATTTGGTGATCTAGACGCTAAATGGGTTTGGAAAACCATAGGAATTGACAATTTAACCCCAAATGGTGATTTCTGGAACGTCGGAGTAAAATTAACGAAAACAGCGGAGGACTTTATTCGAAATTTTGTTGCTCTTGGACTTTACCTTTCAAAACACGACATTTTTCACTTATTGTCTGAAAAAACCTGCGAGCAGGTTGGATTTGCTGAGATTGCCGTTTTCCAGATCTCTCCTCCGGTGTGCCAGATTCCAATTTTTTCTTTCTTTAAAAAAAAATTGAACTCAATAATCGAATGAAAGCGTCTAATGTCAACCCAATTAACCTTATAAAATGTCAAACCAGGGGAGGTCGGTACAATCCGGAACAAAGGTGTACCGCGCTACTAGAAAAACTTGTAAAAACTTACGCTCGATGACTGCTTATAGGTCTTATCCTGCCAGTGGTGTAAACAACGACCCCTCACCTCGCACGCTGCAACCCCGCCACACACCTGTGCCTCGCCGGTGTAAAAACATCAACGTTTTATTTTTAAACACGTTACTCACTAGCGTCTCAAATGTCGTTAATTATGTAAATTAGTCGGAATTAAGCACACTCACTATCGATTAACCGTTAAATGAGTCAATCTCACTCTCACAAAACCCTGACTTGACTGATGTCGTCTTTGCTTCCTCTGTATGACTCACTTCTTCCGAAAAAAATAAAAAAAACGTCAAGTTAAGAATTGAGAGCCATTTCACACATTCAACAAGATAATGACGGGGTGCGTACCATTCAATTACTCGGCGGATCGAATGTTAAAGTTTCGAAGGAAGAAGCTCCGTTTGAGGAGCTGTATAGCGATATCTAACCGTTCAGCTTTATTTGATAAATCAACAGTCGGCCATAAAAGGAGTATTTCAGTCGGAGATCTAATTGTTCGCACGTGGTCACTTTCACTTGTGGCGTTATTAAAAAAAAAAAAAAGTATGATCTCAAGAGTTTTCAACACAAGTAGGAACGTTTAAACTTCGGAATTTCTTTCCCTTAATTGGCCTTAGAGAGTATGCGAACGTAAAAAAAAAAGGAAAGAAAAACTAATTCCTCCTTATTTGGCACGATTCTAAAGAAGAAGGAGAAGAAAGAACGAAGGCTAGAGGAAGTCAATGGTTTGCCAAGGAAACGTTCATATCTATGTGTGTGTAAAGAGGCTTGGAGATTCTTGCGAGGTTTGACCGGCCTAAATACTTCCCCCCCCGCTCAGCCCCACCATTAAAACCCTATGCGGTAGACAAACCGGAGTCGACCTCAGTTTTGTCGTCAATAAATCCTTATAAGGCTAGGGATCTCTCGAATCGTAGCGAGAAGACAATTTTGTATTTGGTAACGAACGCAACGCGCCTTTTTCCGACGCTAGGAAAAAAAAAAAATGTATGATCTCAAGAGTTTTCAACACAAGTAGGAACGTTTAAACTTCGGAATTTCTTTCCCTTAATTGGCCTTAGAGAGTATGCGAACGTAAAAAAAAAAAAAGTATGATCTCAAGAGTTTTCAACACAAGTAGGAACGTTTAAACTTCGGAATTTCTTTCCCTTAATTGGCCTTAGAGAGTATGCGAACGTAAAAAAAAAAAAAAAAAAAAAAAAAAAAAAGTATGATCTCAAGAGTTTTCAACACAAGTAGGAACGTTTAAACTTCGGAATTTCTTTCCCTTAATTGGCCTTAGAGAGTATGCGAACGTAAAAAAAAAAAAAGTATGATCTCAAGAGTTTTCAACACAAGTAGGAACGTTTAAACTTCGGAATTTCTTTCCCTTAATTGGCCTTAGAGAGTATGCGAACGTAAAAAAAAAAAAAGTATGATCTCAAGAGTTTTCAACACAAGTAGGAACGTTTAAACTTCGGAATTTCTTTCCCTTAATTGGCCTTAGAGAGTATGCGAACGTAAAAAAAAAAAAAGTATGATCTCAAGAGTTTTCAACACAAGTAGGAACGTTTAAACTTCGGAATTTCTTTCCCTTAATTGGCCTTAGAGAGTATGCGAACGTAAAAAAAAAAAAAGTATGATCTCAAGAGTTTTCAACACAAGTAGGAACGTTTAAACTTCGGAATTTCTTTCCCTTAATTGGCCTTAGAGAGTATGCGAACGTAAAAAAAAAAAAAGTATGATCTCAAGAGTTTTCAACACAAGTAGGAACGTTTAAACTTCGGAATTTCTTTCCCTTAATTGGCCTTAGAGAGTATGCGAACGTAAAAAAAAAGGAAAGAAAAACTAATTCCTCCTTATTTGGCACGATTCTAAAGAAGAAGGAGAAGAAAGAACGAAGGCTAGAGGAAGTCAATGGTTTGCCAAGGAAACGTTCATATCTATGTGTGTGTAAAGAGGCTTGGAGATTCTTGCGAGGTTTGACCGGCCTAAATACTTCCCCCCCCCCGCTCATCCCCACCATTAAAACCCTATGCGGTAGACAAACCGGAGTCGACCTCAGTTTTGTACAACCGAAGAGGAAGAAAGAGGGGGGGGGGGGTGATAATGCGCTTTTGATCTTTCGACCTGCTCAGTCTCGGTAGCTCGCAGTGTTTTAAATATTAAAAACGTGAAGAAAATGTAGGTATACAAATTTTGTCGTTATAAAGTGGATGAGGGGGAGGGGTCCTGTAGAATTTTGCTTTTTAGTTAATTAATATTCAAGTGCTTTCAGGGGCTGAATAAAAAACAACAACAAAACAAAAACAAATTAAATATTTTACGCGTTTAGGTATAAAATTTTACTAGAAATCTGACTAGAATTTACGTTTTTGATTTCTTTTTTTTTCTAGTAAAGCTTTGAAAAGGAAAATATGAGTTTTCGTTCCAGTATAACATTCACACTAAGGCAGCCGGGCTAGACATAAGAAGTTTTTTTTTTTTTTTAATAAAAATATTTTTTTGGTATCCTCTAAGTTGATAAGAGCTCACATTCTTCTTCCTTCAAGTCTTCTCTCGTTACTATTATGGCGATTGTTGCTAAAATTTTGCCAAATTTGTCAGATATTTACAAGGTCGAGTGCATCCGTTTTTTTCACTTAACTCTCTTGATGGGTGTGGGTGGGGATGAATTTGTCCGACGAGAGGCACTTCAGGCAGTTTTTATGAAGCGTGGATTGCATTGCTTTTGCGTTTCAAGTTTTCTCTTTTTCTTCAGGCACTAGTAGTAAGAAGGTGGATGCGAACTGGATTTATAGGAACGAGCTTGTACGATGGTGGTGACTAGACGGGTGGGAGGGGGGGGGAGGGAAGCATCAACTTTGTGAAAAAATGGGCCCGAAGAGGTTCTTTGAATGTAGTGCGCCGAACGAACGGGAGGGATATGGCGCAGCTAGTAAAATGGAGACAAAAAGCGCGAACTGGGCCGTTCTAATCAGCCAATTATGCACGTGGTAGGCTCAATTATAAGGCTATTCCGTGGCTAAAATCGGAGAAAAAAGTGTAATTTGAGCCATGTTATTTTGAAAAATCAGGTATTGCGCGATTTGAGTAATTTTAGGCTCAATGTTAGGCTATTTGTGGAGTAGTTTAGCGCATGCCGTACAGTTGGATTTTCTGTACCTTCATTCTCTTTATAAGTTCATACCTAATCTTTTCTAGAGAATTTTTGTATGGGAAAAATGGCTAAAAGCCGGGCCCTGGGGAAGTGCTCTCTGGAAACGTCATTGCAACTCATTTTTTTACATTCGATGACGAACTTTTGATATGCTCAACGGGTTTATTCGTTACGTCATCCAAGCCCTGTTGGTCCCTTGTCAATCATTACGCTGTTAGTGTACGTAACTGTTCAAAATAGGTCGGAAATCGCGAAGAAATATTTTAATACTCTAATTTTTTCGACTTTACAAATCTACAAAAGTAGGTTTTGAGACCCAAGATGATGGCATGGAGCTTGCGCACTACTCTTGGTGGCCATTGGAAGCAATTTCGCGTTCTGTTGCACCAAGCCTATTGTTATTTAGAATTTAGCTGATTATAGAACCATTTTTTAAAGGAGGAATCTTAGGACGGAGCACTCGGTCTTTTTTTATATTCGTTATAGAAAGGGTCGTCTAATTAAAATTGTTATATCACAGTCACGCTCGACTAGCCCGCCACCTTTTTTTCACGCAAGCACCCATTTTTTGTTTATTTTTTTTTTCGAAAGTAAACGATGGATTCGGGCATTATTCACTCTCCGGCTCCTCTTTACCATTTTGCACGTTCTCCTCGCCCTCTCCTCCCATTGCGTCTTCCTCCTCCCGTCTCACCGTTGTTGTTGCTATCGATGTTGTTTCTGTCGCCGTCGTTGCCTTCGGATAGAAAGTGGCTCGAGCCGTCGGATACGATTTGGTAAAACCTAATTTATTGTACAGGCTGAGACTCGCGTCATTCTCCGGTCTTATCGTCACAAATGGCGTGTACTTGCGCGACCGAACTTTAGCAGTCAGCGCCTGTGCCAAATGAATGCCCAGGCCTTTGCGTCGAAATTCAGGGCGTGTCTGCATGGAAAACATGGCGCCGTAGTAGCTTTGCATCATCCAAGCGGCCAGTCTTCCTGTTGGGTGGGTAGGTTGTGGGGGGGGAGGGAGGGGGTGTTAAACATGTGGGTGTAGGGGTAGAGGAAACACGAGGTTTACCTGCGCAGAAAACCCCGCAAGCAGGAAGTCGTTTGATAAGTATTTCAAACACCTCGACACACTCCATATCGTTGGCTGGATACAGTTCGTGAATTTCTTGAGCATGCTTCGGTTCTAATTCTTTCACTTCAAACTCTTCACTTTGAAGCCTGAAATAACATTTAATTTAGTTAATTAATTAATCAAGTCAAGAACGTTATAATTAACAGAATTCAGCTGGATAGTAGGCTGCAAACAATTTAACATTTTTAATTAAAACTTACTCACTCTTCGAGTACCAAAGGTTCGGGCGGTGGGTTCGATTGGACGTAAATATGACTCGGGACTTTGTCAGTCTGGTCGACTGTCTCGAATTGTGAAATGGCGTCGACTATTTCTTCGTGTGTATAGTTCAAATAGAGCGGCTCGGACCAATCGATCAGAATGTCTTCGGTTTGCAACTGCGATAGAAGATCTTTACGATCCGTTGGACAGAAAATTGAAAAACTTTCGTACAGCTTATTTTTGGGCTGAAAAAAAAAAAAAAATAAATAAAAAATAAGGAAGAAGAATAAAGAGCGCGACTTGGGCTATTTTTTTGTAATTGAAATACGGGGGTTGGGTGCAAAAATATTGAACAAAACACGAATCGTGCCCATATTATTGAGAATACCGCGCGTATGCGGATAAAATTAGGATCAGTGACATACGTATACGGACGTGATTGACTGAGTCGCTCGTGAAGGCTATTTGATCACTGAAACAGTGGAAATATACGCGTTCGGTTGTTCCTGGCAGTTGTCTCAAGGCTGAAATGAAGAAACAACACTCTTTCTGAAAGAGAATTATTGATTTTCCTTCATTTTGGCCGTGAGCTACCACTTTCCCCCAATTTTTGCCTCGGAATAGCAGTTTTTTCCATTATAACAGTGCATTCAAGCGCATTTTATTCTCAATTTTGTAACCTCAAATTAGCGGTTTTTGTATAATTTAGCTGCAAATTAGCGCTTTTTCTGGTGTCCCTGGTAGGTATTTTTGGTTTATAATGCGGCGAAGACCAATAGGCCGCGTTGGGCGCACGCAAACGTGCGTGACATCCAAGAATCCACCAATTATGTTATGCCAAACAAATGGTGTCCGTCCCCGTTTTGGTAAACTTTGGTACTGTTGCAATTGGCAACCGTTAATAACACCAAATGTTGACGTTGAAATTGCTAAATTTTTGTTTTAAATTTTAAAAAAACATACCGTGAAGGTCATTCCGGGGAAGTGTAAAATTAGCGGATCATCTGGCCAACCTTTCGATACGTAGAAATGGAAGTCCCACACGCGGTCTCTCATGTACGTGAGTATCGTTTGATGGAACTGACGAGCAAAAAAGTTGAAAAAATCAGAGTTTTATACATTAAAAATTACGTTTTTTCTTACTTTTAAAGAAAACGGAAGAAATTGTTCAAGCACTTGCAATATGTCTGGAAGCTCATCCTCGTGTACTAGGCGAAAATTTTTTCCCTCGGCCAAAACTTCCATATCACCTGTGAAAAACAAAATATAATTGACTTTCCGCAACATATTTTCGTGAAAAAATAGAAGTTTCCACAGGATCAAAAGGCGGCCCCTAATTGGTCAAAAGCCAGGACAGGACTGAACTGGAACCGGTTGCTCGTGGGCCCCCGTCTGTGGTCTGAATTTCAGCGACGAAATCGCTAACCGAATAGTCATTTCTAGGGCTTGACGGGTTTTTTGGGGCTAAAATTCAGATTCCGGGGCTACTAAGTCACCACTTTGTGTTACTGGCCGGGTAAAACGCGTTTTTTTGGGGGGAAAATTAAAACGTTGGCTCTATGTCTGACGATTTTACCCCCCCCCCCCCCCAAAGTATTTGACCGTGAAACTTGATATCCCCCGCCCCAAACACCCCTTCCAAGGCACCCGTTAGAACCCCGTAATGGTTAGAACCGGTTTCCTGGTCATAAAAACCGTCAATTTTATTATGTAAACTGAGGACCTACTCAGCCTGGACCGGTCGTAGCAGCCCAATTCGCGCGATTCAATTTTACTGGGAAAAAATTGCATGAATCGCGCTTGAAGCGATGCTTGAAAGTCGCCAAATTAGCGATAATTTCCCTTTTGCCATGAATCAGCACTTTTTCACACTTTTAGAAACCACGACTTGGCGTTTCACCAAATTTTATTCTTGAATTAGCTCTTTTCGCTAATTCGCCGCTAAAGAATTAGTGTTACAATTAAATCTTTATATTTTCAAGAAAATAAAGGAAAGAACCACTCCTCGAAAATACGCCTTTTTTACTTTTTTTATAAATTGCACAAGTATATCAAAACATGTGTTGTTTTTTTTATACAACGCCATACGCCACTGTACTTCTCCTCGGAGATTTTCTTTAACTCCGCTTTGACGCCACGCCTCCTAACATTCGGCCATTCTGAAAAAAAGTTAATGCCCTCATTAACACAAAACATTATATTTCAAAAACGCCAGTATCATTGTAGACGCCTGCAGTGCACACGCCGGGCTTGTAAGCAAAGTTGTTAATGCCTAACTTTCTAATAGATCCAAAAGATCAAGTCGCCCAATTTCTTTATTCTCCTCTTCATCACTTGAAGAATCGCCTTTCGTTATTCTCGCCTTGAGTACTGTGGTATCGCCTGAGAGAGTCAGCCGCAACAATCGCCCGATCTCATAACGATCTTTCCCGAGGATACGTTGAATTCGATAGGGTCCGCCAAAACGACTTGCCAATTTCGCATTTACGCCTTGTCCAGGTACATTTGTACTCGCCTGACGCCAA
Organism: Corythucha ciliata; assembly: GCA_038030265.1. Taxonomy (NCBI): domain Eukaryota; kingdom Metazoa; phylum Arthropoda; class Insecta; order Hemiptera; family Tingidae; genus Corythucha; species Corythucha ciliata. The sequence goes on from CM075937.1 coordinate 50,389,921, forward strand.
ATGACCAAGTCACCACTTTTGTATTTAGTCGGTACTTTACGCCTTTTGTCAAATATTTCCTTCATTTTATGTGCAGACTTCGCCAAATTTTCTGTAGCTCTTTTTCGTCTTTGGTCGAGCTCTTCAACCAGCGCATCGCCTTCCCGCCTTGAGTCATTAGTACCTGTCCGCCTGACAGAATAAATACCCGCCCGCCTCTCTGCTCGCCTCGCAGATGTCTCATACCTGCGGTCATGTGCCCAGAATTGTCGGAGCCGTCACTCCTAAATTCAGCTGCATCGACACCAGTGCTAGCGTGCCCAGAAGTGGAAGAGTCGTCACCCTGCCCTTCAGCTGCAACAGGCCTAGCATCGCCTTGTGTCCGACCACCTGTCGACACTTCGCCTTTATTCGCACGTGCTTCGCCTCGCCTCACCTGATCTGCACTCAATTGACCCATCTATTCGACTCGCTTGATCCTCTGTCATCATTTGTTCGCCACATGACTTCGTTAAGTCTGCCACAGCGCCAGATCTGTGGGCAAACATAAGTTGCGCCGGTGAAAATCGCGTACTCGAATTTATCGAATGGTTCATTCCCCAAATTATGCCGGGTAATTTCCTGTCCGCTTTCATTATCGGCACTCGCCGTTAGTGCCTCAATAGTGGTACGGTTTTGCCGTTCCACCTGACCATTCGCTCGTGGGGTTGCAATAGCATTTAGAATGTGTCTCACACATTTCTCCGCTGGAAATGCTTTGAATAGTCGACTTGTAAACGCCAATCCTCGGTCACTTATTATCTGCCTTGGGTACCCAAACTCAGAGAAAATTTTCCGAAGTCGGTCTATCGCCTCATTCGACCGCAAAGACTTCGATGGTTTCGCCCAAACAAATTTAAAGCTACAATCGCCAATAGTACGAGACGGGTTTAATTTCGCCATTACACTGTCTTTGAAGAAGGATTCCCCCTATCCCGAATTTACACCCGTCAGTGTGTAATTCAATGTCTAAATTACCATCATAGATCGCCAAAACTGGTCTGTTCGCCAGTTCAGATTTAAGTTTTTTAAACGCCTGATCTTGGTCTACTCCCTAACTCCAACTTACAATTTTCCTTGTCAGGTCTGTTAAGGGTTTTGCCAAAAGGGAGAAATTCTTTATGAACCTTCTAAAATATCACGCTAATCCTACAAATTCTCTTATATTGTGGACATTCTTCGAGGTTGGAAAGTCTGAAACAGCCTTAATTTTCCGCCTTGTGGGTTTGACGCCCTCGAACGAGACTTCTAAGCCTAAGTACTCGATTTGCTTTTTCAAAAACGAGCATTTTGACAACTTCAATTTGAATCCCGCCTTACTGATCAAACTCAAAACTTGGTCAAGCAATTCCAACCCTTTATCAACATCATCGGATGGCACAAGGAGGTCATCCATGTACGCCAGGACGTCTTTGTGTCTTAAATCACCCAGCATTTTATTCACTATCCGCTGAAAAACCGATGGTGAATTGGCCAAACCAAACGGTACTTTAAGGTACTCAAATTGGCCGCCAGGAGTAACTAATGCCGTTTTATGGACTGAATCTGGATGGATGCATAGGAATCTGATGGTACCCTTGAGGCATATCTAAAGTAGTAAAATAACGTTTTCGGGCTAAGCGATCCACTTGATCAGAAATTAGGGGCAATTGGTACCTATCTTCAACAGTTATAGAATTTAAAGCCATCCAAAACCACAAGATATCTCGACATTTCGCCCTTATCAAGACTTAATCCCGCAAATTCGTTGAACGCCTCAAAACTACTTTCAACATTCGCCAGCATCCTCCGATGGGACCCCGAAATTCAGATTGGTTTTGGACTACCGGGAACTCAACAAAATAACCGTTCCCCAGATCTGGCCTAACCCACGTCTAGACGAAACCCTCGACAAACTTTCAAATTCTAAATTCTTCACCACCCTGGATCTTAACTCCGGGTTCCACCAAGTGGGGATGGACCAGGATAGTATTGCAAAAACAGCCTTCTCTACTCCCAACCATCATTACGAATTCCTCCGCACACCATTTGGTCTCCGAAACTCGCCTTGTGTGTTCCAGCGGCTAGCGACAGCTCTAATTCAGTCTATAGGCCCCCAAAATGCGATTGCCTATTTGGACGACATCATTCTATTTTCCTTCTATTTTCATTCTATTTTACGTTGACTTGTTGAGGCGGACGCTCAAGGCGATTATAGAAGCAAATCTAACTCTACAACTATCAAAGTGTCAATTCGCGGCGTCAGAAGTCGAATACCTGGGGCACATCGTGAGTACCGAAGGAATAAGGGCACACCCAAGGATTCTCGCGGGTGTAAAACAATTCCAACGACCAAAAAACCCCAAACAGGTCAAATCCTTTATAGGGCTCTGCTCATTTTATCGACGATTTGTCCCAGGGTTCGCTAAGATAGCTAAACCCCTAACTTTATTAACCACCCAAGGCCAACCATTCTCTTGGACCGACCAGTGCGAACAGGCTTTCCTCACTCTGAAACAAAATTTATTGACGCCACCCATCTTGAAATTCCCAAATTTTTCTCTCCCCTTCATCCTCACCACTGACGCTTCGACCGACGGACTAGGCGCTGTGCTCTCCCAGCCCATCGAAGGACACGAGCACCCAGTCGGCTACGCTTCGCGCCAACTGAAACCACCCGAATCACGGTATTCGGCGACTGAGCTCGAGCTACTCGCTGTCGTGTGGTCCGTAAAATACTACCGGTGCTACCTGTACGGTAGAACCGTCACCATCCGTACTGACCACTCAGCCTTAAAATGGTTAAAAAAAAAATCATAAGGACTCGAGCTCGAGACTCATGCGCTGGGCGCTTGCCCTGGAGGAGTACGACTACACGGTGTAGTACACCCCAGGAAAAACCAACAAGGTCACCGACGCCCAGAGCCGTCAAGTGAACGCAGCGTCAATTCAAGAAACATCCGACACCTCACCCCAACCAGCGACGCAACCAACCTTTAGTCCCCTTACCATAGACCGCGACACCATTAGACATTTACAAGAACAGGACGAACTGACGCAACAACTCCTACACACCCCCAAGTTCACGAGGAACAAGATTGGACTCGTCTGCCGGAAGTCACCAGCGAGCCTTTGCATCCTTTTACCAACGGTACTCCGCACCCGCGCTCTGAAACTCGCTCATGACCCACCATATGCAGGACACCCAGGGGCACTAAAAACCCTTAATAACAAAGAACAGCTATACTGGTGGCCAAAGTGCAAAACTGACGTCACCAACTACGTAAAACCGTGTGTCTCCTGCGCCGAGAGAATGGATACCGTCAGAACAACAGCCCCACTCGGACAGTTCAGAGAACCAGGCGCACCATTCGAGGCGATCTCAGCCGACATTCTTGGTCCATTCCCCGTGACCCCAAGGCGGAATAGATACGTCCTGTCCATCCAGGACCAGTTCTCGCGCCTGGTGACCTATATCCCGACCCCCGACCAGTTGGCGACCACAATAGCAGACAGGCTCCTGACAAACTTTATATGCCTGTACGGAGTACCAAAAACGCTACTAACTGACCAAGGGACTAACTTCACTTCCGACGTAATTAAACACCTTTGCGACTTACTCCATATCGACAAACTACAGATCACCCCCTACCAGCCGATGTCAAACCAGCAAACTGAGCCACTACGTGACCAAAAGACACACCGACTGGGACCTATACCTCCCGGTAGTCGCCATGGCAATGAACACTCAATCCCACGAATCCACCGGATATTCACCGCACGAAATTATCAACGGGCACCCAATGAGACTACCAGCTGATGACGACCTAGACCTGGGACCTGACCAGGAACCATTCACAACACACGTAGAGGTACTCTTAGACCATCTATGGACCCTCCGCGACGCCACAATGCTACATCAGGAGCGGGCTGTCGACAAATGCCGGAAATATTACAAGCACAGCCCCACCAAGCCACAGTACCACGTGGTTCAGCTCGTGTACCTCCACTGCCCACTCATAAAACCTGGGCGAAGTAAAAAGTTAACGCGTCTGTGGAAAGGGCCTTATCCCGTAACTCAAATCCCCTCACCACTAAATGTTAAAATCAAAATTAGGAACAAGGAAAAATTGGTCCACCTAAATAGAGTCAAACCATTCAACCCGTTCGACCGCACTCGACCACACAACAACGGGAGAATAACCTCAAAACAGGTAGACGACCCTCATCAAACACGCGGTGACCATCAACCAACGGACCAGAGGACACCGACGACATCAGCCCCCATACAACCCCGATCAACCAGACTAAAGCTCGGTGCACACGGTGCATTTTTCGAAGCATGTTTACATGCATGAAGAAAAAAAAACATATGATCCCCGGTAGTGACCGGATGTTTTTTTAGAACAGGCAGGCTATCATGCTTCAAAAAATGCATCGTGTGCACCGAGCTTAAGACAGAAACCTAGGGTCAATCACAAACAGCTGGCCGGTCTCAATTAGTCAATTCTAAATATAAACTCCCCCCCCCCCAACTAATCCTCTGAACGCTACCCTTGTTCCATTATATAACGCCTCCGGAGTAGCACACCTCGCCGCCTGCGCATTCGCCCTCAGAGACTCGGGTAAGCCTCGAATAATGGATGAAACCGCATTTCCGCCGGAAATTCCACACCTTACACATAGGTCCAATTTTGAATGAAAGTATTGCGCCATGGATTCGTTAGAACTCTTTCGCCGTTCAACAAGCTCCTCGAACGTTACGAAAACTCGTAACGCCTGGGGAAAGAATTCAAAAAAATTGACCGCCATTCATCCCACGAGTGATTGTAAGTTTCCCAAACGTTGAACCATTTCTTAGCTTCGCCGGCTAGCCTTTGTTGGAAGATTATCACCTTGACGTCATCGCTCCATCCGTGGACACGCCCCAATCTGTCCAACCTGTCGAGCCACTTTTCCGCCAGATTATCAGGATCCGCGGGATCAAACGGGTCAATTATCTCCGCACCCGCCGAAAAACGACTGTTTTGTGAGGACGCGCTGCACTGATTTTAAAGGGGTCCGCTTGATTTAAACGATGTCGCGGTAGTGGAGTCCTCACTTCTCGACGCCGCCGAGTCAGCCAAAACTAGAGCCGCCTGCCGTCTCACTGCCTTGCCGGTCTGGTCAGCCAGTCCACCTCTCGTCAATTGTGTCACCAACATCTCAGGATTCACTAGGGTTATGGAGGATGAATCCTCCGCCGACTTCGTCCGCAATTCCCCGTCTAACTCAACGTCGTCCATCATCTCAATTTCGTCCGCCTCACTTTGGTTCGCCCGGTTGTCGCCGTTTTCCATTTCAACTTTGTCGTTTGTCAAGCACGTGGATTACACACCCCACTTCTGATTTGTTACAATTAAAACTTTATATTTTCAAGAAAATAAAGGAAAGAACCACTCCTCGAAAATACGCCTTTTTTTACTTTTTTTTTTTTAAATCGCACAAGTATATCAAAACTAAGGATACTACAAAGACGAGTAGAGGCGACGTTTGATAAAGCTTTTCCCGGGCTCCACCATTTTTGTTCTGGATAACGTATCAGACTACTATCTTTGGTGTTTGTAGAGAACCTATAATCAGACAGGTAAAATCACAGACGCCATGTTCGCTCTTATCAATTATCAGTCAGTAAATCCACCTTTTGTTGATGTTTTATGGATGTCAACAAACCACCCCCAACCATTCTTATTAAACTGATAAGAACGAACATGGCGCCGTATGCGTCTACTCGTCTTTAAAGGTTCCTTAGTGTTTGTTGAAATTGGATTTCGGTGTTTCTCATTTCTTTCTTATTGAACGTTCATTCAGCGAATACTTATAGAAATGGTCGGGTGTGCAGCATTTAACTATACCAACAGCACTCTTTCGGGCCACCGACTTTTTATTTTTCCCACGGAGGCGGAGAGAAGAAAAAAGTGGCAAGCCAACTGCCGGCGTGGAGGCGGCTGGAAGCCCACGAAATATTCACGCCTTTGCGAAGTAAGTTTTTTTCACATATTTTACCTAACTTGACTAATTTAGGCGGAGGCGTTAATTTATACTTACGATTAGTGGCCCAGTGGAGTTCTTCACGGTACGGAGGCAGTTCCGCCACTTGATACTTATCTACCGTCCACGCCCTTTCCATTGGCCATACCCGGCCAGCCTAGTCATCGCAAGTCTGCAACTGTATTGAATTATTCATACCGAAATAGTAATGCGGACCCTACAAACTGGAATGGAGCGAATTGCCCCCGCAAACACCTTGGAATTCGCCCCCGGCGTTCAGGTCTGATGTACCCGCCTATAGGCCTAGATCCGCCACCGGTGGGGGCGGTGGGCTGTGATTGCATTTGGTAACAGAAGGGTAACTGGTCTTAACATTATCTTACAGTTCTATAGAACAATCTATCAAAGTGTCATCGTTTAATAATTGTTTGCAGGGTTGATGACGTTAAGTTCCGCACTACAACTACAGCCTACACACAATCTTAGCCTTGATTGGTTTTCAATGGGTCTGTTCTGTAAAATTAAATGATAGTTCCTAAACTTACATTGATCGGGATGGTGATCGTTCCATTCTCATTCTCATTCATTTTCAAATCAAGCAAGAGGCGATTCCCGGATATTTCCCGACCATTGAGAATTCCCGGACTTTTCCCGGGTTTCCCGAATTTCCCGGGTCGGTCGACACTTTCTAATAATAGTGTACCTATTTCCGAAAAAAATCATAAACAGTTCGGTCATCTTGTCCAGAATCACCCGGTATGGAAAATAATTCGAATTAGAATAAACTAATAAAATCATAATCTACAGGGTGTACATGTACAATAACGAACGCTCAGAGAAAACCCTGTTCCAAATGACGTGCCTATAAGCTCAGGAGAAATGACTCGGAAACCCCGCCTTGAGAGGAGCGAACGGCTGGCCTATTCGGACCAATCGGTGGACACCATTTTTTCCGATTATAGTTCTGACAAATTGGTGGTCCCCATAGAGATAATATTATACATATAAGCAGTGGCAGACTGGCCCCTTGGACAGTGGGTGTCCAAACCACCCCCGCGCCCCTTGGGCGTGGCGCCCCTCTCAGACCATCGTCAGATTATCATAAATAATAGATTAAAAACGAATATCTGTGCTTACCAATTCGCGGACAAAATTGTGGTAAAATTCCTAACTTGAATACATAAAATGGAAAAAATGGCTAATATGCGGCTAAAATTGCGGAAAACGCCAATTCGTGGCTAAAATTGAGAAAATTCGCGAATTCACGGGCTAGAAGCGCTACTGCGCTGCTATAATTGAGAAAAAGTGCCAGTTTTCGGCTAAACTTAAGGAAAATCACCAATTCGCGGACAAAATTGTGGTAAAATTTATAACTTAAATTCTCGCCTTCGTGCCTTCTGAAGGCAAAGTGGCTAATTGAGAAAAACGGCATATTCATGGCTAAAAATGCTAAAAAACACCTCTGATTCGCGGCTTAAACTGAGAAGAAGCGCTGATCTATAGCTGAAAGTAACGAAATATGGCGCGGTGCTAAAATGTAAAAAAAAAATGCTAATTTGCGGCTAAAAATTGAAAAAATAAACCGATTTGCAGCTAAAATTGCGAAAAACGCCAATTCGTGGCCAAAATTGAGGAAAATCACTAATTCGTGGCCAGGGCTGGGCAGTAATTGAATTACGTAATTCAATTACAATTAGTAATTTGTAATTGATAACAACACGCCATTTTAATTGGTAATTTGTAATTAAAAGCTTTTTTTCGAAGTAATTTGTAATTAACAATTACCAATTTTTTACATTTCCATCTTCAGAGCCAATATTACTTCGGAAACTCAGCGGGTACTATTTCGCGCCTTACTTCGAGCTTTTGGAGGAGTTTTTGCATGAAATTCTCTGACAAATAACAGTTTCAAAGCAATTATGACACGAGCGATATCCTCGAGCTTAGGGTTGCCAATTTGAAATTTGGGAAAAACAGTACAAAAGTTTCAAACCCCGAACCAGTGGTGCAGGTAGGAATTTTTCCTGGGGGGGGGGGAGGGGATCAGATTGGAATCTCGTAAGGGTTAGAGTAGGGGTAATTTCACATTTTAGTCATCATTCCACCCAGCCAGCACACTCTCTGGACATCTTGCTGGCCAAATCATAGCCTCAATCTCTCAGTTAAGGGCGATTTTTGGACTCTACCCGCAAATTAGTGATTTTATCAATTTTGGCCGAGTGTATCGTTCTTCTCAATTTCAGCCGCAGATTAGCGGTTTTGCCCCACCCCCTCCCATAGCATTGGATTTGCGCATTTTCTCAACTTTAGCAGCAAAGTATCGTTTTTTTCCCGTGAGCGATGTTTCTTAATTCTACTATTAATAAATAAATAATATAAAATAAAAATAAAATAAATATAAAGCTAATTTTTAGCAGCATATTACCGATTTTTCAATTTTTTTACCAGGGGTTTAGCACTTTTCTCAGTTTCAGCTGGAAATTTACGTTTTTCTTAAGTGTTTTCCTCAGTATTAGCCGCAAAATAGGGGGACTTTTCACGAATTAGGATTTTTTTGGTCCACCATACGCAATGCATGAGCGATTTTTCTGTTTACTCGTGAATTAGCGGTTTCTTCGCACCTATTGCCACAAATTGGCATTTTTTTTCAATTTCAGCCTGAAAACTTGCCTTCAGAATCCGCAAATTGGCGTGTATTCAGTTTTTGGTGCAAATAAGAATTTTTCTCAATTTCAACCGCGAATCAGCGTTTTTTTTTTAATTGTAGCGGCGGCGCGTCGTAGCGTTTCAAACCTGTGAATTAGCGAATTTTCTCAATTTCAATCACAAATTGGCGTTTGGCGCAATTTCAGCTGTGAATTGGCGATTTTTTCCATTTTTAGCCGCAAATTAGCAATTTTCTCAATTTTTAGACTTAAATTAACCTTTTTCTTATTTTGACCAGGCTGATTATTTCATTTTCTAAATATTACCCGCAAAGTAGTGGTTTTTCACGTTTTACCACCCCATTAGCAAAACTATATAACTTTTATAGGTATAGATTATTGCTTCTTTTCACTTCTAGCCGTGAATTAGCGTATTTTTTAACATTATACTATAGCCATGCATGAATTTGCCATTTTTCTGAATTTTAGCCACAAAAATGCCTTGGGCGAATTTAAATTATAAATGTATTTTTTTTTCAAACCAAAAAATTTACATCTATCCATCCATTTCTGTCAAAAAATCATCATTTTGAATTATAAATTTCAAGACACTTAATTCGAGAATTAGTGATGTTTCACAATTTTAGCTGCGAATTTTCGCTTTTTCTAAATTTTAGCAGCGTGGTAGCGTCACCAACCCGTGCATTACCTACCGAGTTTTGTCAATTTTTGCCAAGAATTGGCGTTTGACTCAATTTAAGCTGCAAATTAGCAATTTTTTCCATTTTTAACTGAGAATCAGCACTTTTCCACAATTTGAACTGAAAATTAAAGTTTTTCTTAATTTTAGTTGCCAGTTTTGGGGTAAAATATCAAGTTTGAGGGTGAATATTTCCTTTTTAGGGAAACCTGTCTTTATTTCGAAAGAAAAATCACTAGTATTATCATGAAATCTTCAGTTTTGATACAACACGTCAGCTTTGGTGTTAAATCTGGTGAAATCAGGTTTTCATCTCAAAAAGCGACGATTTATATAACGACGTGCTATATAAAAAAAACTGAAGATTTCACTACAATTATGGTGATCTTACCCTTGAAATAAATTTGACAATTTTTTCCTCAAAATGAAAATTGTACTCAGAGACTGGAGATTACCACAAAACAGAAGTTTTTTAATCAAAAATTAAAGTTTCTACCCGAGAAAAATTACCAGAAAATTCAAGTTTTCATTAAAAAACTAGTAGTAGTACTAGTAGTAGTGGTTTTACCTCCTCAGAACAGAAAATTTTGCCAGAGTTTTGGTGAAAACGGCAGTTTTGTTGTGAAATTGTCAGTTTTGTAGCAAAATATCCAGTTTCTGTGTGAAATAATCACTTTCAGGGTGAAATCAGGGTGAAATAACCACCAGTTGTAGAGTAAAATCGTCCGTTTAGCTGTATAACGTGAGTTTTTGGGATAAAATCGTAAGTTGTAAGGTTAAAACCGTCATTTTTCGGATAAAATTGTCAGGTTTTGAAGTAAAATTGTAGTGAAATGGGATCTGACGGAGCAACAGTTCAGGTCGGGAGTAAAATCGTCAGTTTTAGAGTAAAATCTTCCATTTTCGGTTGAAACAAACTTCTTTTCATGGTAAAATGAACCTTTTCGGTGTGAAAGATTCAATTTTGCCACAGTAGGTATTGTGGTGAAACTGTCAGTTTTGTGTTAAAATCGTAGGAACTGGTGATAAGACGTAACTGTTCCAAGTCTGGAACTGGAACAGTTGGAACTGTTCCAAATAAAAGGCGTACCGTTGGCGCTGACTAAAAGAATTTGTGAAACACGGAAAAACAAATTTTTAAAATATACTTCTTTTTAGCGGTTTTCTTATCCAGAACAGAAATGGCGTCAGTCTTATCAAACATTGCTTTTACCTGTATCTATAGTATCTCTATCAAAACATGTGTTTTTTTTTTATAATGCCATACGCCACTGTAGTTTTCCTCGGAGATTTTCTTTAACTCCGCTTTGACGCCACGCCTCCTAACATTATCGTTTTTCTCAAATTCAGCCCTGAATTAACAATTTTCCCCAATATTAGTGCTTGTTATTTTGTTTGTCTTCTCTTTCTAATTTTTCTTTCTTTTAGGGTTTTGACTTCTTTTCGAGTTAATTTGAAGAAATTAAGAAGCAAGAAATTTGTCCCGAAAATGGGACTGTATTTCCAAAAATCACTTCTATGAACAAGGGGTGGTGGGGGGGGGTTAATATTCATTTCGAGTGTGGTTTGAACCTTGGAGACAAATTTGCCATTCGAGTCGAAATATGTGTAGAAAAATAAACAACATTCCACTGGTAGGGTTGAGGGGGCTTGAACAGGTTTCAACCCGCACGACCGAACAGTGTTGAAGGAGGGTTGTCTGCAAGACTCATTTTTTCACTTTTCGCGCCCTCTGCCTGATTTTATGGGCAACAATAGGCTTGGCCCGTTAATAGCCACGGATATATTGGCAATGCAACAGCTAAGCTAAACATTCATCCACCTTCCCTGCAACAAACACAAAGAACTGATTCATCTAAAGCTATGTCTCCACTTGTGCGCTTTCGTCTTCCTCTTTCAATTCAACACGCCTATTCAACTTTCGCTTCGCCTAAAAACGCCTATCAAGGCTTCCGCTCCCTTTGCAAACTTTCCTTTTCCTTAGACATCGGGGCTGATGATAGCATGGCCGCTGCTCCACGTTAAAATATGTGGGGCCCCGGAAAACGGGCCAAAAGCACATAAATTACGTGCAGAACCCCTTCAACCTTGATGGAAAATCTGAGATACGCAGTTTCGTCGATTTTTTAATTTGGCCACTTTAGCCCAAAACGCGCGAGCGTATAATTTGGGTAATTTTCTCAGTGTTCCGATCTGCGTCGAACGCGGTTTATGAGTCCCTCCAACCATGCTGCAGCCGGTTTTGTTGAGAACGCCCCTCAGGGTACGTCAGAGCCCCTCAAAAGTGGCCCAAAATGAGCGTTTCGTTTCGCGTAGGTTGTTGGTTTCGGCAGAATTTCTCCGCTCCACGGCGAGTCAGCGGAGGCCGCTTGCGTTGAGTTTTTTTTTTTGCAAAGGAAAACCTTTTACACGTCTACATTGCACCAAAACGGAAAAAGAATTGGAATCCCCGCCATCCTTCAGTTCAAGGTAATTCGTGGGCTTCGCATGAAATGGATCATATTCCACCCCCCCCCCCCACAATCCTTCCACACGGAGCCTTCGCTCCCAGGAGCCGCTCACAACCCCATCTCTTGAAAGCGTGCTTTCTCAAAAAAAAAAGGTCAGTTACACTACCGCACCCTCCAACCCTCTTTTGCACTTTATCGAGGAAAATCATGCATTCTGAACGGGATTCGTGGTTTTCACTTATATAGCCTGGGCGTCGTGTTTTTCGTTTTCAGTTCGTTTATTTCTCTTTTCGGCACGCACGCCCTGCTCCAGGGACGCGGCCGTCAGTGTTTGTTGTGACGAGTGTGTGGGGGGTTGGGGGTTATTTTCTCGATCACTTTTTTTCCATTTTCATCGGAGTGGGTCAAATACAGTGAATTCTTTCCGATGTGATGAAAACACGAGAGGGGGGGGGAAGTAGTGGTTGTGGGGGCGTAAAATCCACTCAGTGGAAAAAGGGCAGGCAGGGCCCGCCTACATGAAAGGCGTTGTTGATTAATTGCTTTCTAAAAGCAAATCAAATGCTTTTCCTCCGTTATAATCAAATCATCGCGTTCATTATCATTAAATAAACGGCACGGGGATAGTTAATTAACATAAACATTTATTTGCGATTGAATGCGTGAAAATGTATCTGATATGTCAAAACTTGACGTCACTTAACGTTTAGCGCGACTTTTTTCGACTCTACGAACATCCCCTCCCCTCTCACACCCTTCCACCAACGGTGTCCTCAACGAGCATGGAATGTGTGCGACCGTTGCGTTGGTAGGGGCCCATAGTTTATAATTCAAAGCGTTTTATTATCGTAGGTACGAATTTGATTCAGCGTATGTTAAACTGTATTTCCACGTCGAATAATCTGGGTCATCGCTGTTTTTCGCATGCAAAACTTAATAATATTTCGAGCCAAGGTGAAATCTATTCAGAAAAGAACGTGATTTGACGTTTTTATTAGGTTTTATCATGAAAGAAAAATAAAACACGGTCGTTGAAACACTTAAAGCAGTGGGTAATAGTGAGAGGGAGGGGGGGGTGGCTGTCTAGTGGGTGTAGGAAGACGGCAGCACACACCTTAAGCGTACAATTTTTAGGGTCCGGCGCTTAATTAAACCAATTTCTGTGCCCCATATAGCTTCAATTCGCATCGTTGCGCCCTCCCCTCTCACCCACCGATAAAAGCGACGAAACGTTTACCGTAGTTATGAATTAAGGCTCTTGCTAAAGAGAGGCTGTCAACGGGAAATGCAAGCATTAGATGACTGGAGGGGAGGGAAGGGGGTATAAATTATCGCGTACCCAATGATGTATCGCCTTTTCCTGTTGAAGAAAGAAAGGAAAAAAAACGAGTCGATTTTAAAACGATAAATTTCCCGTATTTTTCGCAGTTTGGCGCTGTCATATTTCAAATTTCCTTTCTTTTGAAACTTGACAACCGAGTCTGCCATTCCAATAGACACCGCTTGAGAACAAAACACCGCTAAACCATTTTCCCGGAATACTTTTGTGACTTAGTTCACAAAATAGAGTCGATTTTTTATAAGAAATTCGAGATTGCGAGGTCGTGAAAACTCGGGGTCGGAAAACCTCGCGTGACTCTTCATCTACTCTCCCCCTACCCACCACTTTTTTTTTTTTTTACTACCTCGAGTACGTTTCTTGATTTCAAGCTCTGGGAGCATACTTCATAAAATTTGAACGACCCTTGAGACATTCTATTCTTTTGCCATCTTTGAAATTAAACTATAAAAGAAGGGGTTTCTAGTGGTTTGGTTTAGTTGCTTCAAACAGGGTAATTAGTTTGCTGCGTGAAGCAAAATTAGGGCAACTAAACTCCCATGGATTTCAAGTAACAATTTCTCGTTGTATGGTGTTAGAGGGGGTTGATGATAATTTTTATTTTTTAAAGATAAGGGCGATTAAACTCGTATTCCGTGACTGTTTAAACTCAAAATACCAACAGTTCAAGCACTTTTCGCGGAACAAAACAGCCCCGCCACCACACCATTCGCTGATTATTGTGGCTCCGTGTTTCTTGAACAAAAAGGTCAAATCCATTCCCATCGGCGGGCTATTGTTAACTTTTGAACTTTTCCAAGCTTTTAACTGCGGTGTTGTGTGAGAGGGGAGTGAAAAATAGCTGAAAGGTTGTTGAAAATTGTAAAAGACGTTAAAAGGAATTCACTTGGAATTTCGGAAGCGCGCCCTTGTTATAATTTGGTTAACTAGATGAGGACGATAATTAGGGATAAAATCTGGAGGAAACCGCAGAAGTTCGACTTTAAGGTGGTGGAGTGGGCGGGTGGAGGATGGGGGTATTTGGCGCTACATAACTGTGCTACGTAAGAGGTTTGCAGGTTGCGGAAAAGGCAGTTGCTTCTCTAGGGTTATTTATAAAGCCTCTTGTAACTATTGTGAATTATTCCGGACGCTGAAAACAAACTTAATGGAAACTAAAAGGGTGATTTTTACCCGGAGACTTAAGTCCGGGCTGGTCGATTCTCCCTTTAAAAACAGACAACTAACGTAAGACACGAAACCGGGAAAAAAAGTCTCGGGATAGAATAATTCGGGCTATTTCACACAGCCAAACCGTACTAATCGTTAGTACGGCCTCGAATTTGCTGCTAATGAACTTTGGAAGTAAAATTGAATAAACCGCTGCGTTCGGGGCTAAAATTAGGAAGACGCCATCACTTGCAGCTAATTAGCTGTAACTATTCGTGAATAAAATTGAGAAACAGCGCTAATTAGCTGCTCACGTTGAAAAAAAATGCTAAATTTGAGAGAAAGAACACCATAAACGCTGCACTTTGCGGACCTAAATTTGGAAAAGTGGTCATTAGTAGATAGCATTACGATAGCGCCAATTCGCGGCTTTTTTAGGTAACTCCGCCTGCAAAATAGAGAAAACCTGCTTATTTCCTGCGGATTCTGGTGATCCATATAATATAGGCAGCTCAAATTCATAAAAACTGCTAATTAGCTCTATAATGGATACAAAATGCTAATTCATGGCTATAAAATTGAGGAAAAGAGATCATTCCCAGTTAACAATAAAAAAAAAAAACGCTAACTCGCGGCTGAAATTAATAGAAATCGGTAATTCGCACGAGGTTCGGAGAATTCGTGGCTAAAATAGAGAAATAGAAAATCCACTAATCTCCAGCTTCAGTGATCCCTGAGCGGCTGTAACTGAGAAGTGGCGCTATTGTGCTGTTCTTGACGCAATATGTCTACGGGTGTAATTAAGGCACATCAATAACTCAACAATATCACTAATTCGCTACTGAAATTGAAAAAAAGCGCTTCATTACACTAAAATTGAGATAAAGCACTAAAGCCTTGTACACACTGTTGGGTGGTGATAATATTATATGTTTGGGGTTGTAAAATAAAATCAGTACTGAACTTGTCCTTGACTTTATAATATTATGCCAAACAAGAGACAGTCATTACATCTACCTGACTCTCCCGGAGGTGAGACCACAGGACCAAACATGGTGCCAGGTTTACACGGTCGAAACATGACTCCCCCAGAATGATTGAATTTGCTTTGCCCGGAGTGGATGAGTTGGAAACGACGCTGGGACCGGTACCGAACGGGAACATTCCTGGATCAATTACCCGAGAAGTATCAAGTGAACCAACTTAGTATAACCGCCTCGTCCGACGGGAGAAACGTCGCTCCTGGCGTCAGTTCGTCACTGACGGCGACAGGCTCACTGGTGAGGCTGTCCCCACACCCCCAGCGACGCCAGATGCCCCTCCATGGACGCCACAAGAAGTGGCAGCTGTTTTCGCACGGGCACCACCGAAGAAAGCTCCCGGTCCTTCCCGGGTGACGGGACAGATGCTCCGCCACCTACCCCAACTATGCATCGATACATACACCGAGATCTTCAACACCTGCCTCCGCACCTCATACTTCCCGTCACCCTGGAAAAAGGCTTACATCAGCCTCATCCTTAAAGACCCTGACCGGGACCGTAGTGATCCGGCTAGCTACCGCCCGATATCCCTCCTATCGGTCGAGGCAAAGGCGTTCGAACGCATCATTGTGGACCGCTTACCACCTTCCACCTACGACCGATGTCACCGGTGGCAAGTCGGGGGCATTCCCCACCGGTCGACGGAGATGGCGATACTCCACCTTCAGAGGCAAATCGCAGCTGCCCCGAATCACATCACCGCTGTAGCTTGCTACGACATCATCGGCGCATTCAACTCGGTTTGGTGGCCCGCTCTTCTGGCCGAAATCCGCGCCGCTGAGGTTCCTGCAAACATCTATGGCCTGCTCCGCAGCTATCTTAACGACCGCTACGTTCAGCTAAGCTACAGCGGTATTGTCGCTCATCGCGAGTTAACCAGCGGGTGCCCCCAAGGGGCTGTTCTGGCGTGTCTCCTCTGGGCCCTCGGCTTCGCACCCCTTCTCCGCGAGCTCGAAGCAGCTGGTCTACCAGCCAATATTACTTCGAAAACTCAGCGGGTACTATTTCGCGCCTTACATGGAGCTTTTGGAGGAGTTTTTGCATGAAATTCTCTGAAAAAAAAAATGAGTATCAAAGCAATTATGACACGAGCGATATCCTCGAGCTTAGGGTTGCCAATTTGAAATTTGAGAAAAACGGTACAAAAGTTTCAAAGATCAAAACCCCAAACCAGTGGCGTAAGTAGGAATTTGTCTAGGGGGGGGGGGAAGGATCAGATTAAAATCTCGTAAGGTTGAAAGGAGGCGGGTAATTTCACATTTTAGTCATCGTTCCACCCAGCCAGCACACATTGCTGGCCTCATCATAGCCTCAATCTCTCAGTTAAGGGCGATTTTTGAACTCTACCCGCAAATTAGCGCTTTTCTCAATTTTGGCCGAGTGTATCGTTCTTCTCAATTTCAGCCGCAGATTAGCGGCTTTGCCCCACCCCCTTCCATAGCCATGAATTTGCGCATTTTCTCAACTTTAGCAACAAAGTATCGTTTTTATCCTGAGAGCGATGTTTTTAGTTATCCACGTTTTCTTCAATTTCAGCAGCGTATTACCGATTTTTTAATCTTTTTACCAGGGGATTAGCACTTTTCTCAGTTTCAGCTGGAAATTAACGTTTTTCTTTAGTGTTTTCCTCAATATTAGCCGCAAAATAGGGGGACTTTCCACGAATTACGATGTTTTTGTTTCAATGTTCGCAATGCATGATTTTTCTCAGTTTACTCGGGAATTAGCGGTTTCTTCACCTATTGCCACAAATTGGCTTTTTTTTTTTTCAATTTCAGCCTGAAAAGCTGCCTTCAAAATCCGCAAATTGGCGTATATTCAGTTTTTGGTGCAAACAAGAATTTTTCTCAATTTCAACCGCGAATTAGCGCTTTTTTTAAATTGTAGCGGCGACGTGTCGTGGCGTTTCAAACCTGTGAATTAGCGAATTTTCTCAATTTCAGTCACAAATTGGCGTCTGGCGCAATTTCAGCTGTAAATTGGCGATTTTTTCCATTCTTAGCCGCGAATTAGCAAATTTTCTCAATTCTTAGGCTTAAAATTAACCTTTCTCTTAATTTTGACCAGGCTGATTATTTTATTTTCTAAATATTACCCGCAAATTAGCGGGTTTTCACATTATACCACCGCATTAGCAATTTTATAGATATAGATTACTGCTTCTTTTCAGTTGTAGCCGTGAATTAGCGCAATTTTCAACATTCTACTATTTATAGCCATGCATGAATTTGCCATTTTTCTGATTTTAGCCACAAAAATGCCTTCAGAAGGTACGAATTTAAATTATAAATGTAAATTTTTTTTTTTCAAACCAAAAAATGTACATATGTCCATCATTTTCTGTCAAAAAATCATCATTTTTAAATTATAAATTTCACGACACTTAATTCGTGAATTATTGATGTTTCTCAATTTTAAGCGAATTTTTGCTTTTTCTAAATTTTATAGCAGCGTGGTAGCATCTCCATGCAACACGTGCATTATCTACTGAATTTTGTCAATTTTTGCCAAGAATCGGCGTTTGACTCAATTTAAGCTGCAAATTAACAATTTTTCCCATTTTTAACTGAGAATTAGCACTTTTCCCCCAATTTGAACTGAAAATTAACGTTTTTCTTAATTTTAGCTGCGCTAATTGGTGATTTTTTCAATTTTTGCCGCGAATTAGTGCTTTTGTTCATTTTGTATCCGCGAATTAACGTTTTTCCATAACTCTATATCTGGAAATTGCAAATTAGCGATTTTTCCCAATTACAGTGTGAAATAGCGTTTTGTGCTAATTTTGCGTCCATTCAGCATCTATTCCCTTTTTCATACGCGAATGGGCGATTTTACGCCATTTCAGTTGTAAATTTGCCATTTTTGGCCAATTTTAACCTGAAAGCGTCTTTTATTTGTCAGTATTATAGCGTGTTTTCTCAACTCCACACAAAACTTTTTGCGTTGATTTTCACAATTTTTTCGTAGAATGGCCTCTATGTACCGGGAATCAGCGATTTTTTTTTTTAATTTTAGTCAGGACGTTGCATCGCGAGACCACGAATCAGCCATTAGCGAATTAGCCAAATTAGCAAATCATGACTATCCGGGGTTCCCCGTGACAGTTCGCAGGCTGGGATGTGGGGCAAAATTAGTAAAATTAGCAAATTTGACCCCGGACATTTCGCAACCCTACTCATGCGACGCATTTGGCATCTTGGGGCTATGCTGTTCCTGCTTCCTATCTCAAAGATCTGTTGTGACGTTCGATTGTTGGCTGGACGCACTAAAAAAATGACAGTGAACAAGAGCAAGACGCTTGCGTGTTCCACAAATCCAGCTCTTGGGTAATTGGTAATTGAAAAAGTAATTTGTAATTTGTAATTATTCGTGGAAGTGAAAAGTAATTGGTAATTTGTAATTAATCCGCTTTTTTGGAAGTAATTTGTAATTAATTACTCAAAAATCTGTAATTTGCCCACCCCTGACCTTTCGTGACTATGTTCTTCCGGTGGAATAGGACTGTCGCCAGCTCTCGAACTACATATAATGGCGAGGGAGCCAAGCTAAAGAGGGGGGATGTTGGGTGGTGATAACATCATATGTTTGGGGTTGTAAAATAAAATCAGTATTGAACTTGTCCTAGACTTATAATATTATGCCAAAGAAGAGGGAGGGAGATGTTCTCTACGAAACTTGATCGTATTATTAGTCAAATTATGTTAAATAAGTCCGACGCTATTGCTTCTAATAGAACTGATATAGATATTCAAAATATTGACAGCCTGACAGCGAGAAAACTTCTCGTGAACCTTCGACTGTTTTGACTGTTCCCCGGTTGGATCAACATATGCCACCTAGCGGAACTGCTACTGCTACATACTCGTCGGTAACCAAGATTGATGGGGTATCGGAGTTGACTTCATCTAGAGATCGGGAATTTCCCCCCTCCTCCTCCAAGTAACTACATCACAGGGATCTGAGGAAGGGTGTAGGTAAAAACACAAAAACGAATAACAAAAACGTCTTCGTTGGCTCTAAGGGTACTTTCGATGAATCCCTTGTTGTTGCCAAGAGAAGTGGTCTGTTCGTTTCACGTTTCAGGCCTTCGATGGAGACAGCAGACGTTATCTCGTTATTGGCTCCACTCGGCCTCGAGAAAATCGAATGTTTTAAATTACCAACGAAGTTCAATACCTACTCGTCCTTCAGAATCCTAGTCTCGGAATTGGACTTCCCGAAAATAATTGATCCTTCAACATGGCCAGCTGGCGTTCTCATTGCTCCTTCCGTACCCTTTCCGCCGTCGCCTGGTGCTCAACAAAAATGACGGGAGTGCGATGCGGGTACCTACTCCGCATGCAACTACATCAAAATTCAGCATCTTAATATTCGAGGCATGAAGAGTAAGTATCTAGCTCTCGGTCCTGCCCTGCTTGTCTCACGGAACACTGGCTCAAGGACGAGGAAACCGCATTATACCTCTTGGAATCCTACAACTCCGAGATGTACTGCAGGAAGACATATGCATCCGGAGGCTGTTCAATCTTCCTGAAAAATAACTTGATTTACGAAAGAGTGGAGCCTCTGAACAAACTCTCAAGGGAAAAAGACTGTGAATTAAAGGCCGTGAAAGTGAAATTACGTGATAAAGAGAATAAATATTTGTTTATCGTCTGCATATATCGGTCACCGAATGGGTGCAAGGATTCCTTTCTCGAGACAATGAACTCTGTGTTTTCATTTCTAATTGCAAACAAAAACAAAGCTGTATTGGTAGGGGACTTTTATCTCAATTTTCTTGACAAAGATGATGTATTCGTCAACAGATTTGTTTGTCAATCCCGATCGTTCGGGTTCTTCTACACTATTGACACGCCCACTCGAGGCAACAATTGTATTGACAATATTATTACAAATATTGAGGAATGTGACTACCGCTCGTCTACGTTCGAGCTGGCCTTATCGGACCACGCTGCCCAAGAAATAATGTTCATAATTCGACCCTACAAGGAGCGAATAAATTCAACTCGCATCAGGACGTATACACGAAGAGGAAAGGAACAATTAATTAACCATCTTCTGGGGCTAAACTGGAACAGCGTATTCTCGAGACTCGAAGGGAACCTGGATTTTGGTTGCGATTTCTTTTTAAACCTGATAAAGAACCTTGTAGAATTTTACTTTCCAATTCAAGAATCTCGTACAAAGCGCAGAGAAGTATGCGGAAGAAACGCCTGGTATACACATGAATTAGGGCAGCTCAAGGTTCAGGTTGACTTCTGCTACAGTATCTACAAAAGCCAGCCGTCGGAGCTTAGCCGCGAAATGTTCAAAAACACGAAGAAAATCTACTTTGCTCAGTTGGCCCGAGCGAAGAAGGCGTATTACTCGAATGAAATTGCGAATTCTACTAATAAATGTCGCGCGTCCTGGGCGGTTGTAAAGAAGGAAACACAACCCGAAAAGCGATCTGTTTCTTGGGAGTTCTCCGCGGAGCAGTTCGGTGAGCACTTCGCGGCCCATGCTCCGCCTCAGGCGTCTCCGCACGGCGTGCGTAATTATAATCAAATGACTCCTGATAGTAACTTTGGCCTTTCAAAATTTCAGACTGTGACGCACGGACAAATAATGTCGTTCATCAAAAACCTGAAATCGTCGGACGCTCGTGACTTTTATGGATTGTCCACAAACCTGCTCAAGGAGATCGCCCCGTGCCTACTTCAGCCTCTTCACTTCTTGGTGAACATCTGTCTATCGTCCGGATATTTTCCTGATTCTCTAAAGATAGCGAAGGTGGTACCGATTTTCAAGAAAGGCGATCCCAAGAAACTCGCCAACTACAGGCCCATCTCGATACTACCAATTGTTTCCAAAGTGGTAGAGTTTTTTGTCAATAAGCAAATAAACGAGTACTTTGAGGGCCACAATTTGTACTCTCCGGACCAATTCGGATATCGGAAGAAAAAGTGCACATTGGATGCCATCGTGCGTCTCACTTCTAAAATCGCAAAAACCTATGAGAATAAAGGTGTTGCCGTGGGTGATTTCGTTGACCTGAGCAAGGCATTCGACAAAGCGGATCATAAATTGATTCTACAAAAATTGAGACAGTATGGAATTCGAGAAAAAGTCCACGATCTCTTGAGGACTTATCTCACGGCCAGGGTCCAGTACGTCGCGTTGGGGCTTAGTGAGGAGTCAGCCCTTAAGCCGGTGGATACTGGGGTGCCACAAGGGTCCATTCTTGGCCCCACCCTCTTCTCTATTTTGACTAATGACTTTGAGCTGTGTAGCCAAGAAACGTCATCTTATAGGTATGCTGATGATACAACGTTATTGACGTCCTCATCGAGTGTCGAGTCCGCATTGTTGCAGTCCAACCGCTCCCTAGCTAGTGCAAAGGATTGGTTCATTACAAACGGACTGGAAATGAACGATCGAAAGACTGTCCGCGTAATTTTTTCCCTTTTGAAGTCTTCTGTGGGTGACACTACAACAGCAAAATTCCTGGGAATTCGACTTGACTCGAAATTGACGTTCAAGAAGCACTTCGAGGATCTTGCTCAGCGGCTGACCAGAGTTCTGTTCCTGCTACGCAAACTCGCTACTGTCGTGACGAGAGACGTGTTGCGAAGTGTTTATTTCGGCTGCTTCCATTCGGTTCTCTTGTACGGGATTGCCGTCTGGGGAGGGGTGCCGGGGACACTGCCTATCTTCAAGCTCCAAAAGAAAGCTCTTAGGATCATCGCCCACCTAGGACCACGAGAATCGTGCAGGAGCGCGTTTGCTGAAATGAGTATTCCTACCCTGTATGGCACATACGTCTGCGAATGCCTCAAAATACTGAACACTGTCATCGCTGAGGGCCGCGTGATGAACTCCAATAATCACGACTATGGGACCAGAAATGCAGCACATCCAGCTCCGCCGTCCATCCGCATCAACAAATCTTTAATTAACCCCGAAATCATGGGCCAAAGACTTTATTATCGAGTGCCAGATTCACTAAAAGACGATAATGGACTAATAATGCTGTCGTCCCTAAAACAATATGTAACCAGCAAGGTGCTATATTCGTTGAGTGAACTATAGTACCCTTTGGACTCCAGTAATTGACGACCTGTTCATAACTTTGTATTATGTTGATGGGAAAAAAAAAAAAAAAAAAAAAAAAAAAAAAAAAAAAAAAGAGACAGTCATTACATCTACCTGACTCTCCCGGAGGTGAGACCACAGGACCAAACACACACACTGGGCGAGTATTTTAGTATTTTTAGTCTAGTAGGAACAAGTGCGAACACCAACTATTTAGTCAAGCCCCCCCCCCCCCAAGTGAGAAGAATTTTTAGTTTAGTGGCCAGTCACGAGTTACTAAATTCGAACTAAATTGCTCGACCAGTGTGAAAAGGTTTGATTCGCAGCTATAAATAAGAATGTAAGCGATAATTCATGGCTTGAGTTGAAAAGAAGCGGCGTATCAGGTTGTGAATGAGCTGAAAACGCGAAATTTCGTGCTTTACCTCCTCGAAATTAGGGCCGTTGACAGCCCCTCAAACCACGTATTGCGCAATTCGAAGCTCTTAGAAAAATGTCATAAAACCAAGTCATTCTTGGTCTCTTTGAAAGGCGATAAACGGGCCCTTATGGGCGTCCTATGGCCGGGACCGCCTACATTTCTCAGTTCAGCATGTTCAGAAAGACTTTATAAACCACGTTCAGCTCAGATCAGAGCACTTGGAGAAAATTTCCCCAAAAATACGCCCACGGTATCTTGAGGTTTCTCAGCACGGGGAATTCGAAAATTGAAACGAATTTTCGATCAGACGAATAGGTGAAGGGGTCCTCCACGTCGGTGTGGTGTTTTGGCGCAGCTTTTGCCCACGTATGAGTCCCACAAATTATCGCTACGGACGTTTTTTAATTGTTGGGGGAAGGAGAGAAATGATAGGTGTGGTTAGGCTTTCACTGGCCATGAAATTTAGGTGTGAAGGTGGGGGGGGGGGAGGCATAATTTTTACCTGGCTAGTTGGCCCTCTTGAACAAGTCGTGGCGCTGAAATGTCCGCCAGCTGCCGAAACAAATTTTGTCTTGTCCATCAGACATAAGAAGAGAGTGGGAGGGGGTGTAAACACAAATTTAGCATTTTCCTGGCCAACTTTTTCTTCCTCGCAGAATTTGCTGAGGATCAAATAAAAATACTGAGGCGCCTGTTATAGTGACGTGATACCAAAAACCAGCAACACATCTCTGAACGGCCTTTATTATTCTCATTCAACTGGAAGTTACCAATTCGATCCTTCAAATTTCAAATTTTGGAACTGCGGCTCCTAGTGGTGGTGTACCTTACTGGTCGGGAGGGGGCATCTTTTAGAGCGACTAATCATGCTTTGCTATGTGTTTGTCAGCGGAGGATCTTTCTAAATTGCAGACCAATAAAATATAAGTGTGCGGATCGGCTACTTGAAACCCCCCCCCCTAAAATCTGCACTTGAACTTCCCTGCTCTACAGCGAAAATCTCACGAAGTTTCGTTGCCTCGAAAATTACTGGTACTATGAGGTCCAGTCGTCCAGTTCTTCAAAGCGTCTGTGGACCAGGCACTTAAAATGCTCTAATCAAATCCAAACTTTGCGGAATCTATGCTGTAGGAGCAAGAAGCACACGTGTTTATTTTTTTTCAAAGGGCTTAAGGGGTCCATAGACGTACAATAAATATTGCGCAATAAATTTGTACAATATTTCGTTTCCAGATGTTTAGGGATAAAAAAATAGGTTGTTCATTATATTGTGCAACCCACAAACGTTCAATTTTATTGTACAACCCCTATTATTGCGCAATATTATTGTACGTGTATGGGCCGCTTTAAACAGTGAAATCTGGTTCTCCAAATACCGAATCCGCGAAATTTCGTTTTTAGAATCAACGAACCACCACAGAACGCTCTAACCACAAACAGCCGCCTCGAATCAAATCTATTGCCTTGTTAGCCATAATTAGCAATTCTCGAGCCCTTTGCCTCCATTTTGGGCTTTTAAAAAAAAGTCGTAAATTCACCATACGTTACGATTTAATCCATCCTGTCACTTTTTATAGTTACGACCTATTGTTTTTTTTTATACTGTCGTCATTTTTTTTTCAAAATTGAAGTATCACAGGCGCCCTAGACACTTGCAGAGGTTTCCCAACCTTCAAAAGGCACCAAGTGCGCATTAATATCATGCCAACCGCCGTATACTGCACCGTGATCAATCGGTGGAAGGGTGAAAGAAGGCGTCTCTGCTGTTGCAGGATGGTTGAGTGGCATGAGGGGGAGGGGGGGGGCTAATAACCGGTAAATTTTAGAGCGTTGTGTAACGGAAAGTTAATGGAAGAAAATTATAGGACGGGTTGAGGGGGTTGAAAAGGGTTTGTGGGGGGGGGGGAGGTGAGAGACGACTATAATTAGCGTGGCTTTAACCTGACGTGACAATAAATGCCTGTGGAAATGATGTATTTTCCCTCACAGATCAAAGCCCAACGTTTTCGGAAAAGGTAAATAATCCGATGGGTAGGGGGTGGGTCCGAAAAATCGTTGTTTTTCTCTGCAGACGGAGATACTGCTTGTTAGGATAAACCAACAATGGGGAAAAAAGTAGTAAATTAATTGAATTATGGTCCATACTAAAAGTGATTCATTCGCACCATAACGCCAAATAAAGCAAATTTTAACTCACCTCGAAAATATGGAAGAAAAACACTTTTTTCGACGGTTTTGAACGGTTGAGAAGAGCCCTGGTTAAATTCCTGAATTTTGAGGTGGGAGTAAAAAAAATCTTAATTAAGGAGAGGAGCGGAGAGCAGTGAGTGAGAGAGCGAGGAGATTTGTTTATTAAGACAGTCGCCCCTAAAGGCTTCCGTCAGCAAAGCTCAGCTCCCACTGAAGGGCAGAATACACCCCCAACCCCCACCACCGCCACATTTTCCTCAATTCAACCCTCATGTTTGCATTTTAACAGACAGAGCAGGTTCTGGGGGTGTTTTTCCAGCCCCCTTTATTTCCACCCCAACCACCCTCAAAACCACCTCTCTCTTCACTACATTCATGAAAAAGAAAAAGACGAGAATAGGCGACGGGGGTGCAAATTTCAGCTGCCGTCCTTCTCTCACTTGGCGGCGGCGTGGAGATTTCTCGTCTCACGGAGAGAGAGAGAGAGAGTGAGAGAGAGTGGTTGAGTGAGTAGAGAAGTGTCGGGCGGCGCTGGCGAATGCACTCAGACCCCCCCCCCCCGCGCCCCATACGAGAATGGATCGTCGGGGGGTAGCCACGAACTCAACGCCAGCCAGTTTTTCTTCACTTCCCAGCGGCTTCATACGGCTGCAAGAGAATTCTAGTGATCACCCCATGAATTCTCTCTTCGGCCCTCAAAACTGGTTTTTGGCCAACTTTGCACACCTCCGGGAAATCACCCCCCCCCCCCTCCAAACTCCTCATTGAGGTACATTAATTCACTGATTCATCCTGGAAACTAAAAAATTCAGCAACCATTATGATTATTTGAATTTGAGCAGAGTGAACCCTCTCTTCCGGAATTTGAAAGGCCCCTGTTTACTTTCAGGCCCTGGAACTCTTTGAACAGCCTGCCTCAAGAGGTCCTTTTCAATGGCGTAGCCTTACTATTGTAACGAGTACCTCAAGGCCAAGAGGAATATTTAAATCAATCAAATGAATAACCAAATAAAAAGAGAAACGAATTGGAGGAAATCCATGAGAACAACGCTTCCAATAGGCAGAAAGCCTCCTGGGATCTCGTAAATGATCTTAGGAACAAAGCTAGGAGTCACTCAGACCCGCCTCTAACTGCCGCGGAGTTCAATGTTCACTTTTCTAAAGTTGTCGAGCAGGATGTTTTGAATAATATCAAGCCTGGCACTAGTAATTTTGCTGATTTCAAACGCAGTAATAAACCTCTTAAGACATTCGATTTTAAGCATGTGAGTGAGATTGCGGTGAAGCAATGCGTTTTGTCACTGAATAACAGCAAAGCTCCTGATTGGTTTGGCCTGAGCGTTCCCATACTAACGGGCATTATCGATGAGATTCTTCACGAACTCACGTACTTGATAAATTGTTGTATTTCTGCTAGTCTCTTTCCGACGTGTCTTAAAACGTCTTTGGTCTCAGTTATATATAAGAGGGGCGATCGTTTGGACCCAAATAATTACAGACCTATAAGTATTTTGCCAGTTTTCTCCAAGATCTTGGAGAAATTAATGAAAAGTAATATTGTAGATTTCTTGGAAGATATGGGTCTCTTATCCACCCATCAGTACGGCTTTAGAGCTAGTAAAAGCACGACGGCGGCGATTGTTGATCTTGTTGATGAGGTTCTGGCTGGTTTCGAACAGAAGGAGCACGTGAAGGGGATTTTCATTGACCTCAAGAAAGCTTTTGACACCGTGCCACATAAGGTGCTTGTGGCTAAATTAAAGTGGTACAACTTTTCACCCGATGCTGTTAACCTTGTTGCATCATTTCTTTCGAACCGAAAGCAAGCTGTAATAATTGGTTCTGATGTGTCTGATTTGTCCCTTGTCCAGCATGGTGTGCCTCAAGGGTCTATTCTGGGGCCAGTGCTGTTTCTGATTTTCATCAACGATTTTCCAGCCGCTTTAAGTCCATCCACTTGTAAAGAATTTGACTCCTTTCAATCTCAAAACAAACTTCAGAATATTTTTATTATTTTTTTTAAACACACATGCTCTACATCCTTCCTTCTCTAAGGAGCTCATTGGAAGTAAATAGGAGGTTTAACTATTCTTCCAAACCTCGTTTTATACCCCCCTTGTTTCGGTATTGAACCAGGCGACGAATATGGAGTTCTCGGATAGGCGACGTCTGGAATTGTATTACGGACTTCAGGCGATGAACGGTTACTTCCCGTGCAGGAGACGGCTGCGGCTGGAACAGGATTGCGAACTTCTTCGCTGCCTTGATTCTCGTCCGTATGAGTCATCGATATGGATGAATCGGGGTAGCGGTGCACTGGCCGGAACAAGAAACTTCCTATTGCGCCGGATGTTCTTGAAACCGCAGTCTACGACGTAATCTCGCCCAGTTTGGCCGAAGTCTATCACGGTCCCATATTTTTTTTGATCAGTAACCCAAACACGTTCCCCTCTGTTTAGACATCTTAACGGGCGGGCTCGATGTCTCCTGTCGAAATTGATTTTCGTCTTGCTCTTGCTATCAGCTTGAAATCTCCTGTATGTGTCAATATCAGGCCAGCAGGGGCGTAGTTTTTCTAGGGTGATAGGTACGCTGGTCCGAATTCTTCTGCCGTACAATAATTCAGCTGGACTATATCCAGAATCAAGCGGAGAGCTCCTGTACGCTAATAGACCTTCATACGGATCAGCATTTTTTTTAAGAATATTTTTTACAGTTCTCACAGCTCGCTCGACTTGACCGTTTGACTGAGGGTAATTTGGACTGGAAGTTACTAATTTAAAATTGAAGGCTTTTGAAAATTTTTTGAATTCATCGCTAACAAACTGTGGGCCATTGTCAGTCCTCAGGGTGAAAGGGACTCCATGTCGTGAGAATATACCTTTCAAGGCGAATATGACACCTCCTGAGACCGTTGAATTCAATTGAACCAGTTCTATAAATTTTGAAAAATAATCCTGAACCACAATGTAATTTTTTCCTTCCCAGAATAATAAGTCAGCTCCAACAGTTTGCCATGGGCCAGCCGGGACCTCCGATGGAATGAGTGGTTCTGATGAGTCCGGTGAATTTTCAAGACAGGCTGAACAACTACCTATCACTCGTTTGATGTCTGTGGTGATCCCTGGCCACCAAACACCCCACACCTGGCACCAAACACAGTCCCGAGCCCTCGATATACACTTGTTGATCCCGAAATGTCCCTGATGGAGGGAATCCAAAATTTCTTTCCGCATTGCATTAGGAACGAAATACCGCTGGCCGTGAAATATAACACCGTGGTGCACTACTAGGTTGCCTCTTTCACGATAGAAATCAGTGTGAATGAAGTTGTCCCAGTTTCCCGTTTGCACTGCATTTTTTAAGTTTATAGTAAGCCTGTCTTCATTCTGGCACGCTTTCAGGAGTGCTACTCTCGAGTCAGCCACCGGGATTGACGAAATAATTGTGTTGACGTGTGTCTCTATATCATCGAGCACATCTCTCCTAGTCTTGTCATCGTTCGTCGGAAATCTCGAAAGAACATCTGGTAAAATAAAGTATTTTCCTTTTACGTGTTTGATGTCGAAATCGAAATTCAAAAGACGCATTCGAAATCTTTGAAGGCGGGCTGACAAAGCACTGATTGGCTTGTGGCCCAACAACTCGACTAAGGGCTTATGGTCAGTTAAAAGCGTAAACCTTTTCCCTGTTATTAATTGGGAGAAACGTTTGCATGCCCACGTAAGAGCCAATGCTTCCTTTTCTATTTGGGCGTAGCGGGTCTCAACTTCGCTCAGTGTGCGAGAAGCATATTGTACAGGGTGCCACTTATAGTTAACGAACTGTTCGAGCACAGCTCCTAGACCAAAACATGATGCATCTGCACATATTCTAGTTTCTCTTTTCCAGTCGAACAAGAATAAACTAGCCGGTGACAAAATTAATTTCTTAACGCTCTCGAACGTTCTGTCATGATTGGTAGACCACTGCCACTCATTTTTGGAACTAAGTAATTCGTGTAGAGGCTTGGACAGTTCAGAAAGTCGAGGGAGACATTTCATGAGGTAGTTTAACATGCCCATTAAGCATCTCAAGTCCTTCCGACTTTGAGGTTTAGGCATCTCGAGGATAGATTTGAGCTTGTCATCCATGGGAAATATTTTCCCATCTTCTAAAATGTGTCCTAAAAACGTAACTTTTCGCACATTGAATTCGCACTTGTCTTGATTCAAAGTCATGTTTACATCCCTAAGCCTTTCAAGAACATGATCAAGTCTTTTATCATGCTCATCTTGGGTGCTTCCGAAAACCTTCTATTATTTCTGCCATTCGTTTTTGGTAGTGCTCTGGGGCGCTGCAAATCCCAAAAGGAAGACGACGGTAGAAAAATCGGCCGTAAGGCGTTATAAACGTCGTCAGCAAAGCACTTTCCTCCTCTAGAGGCACTTGCCAAAACCCGCTGTTAGCATCTAACTTCGAAAATATGGTAGCATTTTCCAGCTTGGCAAGAGTTTCGTCTACTGACGGCAGGATTGTCATTTCTCTCAACACGTGCTTGTTCAGTTCAGTATAATCAGTGCACAACCTGATCTTGTTATTTTTCTTAAGCACTACCACGATCGGGGCACACCACTCTGTAGGTTCGCTTATGGGAGATTTCACGCCTAGCTGGACCATGCTATCCAGCTATACTTTCAGTTTTTTCCCTCAAAGGTATCGGAATCCTTCTGGGGCAGGAAACGGAAAATGGTTCCGCATCGGATCTGAGCTTTATTTTGTAAGGTGCCCCTTCAAGTTTACCCAAACCTTTGAACACTTGAGGAAATTTTGTGAGGAGAGGTTCAGAGAAGATTTCCCGAACTTCATTCTTTATGAGATCGAAGAATGCTATTGCTCCTCGTCCTAATAAAGGGTCTTTTTGGTTACGGATGATGTACACAGTTTCCTTCAAGGTCAGACCGTTCCTCCGTGACTGTACTAGCACTTTTCCTTTCAAATTCAAAGTGATATTCCCAGGTCCTTTCAGTACAACTATTTTGGGATCGGCATTGTTCATTTTTGTCCAAGAAATTGTCGAAAGTAATTTTTCTTCTTAGGCGTATGAAACATTCCGTTTCTAATTCGGTGCTTTTAGGCACGTATTTCGCATTGCTTCACTCGCCACTCACATTATGGGTTGCTTGCATGGGGGCACAGTTCGCGAGCTAAGTCTATTTTTTCCCTCCAACGCAAAGCAGTTAGAATTATGTGCAATAAAAAATATAGGGACGACTGTAAAATTGATTTTCGTAACCTGAAGATCATGACTTTACCATCGGTTTATATGTATATTTCCCTTCTTCATGTACACAAGCCCAGAAAAGATTTGGCCATTCAAAGTTATCCTCTACTCGGAATTGTGGCAGATTAATCACACCCTTTTGAAGGCTTGCCAAGTCGCAGGGTAGGGCTGATTGGTGGGGCATTAAATTTTACAATTCCCTTCCGCTTGAATTTGTGAGTCTGGATTTTGAAAATTTCCGATCAAAGTTGAAGATTTTTTTTGTGGAAAACAGTTTTTATACTTTCGAAGAGTTCCTAAGCCAAATTTTGGGTTATAAAGATCGTAAGCTTGTGATATCGAACTTGTGATAATTATCTCGTCACGTAAGCGGACCGTTTGGACCCATTTCAGTCGGGTTTTCGTTCGGGGTTCAGCACGCAGACGGCGTTGGTTAGGATTACCGAGGATGTGAGGCAGGCTATCGACCGTAGGCATGTCACTACATTAGTACACATTGATTTTAGTAAAGCCTTTGACAAAGTCGACCATAGTATCCTATTGTCCAAAGCAGCGGATTTGGGACTCTCAGCAGGTGTGCTTTCCTGGCTGAGGAATTACCTCGTGGGGCGAAGCCAGTATGTTGAGGGGTCTGATTTGCTTGAGGTTTCCTCGTTGCTCGAGACACTTTCTGGCGTTCCACAGGGATCGGTTTTGGGGCCTCTGCTCTTCGTCATCTACCTTATCGGAATTTCCGATTGTTTGACCCATTGTCGTTACCACCTCTTCGCTGACGATCTCGTAATTTATTTTTCTTTTGAGCCAGCCGAAGCTGTTAGTGCTATTTCAAAGGTGCAGGGGGACATTAATGCCTTGCTGGATTGGGCAGCTGCCCACAAGATGATCTTGAATGAAGGTAAAACCAAGGCTATCATATTTGGCTCTTCGAGGTATATGAACATGCTCAGGAGGAGGGATTTGCCTCGGTTAATGTTGGGGGAGGTCTATCTATACCTTGGATGGAGAGCGTCAGGTTGCTGGGCGTTACCTTGGATTCAACGTTGTCCTGGAGGGAACACGTTAGTGATGTTTCGAGGCGGACTTTTCGTAGTTTTGTTCAGCTTCAGACTATCCGTGATTTTCTGTCCCGGACAGCCCGTTGTGATCTTGTTCGGTCTCCTATTTTGCCTATTTTCGATTATGGATGCTTGGCTTTTTATCGTCTGTCGAGCGAATTGGATTTGCTGTTGTACCGGACGCTCAATGCTTGTATTCGGTACATTTTTGACCTCAGTCTTGACACCCACGTAACCCCTTACTATACCCGCTTGGGGTGGCTTAAGCCCTCTCAGCGCCGAACCTTCTTGCTGGGCTGCTTTCTGTACAAGATGTTTTGCTTGAGGAAGCCTCGGTACCTCTGTGAGGGCTTCGTCGCCAGAGCTGATTTTGGCCGAGTCGGCAGGTCTGGTGGGAGCAGCCTTGTGGTTCCTCAGCATCGTACGTCAGTCCTTGGTGTGGGATTTGGAGTTCAGTCGGTCTGTGTTTGGAACGGGATACCGAATAACATTAAGAGAACCAGATGTTTCAATAAATTTCGGGAGAGATATTACTCGTTCTGTCTCACGTTAAGAGAGGAATAAGGCCGTGCCATGTCCTTCTTCCTTTTCCCTTTCCTTTTCCCTCTTGCCCCCTCCCCATCATTAACTATCTAGTCATTGCATTTTGCTCAACTTTTTTAACATTTTGTGATAATGAATTAATTTATTTTAATAATTAAACATGAAAATTTAATATTGATGATATTTTAATGGGATAATTTATATATTTTCATTCATTTAATCTAATTGTATTATTGTTTTATAATTGTTTTATTACTGATCGTCATTTTCCGGCTTTATTATATTTAGCCTTTAAACGACCCAAGAGGGCCCAGCTCTAGGGTCATTGTTTGTTACAGTTGTACCCTGGAAGCCTAATAAATCTCTCTCTCTCTCTCTCTCTCTCTCTCTGAAACCACCCGAATCACGGTATTCGGCGACTGATCTCGAGATACTCGCTGTCGTGTGGTCCGTAAAATACTACCGGTGCTACCTGTACGGTAGAACCTTCACCATCCGTACTGACCACTCAGCCTTAAAATGGATAAAAAATCATAAGCACTCGAGCTCGAGACTCGTGCGCTGGGCGCTGCTTGCCCTGGAGGAGTACGACTACACGGTACTGAGTACACCCCAGGAAAAACCAACAAGGTCGCCAATGCCCTCTGAGGCGTCAAGTGAACACAGCGTCAATTCAAGAAACATCCGACACCTCACCCCAACCATCAGCGACGCAACCAACCTTTCGTCCCCTTACTATCGACCGCGACACCATTAGACATTTACAAGAACAGGACGACGAACTGACGCAACGACTCCTACACCCCCCCCCCCAAGTTCACGAGGAACAAGATTGGACTCGTCTGCCGGAAGTCACGAGCGGGCCTTTGCATCCTTTTACCAACAGCACCACACATCTGGCACCAATGTAAGGAGTGGAAAAAGCCTGTTTACGAGGGGGATTTTTGGAGGAATAAATGGTACTTTTTTGGGTCCAATAGGTATTTTTATTAGTCAAGTATATTTAAACAGTATTCTCTCAACTTTTACACAATTATTTAGATTCAAGGGAGGGCTGGAAGAGGACTCTCTATTAACAGGGGAGAGGGGTGGGGACAATAGCTAGTTGGTGGTGTTGATGAGGGGAACGCCGGACAGGGACTCTTTTCTGTTTTCCATTTTCCTCGACGCCCTCCTCGTGCTTGGGGATATCGGTGGAAGGAAGGGGAAAATGCTTACTATAGGCGTTCTCATGGATTTCCTCCAATTCGTTTCTCTTTTAATTTGGTTTTTCATTTGATTGATTTAAAAATTCCTCTTGGCCTTGATGTACTCGTTACACTATTAATGATGAAGGAGGATGGGGGGGGGGGGCAGAAATGTTAAGTATTATAATTCTTCGTCCAGGGACGTGCTGCTTGTCTCTGTTGGTGGGTGAATGATGAACTAAATTGAACCGTTACACGATCTTTCAATATTTATTCTCCCGGAGGGAATTTATAGATAAAAATAATAATCTCAAGTTTTTCCCATTTTGTAGGGGGTCAAGGACGTACCCCCCACCCATCCACCGTCACGCTGGCGTGTATACATCAATCTGTGCCTGAAGTGGAAATATCTATGAGTTCTCTCTGTCTCTCTGAATAAACAAAACAAGGAATATGATAAAATTATTACGAATCATATACATATTACACACATACCATATACATATCTTACTAATATGAATTGTTGGATTATGTGAAATAACGCAATGGGGAACTTGCATGAATCTCAGATTGGGTAGAAAAGCATACCGGTGATTTGACCCGTGAACTGAAGGATAACAACGGAAGTTGCAACCCGATTGGTGCGTTTTAAGATTTTTAAAAAAGTTTCAAAGTTCTTCAGAAGAGGATGGATGGTGCGAGGGGAAATGACGTAAATACTTACTTGTGAAGCATTTGAGGGAACTCTAAAATTGTTTGTTTACAAATAACTTGAAAAATGTCCCCTCATTAAACTCGTCTAACCCCCTCTTCCCCGCATCATCCATTTCAATAAGTAAGTTTTTACCTAATCGAACCCCCACACAAAATTTTTAAAAATTCCCAAAAAAATCATCCTTGACTGATTTCAAAGTTTAATGTGAGCAATAGACTTGTGGAAGAGCCCTCTTTAAGCAACACCAACTTTTGAATAATGTGCAAGTTCCCCATTAGACACACCAGGCAAAAAACCATCTCCTTTTACTATCAAAACTCCTCTACGACAACTCTCCTCAGCTCCTCTCTCTCTGTCTCTCAACCCAACCTCTCTTCTGACTACTTCCTAATTCTGTTGTTCCCGTTCCCGCCACTTTACATTCATCAATCCCTCCCCTCTTCACGCCCTCCCCTTAAAAAAAATTGAAACAAGTACAATTTCAGTCATGGTTGCTCACCCCGTCAGCTAATCTTCAACATACAGTTCAAATAATAGAAACATATCAATGTACAAAAATAATAAAAAATTGAAAGAGAAAATAAACGGACATAAACTAAAATTGATATTGCTGCGAAGCATTGATAACTTTCAATTTGGATGAAACTCGTCAAATATCTGGATAACAAATAAAAAAAATAAACGCACCAATAAGAACAAGTATGCATAGAAAAAAAATAAACAAAAAACACAAACAATTACATTTCAGGGATTAGTTTGGTAATTTTGGAGATATTGAGGAAGTTTGGTTTTCCGATTGGATTTACGGGGTTGCACATCGCTGCTAGGATTGAGTGTTCTAGGAATAGCTAGGGGTCTCGTAGTTGAGGGGAATGGGGAACTGGATGTCAAATTTTGATGAGCCCTGGGAGTCGGCTTTTCATCACTGGGAAGGTGTTCACTTTGAGGAGTCGGATCTTTTTTTTTTTTTTTTTTTTTTTTTTTTTTTTTAATTTTAATGTTTTTATTTGCATAAGAGAGGGAAATAGATTTAAATAATATAGGTTGTGGTTACATTGTGATACATGAGCCTTATCCTAAACACATATTAAATGAGGAGAGATTTGGTGGTTACAGAGTTGGTAAAAAGGGAGAAATCATCAAAAAACCCTTAGCTAGACAGTAGACATTATAATTTGTAGGGAAACCCCAACGATGAAAATATTAACCAGTGTTACAAATAGATTCACTCAACTATGTCTCTAAAAAGAGACACTGGGGATTTATGAGGGCCTTGCCTTGCAGTAATGTTGGAGAGTAAAGGGTTGGGATTACACAGAGATCTACGAAGAAATTTAGTAGTTAGTATTTTGATATAGTCGTGAATTGGTGGAGTACCGCAATTTTGGTGTAGTTCACTAATCCTAGTGCGACGAGGAGAATTTGTTACAAGTCTCAAAAATTTGTTTTGGGTGACTTGGAGTTTGTTAATATTTGTTTTACACGTGAAATTCCAGGCGGAGCAGGAATAGACAAGGAGTGGGCGTACTGCGACTTTATACAGTAAAAGTTTGTTGAACCTTGAAAGCTGGGAGTCTCGGGATTACAGAGGAAATAGGAGTCTGATGGCTTTTTTGCCGGCGTCAACCTTACATTGTACGTGAGTGGTAAACAACAATTTGGAGTCCAAGTGCACGCCTAAGTATTTTACAGAAGGTGACCAAGGGATGAGGGTGTTATTGCATTGGACATCGTGGGTGATGATAGGTCTACGTTTGGTGAACAGTATACACTCGTATTTTGAGACATTAGCTTTTAGCTTCCACAGATTAAGAAAGTTATTAATTTTGTCTAGACCAGCAGATAGCCTTCTACTTATCGTGTCAACTCGCCATGACGACGTAAGGAGAGCAGTGTCATCTGCAAACAAGGCTAGGACGATATATCTAGGTATGGGCATATCATTGATGAAGATTATGAACAGGATGGGGCCCAGAATGGACCCTTGGGGCACACCAGAGTAGCAGTGTCTTACTACAGAAGAAAATGAGCCTATATGTACACGAAAAGTTCTATTTTTAAGGTATGATGATATAATTTTAATGATATACACGGGGAATTCGAGTTTAACAAGTTGGTGGAGCAAACCGTGGTGCCAAACAGTGTCAAATGCTTTTTCTATATCCATCAACGCCATACCAGTGTGTTTCTTAGCATTAAAGTTATCTGTAACGAAGTTCACAATGCGAAAAAGTTGTCCTTGGGCAGACAGGGACTGTCGGAACCCGAATTGTTCGTCCCGCAGAATATTTTTCTCGGAGAGGAAGGTCACAAGGCGCTTTTGGATTATTTTTTCGAATATTTTACTAAGATTACTTAGCAGGCTAATTGGACGATAGTTATTTGGATCAGAAAGGTCTTTACCAGCTTTTGGTATTACAATTACTTTCGCCAGTTTCCAATTATCTGGGAAGTGACCCAGCATTAACATTTTATTGAATATATAGGTAATATGAACTAGGGCTTTGCGAAGAAGGTGCTTCAGAATTTTGTTAGTAATAGAGTCAGGTCCAGGAGCCTTTTTGTTTTTACGTGATTTTATTATGTTGCCGACTTCCTTAGGACTGGTCAGCTGAACGTTTGTTGTTTGGGTATTGTCACGCAAGAAATGCCGGACTGAACGAGTAACACGTGCATGATGATTTTGGGTGCTCATGTACAGGTTTCGTGAATGAATCCTTTCAAAATGGTTGGCGAGGAAATTTGCTCTTTGAAGAGGGGTTACCAGGGGTGTGCCGTCTGTCTCTCGGAATGGTTGAATTTTTGAGGAATAGGGAGTTTTAAAATGTTTAGCAACTTTCCACAGTGAGTTATTGCTTGGTTTTATAGAACGTAGAAATTTATTCCACTCGTCATTACGCCAGGCTCTAATGAGAGTTTTGACTTTATTTTGTAAAAAAGATCGCAATTTAGAAAGAGAGTGGGTACGGTGTGAGGAAAAAAGACGATTTACTCTATTTTTTTAGTGAGATAAGCATTTTAATGAATGACGGTAATTTTTTTGTGTGGTCAGGATTGTGTCGTGATGTGCAGGGAGTAGACACTTTGGCACCCTTAATTAGAAGGTCATTGAAGTGGGAGAGGGCCATGTTAATTGAATGTTCATCTGTGAGAATGGGCTTAGTGACGATGTGATCATTTACGTACACCTTAAAGGTATTCCAGTCGGTTAAATTCCAGTTGGGGGGATGGGTAACAGTTTCTGAAATTGGAGCCATACTAATCGTCAGGCTAATTGGGTTGTGATCAGAGGAAAGGATGGCATGAGATACAGGGCACGTAGAGTGGGGTAAATTTTTTGAAAGGACAATATCAAGTACGCTAGGATTGCGAGGGCGGCGAGGGATGTATGTAGGAAGGTCAGGCGCTAGTATACTAAAGCTTAGGTTCATGGAGAGGTTAAAAAGGATTCTACCAGCTTTGTCATTAACATTGCAGTTCCACGCTCTGTGTTTAGCATTCAGGTCTCCCAATATTAAGACGCTGCGCCCCATACTCATCAGTGCACGAATGTCGGATCTGTGTCTGATGCACCTTATGTTCTCTTCCTGACTCTGAAGCTACCATACGTATCGTTCTAGAGGGTGCGCTCGTTATAGCTATCCCTTCAACCACTGCGGGTGCTCAGGGGCGGATACACAGATTTGTCCGGCCCGGGGCACTGGAAAATATCGGCCCAATATACATTTATACAGGAGTGATTCAGCAGGAATGTGACACACTTGCACCTGGTGATAGTGCGTACCTGGACGCACAAAAAAGTCATGTAGACGCATAGCCGAAAATGCTTTAGTTACCCACTAGCCAACGCTATCCACCCACCCGTCTTGTCGAAAAATGTTTTTTGTTTGTTTGTTTTTTTTTTTGTTTTGTTTTTTGTTTTGTTACTTTTTTTAACACTTCGTGGGTTCTTCATCGGTGAATTCGATATTTCCCCCATTCCAACCGCGAATAAGCGATACGTATCCATTTTAGCCGCGATTTTTCTAAATTTTTGCCGTAAATTAGCACTTTTTGCTAATTGGCTGCAAAGTTGCCTCCGGAAGCCTCGGCTTGCCATTTTCTCAATTTTCTGTGAATTATAGTAAATTTTCTCAATTTAAACCCCAATTACCCATTTATCCTTATTATAACCACACATTAGCGTTTTTCCTCATTTTAACCGCTAAAATTATAGATTTTTATACCTTTCAGCCACGAATTAGAATTTTGCCCCAATTTTCGTCGCGAACTACGTAAAGCTTTTTCTGAATTTGGCTGTGAATTAGCGATTCTTTCACTTTCTGGCACGAAACTACCTTTAGAAGCTGCGAATTTGACGTTTTGTTCATTTAAATAGCAAATTAGCGTTTTTTCTCACTTCAGCGCTTCTCAATTTTATCGGTGGATTAGCGATTTTTCGCCATTTTAGCGGTGAATTAGGGTTTTTTCTGAGTTTTTGCGGTGAGTTCGTATTTTTCTCGATCTCAACCGCTAATGAGCCATTTTTCTTAATTTCATTCATGAATTAGCGCTTTTTCTTTACTTTATTCGCGGAAGCTTTAAGGAAACATGAGCCACGAAGTAGCACTTTTTCTCACTTCTGTCCGTGTATTAGTAGCGTACCGAGACAGGGGTGAGGGGGCCGGTTCGCTGCGGGCTCCCTATATATGTGGGCCTAAAAGTGTGGATATTAAGGATCTATAGCTATGTCTCCCACTTGTGCGCTTTCGTCTTTCTCTTTCAATTCAACGCGCCTTTTCAACTTTCAACAACGCATGCGTCCAAGCTATGCACGCAATTTCTGATATCCTTCCAGCTTTTTGAGGCGTGCAATAGCGCATTACTCACGTTCAACACACCGCCTGCTATGAAGCATGCCTCTGACGCAGGCGAAAAGGCACAAGTGAAGACATAGCTTATGTTTATGTTTTTAGGTACGTGAAAACGAGTTTTTGGCATGCAGTTTGACAGCGATACTGGCTCCTTTCGATGCTTTTCAATCCATCCCATTCAGGATGGAGTGCTTGCAGGTGATCAGCAAGGAGTGTAGCTGAATAATCCATTTAGCCCACAAAAAGCGCTTATTCTGAAGGCTCAAATTGAGAGAAAACGCACCCTTCTGGGGGTAACTTCGCGGCTAAAATAGAGAGAATACGCTGCTCCACAGTTTGTTTTTCTTAGGTCCGTAAGCGGATAAAGATGAGAAGGCGTACTAATACTATTCTTGCAGGCAAGTACCAACGGCTGCAAAAAGTTGGGAAACATCGCTAGTATTTGTGGCAAAAACTGTTCAAAAGCTTTCATTCGCAGTATCTCGATGAAACATCCAGACAGAAATTCAGAAAAAATAGCTGATTCGCGGTGTATAGATGCCACTTTATGCCTAAAATGAAGAAAAAACGCTAATTTGCTGTTGGTAAAATTGAGACGCGACGCAGTTCTTGCTTTTCTGCAAGTGCTAAAAGGCAAAAAAACCGATAAGGCTATACGATGAAAAAACACGCTAATTGGGGGCTAAAATTGAGAAAAATGACAAGTTGGCATCTGAAATTGCAAAAAAAATTGCCCGTTCGC
Organism: Corythucha ciliata; assembly: GCA_038030265.1. NCBI lineage: Eukaryota > Metazoa > Arthropoda > Insecta > Hemiptera > Tingidae > Corythucha > Corythucha ciliata. The sequence continues at coordinate 50,429,320 of CM075937.1, forward strand.
GGATAAAAAACTGAAAAGCCACAATTCACAGCTAATTTTCGAAAAATGCTAATTCACGGCGGAAATTGAGAAGAATGGCTAATTAGCTAATCCACGGCAAAAATTGAGAAAAATAGCTTCTCTAATGAAGTTTGACAAAAAGCGCTACTTAGCGGCTAAACTTGGAACAATCCAATGCTGCGGACTTAATTGAAAATAATAGATAATTAATTGGCAGCTAAAATTTGTAAAAAGTCCGATAATTTGCGGATAGTCTAGAAAAAACGTTCATTCGCAGATTCAAATGAAAAAAATCGGCTATAATTCACAGCTATATTAGAGAAAACGCCAATTCACGACTAAATTTTAGTAATAACGCTGACTCGGGGCTAAAATTCAGCAAAAGACAATAATCTGTTGCTTCTGAAGGCAACTTCGGACGTATACCTGGAAAAAAGCGCTAGTCTATAGCTAAAAGTTGAAAAAAAAAAAAAATTGCGGCCAATATTGAGAAATTATTAATTAATTAGCGCGGCTGAAATCAATGAAAAACGCTACACTTGCAGCTCAAAGTGCTAATTCACTGCTGAAAAGGTAAAAAATCGCTAATTTGCTGCAAAAATCTAGGAAAACTTCAATTCATGGCAAAAATTGAGAAAAATCGCTAACATGGGATAAAAACGCTACTTCGCAGCTAAAATTAAGGAAAATGACCTAAACGCGGACAAAGTGTAGAGGAAAAGCTCGTTAATCCACGGCTAAAATTGAAAAAAAAACTTCAATTTTTTGCTATTTTATAGTTTGAAATATTCATAAGTCAAATGGGCTTCTTAGGTCATTTTTTCTCGTCCACCTTCCTTCTCCCCTGCTCATTTTGCTAGACGCGCCCCTCAGGCCTCGGCGCCCCTGGGTGGAAGAGAAAAAACTACACACAAAGATCACAATATGCCCAAGTCCCCGATCAAGTCCTATAACGCCCTCTGTTCCCTGAAGATTGCAACGGGACCATAAAATCGGTCTTGGTGCAGATATAAGACAGCAAATTATGGGGAAAATGTATGCAGCATGAGGGTGAGGCACAAACTGCTGCGGCAGGCCTTTAGGGTACGTGTATTCTGGGTGTTCTCAGTAAGTGAATTTTGAACCAACTGCTAAGCTATACGCTATAAAACAGACTTGTGTCTTGAGTCATGGGTTGAAGGTTGTCCAGGTTTTAAGAAAACCCTACTTGATAGGTTTTCTCATTTGTCTCATTGTACCTATAATAGGCCAGTTCCGGGATTCTGTAGGCTTACCTTAAGGACCATTACCGAGAAAAATTAATCTGTAGTTACCAGTTTTTTCAGGAGGACAAGGATCCGTCAATTTGGGGGTATCGGCCCTTCCTGCCGCACTGGCCCTCGGGGCCTCCGGCCCTTCGGGCTCAGCCCGATCGCCCACCCCCTGTATCCGCCCCTGCGGGTGCTTCTCATGTGGCCGAGGCATGAACCAAACTTTTCGAAAATAGAAGGGCGCTTTGAATCTCGTTTGGGACGAGAAGCGAAGGATAAATGTGTACGGGTACTTGAAAACGAGAGACATGGGTGACGGTGAAACCGATGATGGAGCGGAATGTTGAATGGACATGAAATGGAGTGATCTTTCCAGTCACGAAGACCCTGGAATGTCGGTGGCTGCTTTACGTAGACCTTGTTTAGCTCTGTGAACCGCAGCCTCAGCTCGGCCGTTGCTCTGAGGGTTATAGGGGGCAGTTAGTTGATATTGAATATTTCGTGAAGCTAAATATGACGTGAAGTTTGTAGAACTGAATGGCGGTCCGTTATCGGTGACAATCGTGTCAATAAGTCCAAAAATCGACATTAGACGTTTTAAGAATAATACGACTTTCGTAGCCGTAGCTGATGCCATTTCCTCGATATGTATCCAGTGAGAATATGCGTCAATTGCCAGTAAAAATTGTTGTCCATCCAGTTCAAAGAGATCCAAATGAACTCTTTCCCATGGGGAAGACGGATCAGTGCGAGGCACTCTGTTGGGGGCGTCAGGCTTTCGGGACGCATGGGCGTTGCAACTTTCACACGACGCTGACATTTTTACCAGCTCCGAGTCGAGATGAGGCCACCAAACTAGCGTTTTAGCCGCCTCCCTCGTTCTTGTTAGCCCCAAGTGGCCTTCGTGATGGGTGCTGAGAACTCTTGACCTAAGAGTTTTCGGCACTACGACTCTGCCATTCATCATAACAATACCGTCTTCCACTTCCAACAGGTGTCTCACCGTAAAATATTTAGCAAGTTCTTTCTCCGACGGCTTTGATCCCCACGAACGGGAAAGTAACGTGATTACATTCAGCAACACTTCATCCTTTTTAGTTTCTTGCTGCATTTCCTCCAACGTACTAGCGGAGTGGCATCATGAACAAAAGGCACGTGAACAACTTGACTATCCGAAGCGAGTGGGAGGCGTGATAAAGCGTCAGCTTGAGGAATAGCATTCCCAGGTTTATATTCCAATTTGTAGTCGTACGCCGAGAGAATTTCGGCCCATCTTATCAACCGCGATGCTGCTATAGTCGGCATGTTTTTATCAAGGGAGAGTATCGTTCTTAATGGTTGATGGTCGCACTCAATGATAAATTGCCGCCCAAATAAATAACGATGGAATTTTTGCAGACCGAAAATTATGGCCAGGGCTTCTTTATGGAGCTGGGAATATTTGCGCTGGGCGGGGTTTAAAGTAGCCGACTCGAAAGCTACAGGACGGGTCACCCCGTTCTTCCGTTGACTCAAAACCGCACCAATACCATAGGAAGAAGAATCAGTTGTTAAAATTACTTCTGCAGAAGGATCGAAAATGACTAAGGATGTGGCCTGAGCTAGCATATTTTTGCATTTGTCGAAAACTGATTGGCATGATGAGGACCAATGCCACTGAACGTTTTTACGCAAGAGTTCGTGGAGAGGCTCGAGAGCGGACGATAGATTACCAATAAACGAACGATAAAAATTTATCATTCCCAAAAATGATTTAAGTTCGGATTGGTTCCGCGGCGGTGGCATGTCCACGATCGAAGATACTTTCTTTGGGTCGGGGGATTTGCCATGTTGAGACAAAATGAGCCCCAGAAACTTGACTGACGGAGTAAACCATTTGGATTTAGAAACGTTAATTTTGATATTATAATGATCTAGGCGCCGGAGCACTTCTTGAACGTTGGCGTACCACTCAGAGTACGATTTGCCTCCCACCAAAATATCATCTAGATACGCTCTACAGAATGGAATTCCAGACAGAACACGGTCCATGACAGCTTGAAAGATCGCCGAAGCTGAACTTACTCCAAAAGCTAAACGATTAAAACGGAAAAGTCCGACATGAGTGTTGACAGTTAGGAGGTGTCGACTGGATGGGTGCACCTCCAATTGTAAGTATGCCGCCGTAAGATCAATCTTGCAGAAATTTTCACAGCCTTCAAAGTCATTGATGATGTCGTCAGGCAAGGGTGGAGGGTAAATATCGGTTCGAATGTTAGGGTTAACAGAACGCTTAAAATCACCACACATTCTTATGCCCCCGTATTTTTTCTTTACTATGACTAAAGGACTTGCCCAATCGGAATGAGACACGGGATGAATAACTCCTTCTTTCTGTAGATCACGCAGTGCTTCCTCGACCTCCGTCCGAAGCGCAAGAGGTACGGGCCGAGCTTTCTGGAAAGTCGGAACGGCGTCTTTTTTAAGTTGATGTGAGCGGAAAAAAAATTAATAGGCTTGTCATTATCAATAGTAAGTCCGAAAGCCAGAGGAAACTTTGACTTGAAACCCTGCGGGGTCCCATCCATAACCGTGTCTTGAAGCCTTTTTTGGTCCTCAGACGGAGGGAGGGCTGCTATTTCTTGACACTTTCCAGGCGAAGTAAAACCCAACCATCTCCTCCAGTGAGGAACTAATCTGTCAAGCAGGTCCCGCCCCAGAAGAGCGCGAGGGTTAGTGTTTTTGACTACGATTATGGACGCGTTATGTATCGTTTTGTGGTTGCACGAAACGGGCACCGAAAAATAGCCGAGCGTCGTGATGGGCAATCCGTTAGCGGCTGAAATAGTCCCATGAAACGGCTTCAATTTGGAAAAAACGAAGGAATCGGGTAAAACCGAGGAGTCTATTAGGGAAATGCTACTGTGTCAACAACAAAATGGATAGGTTCAGGAAAATATTTGCAATTGAGTGAGACCACAAGCGGATGGTTGACCACAAACAGTTCGTGAGGAATAATGGCCGGAACAACCTGCTTCGATTCAAAAACATGCTTCTTATTCTTAGTCATGCGGCTTACCGTGATTTTCCCAACTGCCGCTGCAACCGTGTCTTCTTGAAACCCGAGTTCCTTCGAGCTAGTGATACCCTCAGAGACTGGGGCGATTGCCGAACCAGCCTGGCAAACTTCCGCGAGATGGCCAAGTTTGCTGCACCTTTTGCAAGTCATCTTCCGTGCATGGCATTGGGGGGGGGGGGGTGTATGAGTAGTAAAACAGCGGCCACAGCGTTTGTATCCCTGCTGATTGACGGTTTGTTTGACGAATCGTGGCGGAGCACCACCAGTTGCACGATGTCTGCTGAGCGGCTTAAATGGCCTCTTATTATCCTCGGAGGTGTGGTTATGCACCGGAGCAATCGGGGTTGCAGAAACCAGCGCCGAATTGTCCTTGACGGTTTGACCTCTCTTCTGACTACTTCCTAATTATGTTGTTCCCGTTCCCGCCACTTTACATTCATCAATTCCTCTTCACTATACTTATCATATACATATTATATAGAATTATGGCTCGTGGTGAATTATCAATTTCAACTCGATTTAGAGCTTTTTCCCCTATTTTAGCCGTTATTTAGCGCATTATTTCAATTTTAGCCACGAATGAGAACCAATTCTAAATTTTAGTGTGCAGAAAATTGGCGTTATTTTCACAATTTGGGCTGAGAATTAGCATTTTGTTTACTTTTAGCCATGGCGTAGCCATATTTCACATTTTTAGCCGCAGAAGCACAATATAGCGCACCTTGTTAATTTAAGCCGCCTATAGGTAGTGTCGGCCGTTGGCATTTGGTGCTTCTTCCACCCCTCCCCCCTCACATGCCGATTAAGCCGCGAATCAGAGTTCTTTCGCATTTTAGCCGCTAATTACCAATTTTTCTACATAAAAGCCGTGTATTAGAGGTTTTCCAGAATTTTATCCTCCAATTAGCGCTCTTTCCTCATTTTGCCGCAGGTTGTAGCTTTTTTTCGTTTTCAACCATGAAGTTGCCTTGAGAAGCCACGCAGGCCTGTCGAGAGGGAGGGGGCACTGGGTCCGTTACCCCCGGGGACCGGGATTTGGAAATTAAGAAATGGAGGGGGGAGGGCACGACAAGAAAACTTTTGTGGTTGTGGTTTGGAGCTTTGATGTGGCTGGAGAGTTTTTGTGGTTCAAAATATTTGCCACTATAGCGAGGTTCTTAAATAGTGGGTGGGGGGTGGGGTCTGTGTAAAGGAAGGAGAGGGTTGCATTAGCATCAACATGCATATAATGCGGGGAGGTCGACGGATACGGCGCTGCATGCGCTACTTTCGAGGGTGGAGGATAGTTTGGCCTGTAAGGAGTACTGCTTGGGGTTATGATGTAGATATAGAAGGGGCCTTCAATAATGTCTCCAGGGAGTGTATGATAGAGGCGTTGAGAGAGTTCGGGGTGAACAATGTGTTGATAGAGTTCGTGGAGGTAATGCTGCAGAATAGATGGGTGGTGGTGGAGCTGGGGGGTGTGGAAATGGAGGTGATGGCTGAGAGGGGAACCCCTCAAGGCTCCTGCATTTCCCCCCTGCACTGGTGTTTGGTCATAGAGGGGCTCATACGAGTTTTGGAGAGAGAGGGTATTTATTGTCAGTTCTTTGCGGATGATGGGGTGATATTGGTGAGGGGGAAGGACTTGAGCACCTTGTGTGGTCTCATGAATCAGGCGGTTCACGTAATGAATAACTGGTGTGCAGGCAGAGGACTTGCGGTAAACCCGGAAAAAGCCAAGCTTATACTCTTTACGAAGAAGAGGAGCTTGGAAGGGTGGGGGCCGATTAGGATGAACGGAAGAGAAATAGAAAGGGTGTCAGAAGCTAAATTTTTGGGGGTGACCCTGAACGTTAAACTGTCGTAGAGGACCCACGTGGACAATGTGTGTAAACGAGCGGTAAGGACATTTCATCAATGTAGGCGAGTAGTGGGGAGTACCTGGGGCTTAACCCCCCAACGGATGCTGTGGCTATACACAGGTATAATTAGGCCCAGAATATTGTATGGCGCTTTGACTTGGTGGAAAGTGGTGAAGTGGTCCTAGGGGCGGGAGTTGCTCGGCAGGGTCCAGCGTCTGGCCTGTCTGGCGGCTCTGGGGGCCTTCAGGACGACTCCAACGGCAGCGATGGAAATGTTGCTTCGGCTGCGACCCCTATTTTTGGAGGTCAAGATGCGCGCAATGGAAACATGTTATGGGTTGCAAGTCCATGGGAAATGGGTGGTTAGGGGGAGAGATTTGGGACACAGGGAAGTAGCGACGGAGCTCCAGCGGGTGGCGCCTGTCACCCAGATGAGGAGTGACAAAACCGTGAAGCGATTGGACTTGGGAAGGAAGATACGGATTCGAGTTAGTACGAGAGAGGAATTCAGGGGGCAAGAGGGAACCATGAATTGCTTCACGGATGGGTCTAAGTTGGAATCGGGGATGACAGGATCTGGGTTCTGGATACCGGAGTTTGAAGGTGGGAACAGTAGGCCCCTAGGAAAGTTGGCCACGGTTTTTCAGGCAGAGGTCGTGGCGATAAATGACTGTGTCCTGGAGCTAATTAGGAAGCATGTGAGGTTCAGGGAAGTGGTGATCTACGTGGACAGCCGCGCAGCCCTGGGGGTGGTGACCAGGCCGGTGGTGGAGTCGGCCTTGGTGGCTGACTGTCGGCGGGACATCACAAGGCTACAGGGAATGGGTAATGAAGTGACCCTCGCGTGGGTCCCTGGACACAGGGGATACGAGGGGAATGAGAAAGCTGATGAAATGGCGAAACAGGGGGCAAATAAGGAAGTATGGGGACTTGAGCCGACTATTGCTGTCTCCAAGACAGTGGGGAGAGCCCAGATAAAGGATTGGGCGGATAGGGAGGCCGCCAGGAGTTGGAATAGCCTATCAGCCTGTCGGCAAGCGAGGGCTTGCATTCTGGAATGGGACAGGGAGGCGACGATGTGGCTGCTATCACTAAGTAGAGGCAGCATGCGGAGAGTTGTGGGGATGTTTACAGGCCACTATGCGCTACGTAAGCACCTCCACACAATGGGAATGGTGGCAGACCCAATGTGTCGGGGCTGCGAGTTGGAAGAGGAATCGGCTATGCACTTTGTAGGGGAGTGTGAGAGGTATGCGGCTACTCGTTTCCGCATTTTCGGGACAGATAGGTTGCCAGGCATCACATTCTCGAGGGCCGAGGGCGTCCGAGTCCTTCAGTTTGTGAATGCCGTAGATAGGTTTGCGGACCCGCATTAGGCTTTTCCGAGTCCGACCCTAAGGGCATGGCGTATGAGCCGGTAACGGCTTAAGCGCTTCGGGCTCGGCTAGGCCGGGTGCGGGCCCACTGAATAATAGTAATAATAATAATAATAATAATAATAATAATAATAATAATAATAATAATAATAATAATAATAAAGGACCCGCATTGAGTTACATCCCCGGGCCTGAATATTCTCTCCACTACCCTAATGCCACGAATTGGAATAGTTTTAACCGCGATTTAGCGTTTTGCCCACACTTCAATCGCTTCTTCACGATTTCATCAGTGAATTAGCGCTTTTTCTTCATTTATAGCCGGGGGGGGGGTTTTCAACTTTTAGCAACGAACTAGCGCATTTTCTTACTTGCGCTCACATAGCCGCGAATTGGTGTTTTTGTGATTTTAGCAGCGAATTATCGTTTTTTCAACACTTCATTCACGGAATTAGCGCTTTGTCTCAATTTCTTTGCTGAATTATTGATTTTTCCCCAGTTTAACCACGAACTGGCGTTTACTGATTTATTTTAACTATGTTTATCGTTTTGAACTGTTCATTAATCGAATGCGCTTATTAGGGCACTTTTTGTCATCCGCCTTTTTCCCCCTGGTTTTGCTATAGATGCGGCCCCTTAGGACCCGCCGCCCCCGGTCGGTCATCCGGCTGGCCCTCTACCCCTACACCCCTTAAAGCTAGCACTGCCTTTAGGTAACCAGAAGCGGGGGGATCAGCGGATTTCGCATCCAGGAGACGCGAATTGGCGTGCTCGAGCCATTATATTCAGCACTTTTTCTCTATTTTAGCCATGAATTAGCGCTCTTATCCATTTCTGCTGCTATTTAGCGATTTATCTCGATTTTAGCCGGTAAATAGTGCTTTATTATTACCGTTTTAGACTGGAATTAGTTGTTTTTTTAATCATTTTTTTCCATGAGTTAGAGAGCTTCCTCAGTTTTATCCGCGCTCAATTAGCGTTATCTGACCAATTTTAACCGGACGTTTTCCTCAATTTCAGTCACGAATCAGCGCATTCTCTCTAATTTAGTCCGCGAATTAGCATACGCGTCGTGTGAAAGGTGCAGAAATCCCACATTTCTGCCAAATACGTCATAATATAATGGGTTTGACTCTTCAAGAACAATAATTTAGCGGGGTTTGTGTAGCTCTTTAAAGAGCCAAACTTTCGCTGGTTTGGGTCATCAAAAATTACGTGGTTGCGTGTTTTACGCCAACCAATAAAACAAACGAAATTTTGTGTGACTCGCCTAAAATTTCATTTTATTCCAAAGACAAAATGAGACAATTCCCTTTCTTTTTTTCGACAGTTTCATGCAATTTTTGTACAGGCGAATGAAATTATTTACACAATTTCGAAATGTTTTCAAAAAAAAATAGTGATGTAACAATGAAACGTCGTATTTACATTATGCTGATTACTTGTCATTATTTACATTTTCTTAAACTATCGGCCTTATAATTCTTTTGATTCGTTCTAACAATAATAAATATGTAAAAAAAATTGGGTGTAACAATATAAATAAATAAATTCGTACACACTAAGGAAGAGAGTCTAGAAAGTGAAACGTTTTGAGCATTAGAGAGAGATAGGATGAGGATGGAAGTGTGTCCTCTTTTTCATTTAATATTTTTTTCCTAAAATTTTCAACAAAACATAACGTGTCTAGCTAGGATACTTTAGGTGGTTGATAGAGGCGGCGTCGTCTGGAGTGAGCGAGGTTTGTGCGATTTTATTGGTGATAGTTCCGAGGATTTTGTTGATAGCGCCGAATTTAGCCTTCAGGAAGCAGAAACATAAAATGAGCGAATTAATTATTGAGTTTCTTCGGCAGTCGAATGTTGTTTAAAAAAAAAAAAAAAAGTTTAATGGTGCAAGTACACATGCGGTATTCGGTGAATACCGAGCAGGGAGAGTATACCGGGAGTTAGTGCCGAAGTCCCGCTGGCTGTCCAACGAATGGATATTCGACGAATCTCGAGTTATCCCAGGCGGCGGCATCAGCGTACGACCACGCCGCCGGCGCTGTTGGTGTCGGGACGAAATATTCGTGTTCTTGCGGTTCGACGGACGGCGATGGTGATGGTGGTGGTGGTGGTGGTTGCTCGTTATTTTCCAAATACCGCATGTGTGGCTGTGGTGTAGGGGCCTTGAAGGAGGCGCAGGGTGCATGCACATCATAGCAAGCAATAATAAGCGGGGTAATTGAGGTGGTGGGGGGGGGGAGGGCGATTAAAGCTTTTGTACATCGTAACTCACCCTCAATACTAGCTGTAGTTTATCCTGAACCAGTGCAAATTTTCCACCCTTAAGGGAGCTCTGTAGGGAAAAAGTACAACAAATTTCATACGAGGCTCATCTATTTACAAAAAATGGTGAATTTGCGCATGTCTGGTTACGTTGGACTGTAGGTGGGGGCCACAATTTGTACAATATTTGCAACATTGGTTGATTAGAATTTGTTCACAAAATTTTAAAAGACGTCTTTCAATCTGTTGAAGGTGTGCTTTTGTTTTACTTTTTGTTCTCTTACCTTTTAACTTGAATTCGATACATTACTGTTCGATTTAGCCTGCCAATAGTTGAAATAACTTATTAAATTATTGGATTCAGCGTTTCTTTTGTCAATTTTCGGAAATATTTACATTATTCAAGCGCAAATAATCAGCGAAATTATTGGGGAGGGGGTGTCATATTCATTTATTTACACTGGAGTTTTTGAGTTATGTTAGGTCTACACTACAAAGAACAGTGGACTCACCTTCAAGCTGTTTCCGTTGCCGTCACCCATGACAACAATTTCACCAGTGCCTCCTCCCTGCTTGCTAGAACTGCTCAGACTCAAGATGCTGCTTAAATCGCTGCCGCCTCCACCACCGCCGCTTCCACCGCTACTTCCCTGTTTTCGATAACATTTTTTTTTTTTAAGACAAAATCCTCACGTATAAGGCCATCATTGAGGGGGGGGGGGACTTACGCTACTCGAGCCCAAAAGTGGGACGACCAAGTTGAGAATAGAACCAGAGTCTGAACCACCGCTGGCGCTTCCTTCCGCGCCACCACTACCGCCGCTGCCGCCCTGATGACCCAGTGAGAGATTTAGTTTAAAATATTTATGGTCACCCCCCTCCCCCCCCCCAAATTCATGCCCCAGCGACTTTCATCAGCACGAAAATGGCATTTTTTATCTCGTACAAAAATTTTTGAAACTTACGCTACTCGACCCAAGGAGTGGGCCAACGAGGCTTAGAATGGAACCCGAGTCAGAACCGGCGCTAGCGCCGCCAGCACCTTCAGAACCTTCTCCTTCGGCACCGCCCGCGCCGCCACCACCACCCTGTTTTGGTTTTTCGTTTTACGGCGATATTATTTACAGCAAAAATCAAATTACAGCTTAAATCTACAGCGTATAAATTCAGCAAAAATAAGCTTGAATTCTTACAGCAAATTATTTTTTACGATACTTTTAACGACTATACAACAAAATACTCACGCTACTAGCCCCGAGAATAGGTCCGAGAAGGTTTAAAATTGAAGAAAGATCTGAAGCACCACCACCTTCGCCATCTTCATCACCCCCTCCACCCTAATAGTTTGTTGTAAATAGCACGGAAAAGCTTTTAAAGCGTTATACATATATGTATAGGCGAAGATGTAATACAAAAAGAAAAAACAACACTTGAACGAATCGCGTGCATATACGTACGCTAAGAGTGCCGATCAAAGGTCCCACAAGGTCTAAAATTGACGACAAATCGGAACCCCCACCGCCTTCTTCACCGCCTTCCCCACCCCCGCCCTAAATTTCGAATAAAATTTAAATAAATGTCGATTTTCTTGGGTTATGTTTCATTTATAGAAAGGATTTGTGTATAGTTTTTGTTGTTGTTGTTGTTGTTGAGTGTTTTAAACTTACGCTCAGTGAGCCCAAAAGTGGCCCAACCAGTTCTAAAATTGAACTTAAATCAGAGCCACCGCCTCCTTCGCCATCCTCCCCCTCTCCGCCCTGTTTGGAATGAAAATGTTCGTACAAAAAAATCATGGGTATATGGGAGTGAAGTGCCCATAAAAGTATTGAGTGGGTGTATGTGTGTAAGGGGTGGGGGGGAAACTTACACCGCTACTCTGTCCCAAAAGGGGACCGGCTAGTGAAAGAATGGACGAAATGTCGGAGCCACCTCCTCCTTCGCCATCCTCCCCCTCTCCACCCCCCTGTATGAATGAAAATGTTAAAAAAAAAAAACAACAATTTTGTGCCCAAAATATGTGTTGGTGATTGGTGGGGGGAAAACTTACGCCGCTACTCTGCCCCAAAAGGGGACCGGCTAGTGAAAGAATGGACGATATGTCGGAGCCTCCGCCCCCTTCCCCATCGTCACCACCACCTCCGCCCTTAAATTATTTTTTTCGGGATTTCAATGAAAAAAAATTGTTGCATTATATAGACGATGTTCTCCCTTCCTAAAATACTTACGCTTAACGACCCCGACAACGGGCCAATCAATTCAAGAATTGAAGACAGATCCGAACCGCCTTCACCGCCACCCTTTTTTTCCCCCGCAAGACGCGGGTAGTTAGTGAAGAAAATGGAAAAAAAGAAGAAAAAAAAAAGCGTTATAGAATAGCGACAGAAGAGCACAAAGATATAGGGGGCAGCATGAGACTCTGTGTTTACCCCCCCCCTCCTCACCCGCCATCCTGTTCAGCCAAGAAAAAAACAAACTTACTCCGCCGCTGCTGCTCCCTAATAGAGGTCCAATGAGATTTAAAATTGATCCAGAATCTGAGCCACCGCTTCCTCCAGTTTCACCACCTCCTCCTCCCTAGTTTTGGAATAATGTACAGTTGTTAATGGTTTAATAAGGGCGAAAAAAACAAGTGCGAATTGCGTTACATGCTGGTTTTTAGTGCGATTTGTTAATTGCATCGTTTTATTTACATTTTTTACAGCTGGAAAAACAAAATAAAGGGGGGGGGGACGAAAAATGCCATTCATGCCACGTTTTTGGTACTTTTTTTTTTTTTTGTCGGTTAATTGTCATACTTACGGAAGACGATGTTATGAGCGGTAGAACCAAGTTAAGAATTGAGCCTGAGCCTGACCCACCGCTCGGTTTTCCGGCCTGTTTCGCGTGCGAATAAGAAAAAGAAGAAGAAGAAATGTTTGCGTGTAAGCATTAAGGGGTGAGCGTTAAAAAGCAAATGAAAAAGCCCACCCTCCCCTCGCACTGCTTGCGGCGGGTGGGCTGGTGAGGAACCACCATTCGTAATAAAAAAATATCATAAATTCGAAATTCGAGCCCGTGCCTCGAGAGAGCTCGGTGGGTGCTGAGTTTTTAAACTTTCATTAATTTTTTTTTTTGTCGTGTTTTTTTTTTTTAAATGTTTGAAAAATGACAAAGACAACTTACGCTTCCTCCACTGCTACTTCCCAGAAGTGGAGTCACCAAATTCAGAATAGAGCCCGAGTCGGAACCAGCCGACGCACTCGCTTCGCCGCCGCCTCCACCGCCAGAGCTGCCTCCCAATAGCCCCTGTAGAAGTTGGACAGCTCGTCTATCCCTTTTGAGAAGAGTTTCCACCTGTGTGAACACACGAACAAAATAAAAAAACAAAAAAAACTAAAACATGGCGTGTGAAAATGTTCAGGGTTTAAAAAAAATAAATGACGAAATGGGGGGGGGGCTGTTCGAAAGATCGCAATTCAAAGGATTCTCCCCGTGCCGCTCTCAAAGAAAGGCCAAGCTGGGTTTTGGAAGAACCGAATTATGCGAAATGTATAGGTTTCTCAGATAAAACAAAAAAATTTGGTTTTAAAAGAGCCAAATCTGGTTTTGCTCAATCCACGGAATTTGGTTTTTTGACAATAACAGTGAGTGAGATCCAAGAAATCCCGTCTCTAGTCAGAGACACCCAGTAGAGGTGAGGTGTGATTTCACTGTCGGTGATTTTGTCACTGTGACTACTCCGTCACTGTGACGACCACAATGAAATCACCGTTCCGACCCTCTAACGGTGACATTCTTTTTCACTTATAATCGCCTCTTCATTCGTCACTTCTATCGCTTCACTGCGCTAGAGTCTCTTGAATTAAAATTGGAGCCGTCACCTAGCCATTTATCGCCCCAATGAACTCAGGAGCAATATCCCCAAGTCTATCCCTCGTCTGTTGACTTTTTTTCTTGGACTTGGAATTGAACCTTCAGTGTAGGTCGGTAATATATTTTTATTCACTTCGTTTTCCAAGACCTGTGCTACAGTGATCCTGTATAATTTTATTTTTTGTTTAAACACCTTCCTAGTCAGGGGCGTAGCCAGCCCTTGACCAAGGGACGTTATGGAAACTAGAGACCCCAACAAAAGAACTGGTAGCGCAATAAATCGTCAAATTCTTCCCCGGAAACTGAGTTTTCACAAAAAAGGGTCGTAATCCATCAAAAACTAACATCTTCGTTCGGAAATTATCTGTTTTAGCCTTCTATTCCTGATTTTCTATCCAAAAACTGACAATTCTATTCAGACTTTTTCTATTAACAGACATGGCATTCAAATATACAGGGTGACCGACTTTTCATCAACGTCTTGTCTGAGATACGTAAAGTTCAACATTTTTTAACCAAACAATAACGGGTTTTAACTCAAAACTGACGTTTTTCAACAAAAAAACTGAATATTTCACTCTAGTGTAACTGAATATTTTACTTCAAAACTGACGTTTCTATGCCAAAGACAAAGTGTTCACGCCTAAACTAAAAATTTCACAGTACAACTTTTAAAATTCAAGTCTTTACCCCCAAAAACTGGTGAATTCCGCCTAAAAATGGCGCGTTTAACCTAAAAGATCAAAAACGAATGATTTTAATTGCAATTAACAGACCACTCAGTACTAAAAACTGCCGATTTTATCCTTCAATTGGCGATTTTAGTAAAAAAAAAAAGGTATAATTCCTGGCCAAAGCTGACATGCCCTCCCCCTCCAAATGAAGATGGTACCACAAAACTGGCGATTTTAACCTGAAACTAAACTTTACTGTTCCATTTACACCCGAAACGACAACTTCCCCTCAAAATTAGATAATTTACTCTAAAACTGTCACACTTTAACTAAAGTTTTCCTCAAAACGGGTGATTTTAGGCCATTCTGCCTTGAAAACAGGTGATTTCACACACAAAAAAGTGACAAATTCATCGCAAAAATGACGATTTTATACCAAAACAGACGATTTCACGCCAAAGCTGACGTGTTGCCTCATAACTAATGACGTTAATACAAAACTGGTCATTTTACCCCAAAACTGACTGTTTTAATTCCAAAACTTACGATTTCATCCCAAAGACGTTTTTTAAACTGACGATTTTACCCTGAAAATTGCGGTTCCACCCAAAAAATATCACTTTACCTCAAAACTGAATATTTTACTTCAAAATTGACATTTTTATTTACTTTGTTGGGCACAGCTTTTCAGGGCACATAGAGTCAGTTTTGACGATTTCAAGGCTTGAATAGCTATAATTGTCATTTTTGGGCGCACAGTCTTTCCAGTTATAGGAGCGAATAGTACGTCCCAAGTCAAGGCGAGAACAGACAGGTTGGCCATTTTCGGCGCTCCGAATGGTCTATTTTGCCATTTTCAGGGCAGGAGTCACTTGTTCAGACATTTTTAGAGCTCGATTCGTCAGGAAATCCATTTCTAGAGCGCGTTATGTAAATTCGGCAATTTCTAGGGTTCAAATATAGTAATTTTAGCCATTTTAAAGACACGAAATCGTCAGTTTTGCCATTTTCAGGGCTCAAATACCTAGTCCATCAAGCCAAGGCCATGAAGTTTGACCATTCCCGGTGCGCAAATGGTCGATTTTGCCATTTTCAGGGAGGGAATAATTTTTTTTTAGGCATTTCCAGGGCACGTGAAGTCATTTTGGCCGTTTTCAGGGCTTCATTAGTCCGTCAAGCCAAAAGCGCGCATTATGGTCATATTTGGCTTAAGAATGGCCAGTCTGATCAATTTTAGCGCACGAAATGGTCGATTTAGCTACTTTCGGGCGGTATAATCATGATCTTTTTAGGCATTTTCAGAAGTTCACCAGTCGCCACCAATTTTTAGGGCACGTGAAGTCCAGTTTTAGCCATTTTTAGGCGTGAGTTTAGTTACTTTAGCCGTTTTTATAGTGCAAATAGCTAGTTTCAAATATTTGTAGGCAGTGAAAAGGCTGTCAAACCAGTTTTAGTAGAGCGAACCACACCATTTCTCTAGCACCTCTCTTGAGCAAATACTGAATCCGCGTCTGTCTGCGAAAATGGTATTCTAGGACGCAAAATTGGCGAATTTGGTCTTTGAATTATGTCACCCTTGCGATATCCGTTTTGTGAGCGACAAAACCCGTTGAAATTTATTTTTTTATTAGTGAAATCCGTGAAGTTATTTTTTTAGTGAGCGCCGACGAAACACAATGTGATTATCCTGAAAGATTTGTACTTTCAGAATGCATCTAGGGGTGGGCAACTGCCCCACTAAATCTGCATTTTTGAGTCTAGAGTTGGGTCTGAGAATGAAATTCACACAGATACCGGTGAGTCCGGTAACATTAGGCATTTGCTCAAACGAACTGCTACAGGGGGCCCTGTCCCGTAAGATTTCAGGGTTCCTAGGAATATCCTTTTCCAACCGTCCGCCCCAAATTAAATCACATGTTGATGGGGAGGACGGGTGGAAACAGAACAGGCCCTCAGTAGTCACTCAAGTGACAAAATCACTGGTTTTTGTCACAGTGACTGCACAGTCACCGGAGCTAGTTGCCACTGTGACCAACAAAAGCTGTCACGTCACACCTCTAACACCCAGTGAAATTGGCCTCTTGAGTCAGCCAGGCAGGTAAAACGGACTTTAGGAGACGCGAAATTCGCCATATCGGGTCTTGAAAGATGCATCAAACTCCGCGAAATCAAGTGTTGAATGAGTCAACTCCCCCCCCCCTCCACTAATATTATGTTTTTAAAGAAATAAAACCTCGTGAATTTGGTTTCTTGAAGGGGAAAACCATGAAATTGGGGTTTTCGGACCAAGAACGCCCCCAAATGCCGCCTCGTGAGCGAGCAATGCCCTCTTGAAAAATCGCGGCTAAAATGAGGAAAAAGCGCTAGATACGAACAAAATATATTGAAATAATGCCCCACGTGGTGAGCGGCAATCGAGCGATTTCAGCGTTTAGCGTCTTGAGAGTTTTCATCGAAAAATAGCCGTATAGTGTTTTATATGTGCGTTTTCCATGAAAATCGCACGCCCGCTACAAACTCTAAACCCGCTTTAAATGCTAAAATCACGCAGTCCTGCGTCACATATCTCAAATTCAGCGCTGATTCTCGAGAAAAAAAAAACGGTAACTCACAGCTGAAATTTAGGAAACCTGCTAAAATACGTGGCTGAAAAATTAGAGGAGTTAAATTGATTGCAAATTAGACGACCCTTGTCTTAGGACTTTTCAAGGGATTACTCCCCCCTCACCGCACCACCCTAGTCACCATGCAGTGAATTCGAGGGAGTGGGGAGGCTGAAAATAAAGAATTAAACTTTATTGAAGCTAAATACATACTTAGCATTTTTACTTGTTTTGAGTTCCGAGAAAAAATTGCTTCCAGGGTGGGATTCGAACCCACGACCTCCTAGTTTCGCGCGCCAGGCGCTCTGCCACTGAGCTAGCCTGAGAGGCTTACGCGAAGTTAAATTGGTTTTTTGTAGACCCAAACTTTGTGAAATTTGGTTTATTGAATCAACCCAAACCACGGCGAAGTGAATTTTAAAAGGAGCGAAATCCTCGGATTAGATCCGTGAGGAGTTAGGGGGCTCAATTCCCCAAAGTTGGTCCGCCTGATGGCCGCAGATCGGACTGATTTGAAGGTAAAAAACGCTCCCTTCACCTTGCACCGCCGCTCGACTCGAGATAATCAGCAATTACCCCCCCCCCCTCTCTGCACCAACGATTCATCCTGTCACCAGAGTTGTTAAGTAATGCCTCAAAGTTCCACCCCTATAACCAGATACAAAAGTTGCGGGGCTTAAATTTGTTTTCCGATGATTTGTAAATCAAAAATTAAGAAATATGTAATCACCCACGACAATAATGACATTTCTTTTTTTTTAGGGAGATTATTAGTCAATTAAATAACGTAATTGCTATTATTTATTACTGCGCGGATTACGTTGAACTAACGGCTGACTGCTGCGTGTTGGAGGAGAATTCAATTGCTCAATTTGGCTCAGGTTGAACCAATTCCCCATCCACCCACCCCCTACACACACACACACACGCCGCATTCTTGTTTTTTGTTTGTGTGCAACGAGAAGTTGTAATCATGTAAACTAAGGTAGCGTAAAGATCTCGCTAGCAATGCACACAATGAAGTTATTTTGTACGTGTAGAGATAATGAAAAGAAGCACCCCCTCCCCCCTCACATCATTCATTTCTCGTTGCACAATCGCTTTGACATTAATATACTGCAACACTATTTGTGAAATTAGTAAAAAAAAAAGAAAAAAAAGATGGATGCCATTTTGGAATTTTTCGAAAATGGAAAAAGGCCCCCCCAATCCTCCCAACCAGCAATCCCGCATACCAGTCCATGTAATTTACCTCTTTAATGTGTTGGGTCCTTTCGGGAGACGGTTCCTCTTTTAAAGCTTCATCGGCCGCCTCCAATAGCGTTTCCTCGGCCGCCTCTTCAAGTTGAACCGTTTGGGCAGCCGCCTTAAGGGCGGCAACTCGAAGCATGTCATTTTCCAAGTCCTGCGATAAAACAACAAAAATTAAAGAAAGTTTTGTGCACCGACAGGCAGACCTTTTCAATGTTTTCGACGGGATGACTGTCATTTTAATCTTGTGTACTTATAATACGTTATTATTAAAAGCCTGCGGGAGCCTCGTCCGCGTTATCTTGCCCATGTCTCGTCTTTTAGACGAATTGTATAAGTGGACTGTCATAATGAAACGAACGTCGTGGAGGAAATTGCTTTTATAGCAAGAATCCCGGGGCTTGTTTCTCATCAGAAAAATGTCGGGACTTAAAAGATGTTCTACCTAGTAGATATGTCGTTGCGCAAACATTTGTAAAGGAAAAGGAGCAACGTCCGAACTGGTTCGTGTCCTTCCTTTTTTATCCAGCAGCGTGGCTTTTAAAACAAAACTAATTAGACAAATTACGCTTTACTGTACTCAGTAGAGAGATTCTCCCTTTAAAAAATAAATAAAGATAAATTGATGTTACCCCCTTCCCCTGTAAACCAACCGAAGAACCAACATGCTGTATTGACAATTTCTTTAAAATTGTATCAATTAGCTCATTTATCGACCCTGAAACTTTTTTTTTGTCTAATTAGACCTCTTTCACGCGTTACCGGTTCATTTTTTTTAACGGCACTTTAATACGGACGTCGAACCTGGGAGTGCGGTTGCTAGGTGTGGAGGTTGAACAGGAGGGGGGGGGGGGGGGTACTTTTACTTTCACGAACTGAAATCGAGAGTTTTTTTTTGCTTTATTTTTCAAGATTCAGTGGATTTTTTTTTTTTTAAATAGATAATCACGCTATTTACCGCAAAGTACCTAACCCATAATCGATCTTTTCCAACAGGATTTGTATGAGCAAGCATTCCTTGCTAGCGATATTTCTTTTAAAAACTAATTTGAGTTGGCGCAAGATTTAAAAGGAAGATGTCGACATCATGAAAAAGGTTGCGAGTGGCATAGTGGAGTGAGCTGTTGTGGATTGGAAGGTGGGGGGGGGGGGTTGCCCATACCTTGATTAACGCTAATTTGAGCTGGGGCGTAAGAGGTATCCTCTGCAATTCTGGTCCTTCATCCGACACAACTGGAGCTCCTGAAGCTACAGCACTGAATAGTGCCAAAAGCACGACGGTTACCCTCATGTCTGCGAAAAAAAAAAAAAAAATTAAGACAAAAAATTGCGTCAGTGTTGCCGAGTGGGAAGAACATTTCCGAAATGACGTCAATTATTGACGTGAAATAACGGTTTTGTAGGGTATAGTAATTTGCTGCATAGAAGTAGTGAGTGGCTGTATAGTCAAAGAGTAAACTTTCACCGTTTAGTACCGTGCTCGTTGAGTGTATGTACCACGCGGGCGGAAATCACCCTCGACCTTTCCCCTCCCCCTTTCGCCATTCACAGCATCAAACGTTACGACTTTAATTTTTTAAAAATCCTCTCAAACCTCAACATTTATCCTCTTTTGATTGATTAATTCCTTTAAAACGATGCCTTAATATGAGCAGTAAAGCCTCTTTTTTCGCTTTTTTTTTTTTTTTTTAAAGCCTTTGCGAACTCGGTCGCGCTACAAGCTTCGCGAAACGTGTCATTATTTCCGCCTTTGTGCGTTGACAAGATGTGAACTTGAAGTTCGCGTACTTCCATCCCCCGCTCAACCGCTTCGCATAACCACCCACTGAAAAAAAAAAAAAGAGTTACATCTCACCGTGAAAGTTTTGCTCGCATTTTTTCTTTCTCGAAACCAAAAACATTTCAGCCTTCTTCTTTTTTTTTTTTTTTTTGGACAACCGCGGTCCTTTTGTATTGCCTTGGGACCTGCCTGCCTGCCTGTCTGGCGAGAAGAGAAGTCACCGGCCGGATAACGAGTGTAATAGCAGCGTAATAATAAATTGCACCTTTGCAAACGCGAAGCCCTTGGCCTAGTCAACATTTCCAGGTTGTTAAAAGAAACCGATTCATTTCAATAACGAATGAAAAAAAAAAAAAATTAAGACGACCTAGCGGGTTGTTATTTCAACGCTTAAACTATGCCAATTGAATCCATAAACATGAAACACGTTGAATAGTATGCGGGTCTGCATATTTTCCCTTGCCGCCAGGTCTAAAACTATATCTTTCTAAAGGCCTCGAAATCACTCCGACGATCTCCGCCATTACTCTAGTTATCGAGATTGCTGGACCTTCCTCTAGTTTTTACGGTCCTGGTTACGTTCGACGGCTAGAATCTGCGGATTTCACCCCTTTCAACCTTAATTTCTCATATCAATTTCCCGGAATTTGCGCCTATCGACATTCAAATTTTATTGATCATTGCTCGCAGAATCCAATTTCACGGGTTTTTAACTCACTCCAAAAGTCAATTTCACGGTGTTTGATTCACTCGAAAATGAAATTCCTGCTGGTTAGTCACTTTCGAATGTCCAAACACGGATTTGATGCTCACAGACGTGGCAATTGCGGCAATTACGAATTTCGAACCTTGCAGGGAGATCCGTGCTCTGGAATACTTTGGTGGTTCCAAGGCGACCCTTTTTAACTGCATTCCGAACCAAGGGGACCAGCTTCCCCCCCCCCCACACGGGGCATGGGTCTTGGTGGGGAGGGGGGTAAATGGGCATTTTAGGACCTCAAAATCAGATTTTTAGGTTATAAAATTTCCATTTTTGTGGTACAACAAGATGGGACAAGTAGCTGGAGGCTGCATTGCCGGAGGTGATAATTACATGGCGGATATTCAGGCCTGCGCATTCCCCACCCCAAACTCAAATTAAAAGGGGCCTGGATTAAGCCAAATCCGTGAAATTAATCCACCGAAATTACAAATACATGACCCTCAAAATTGCTCTGCGAAATATGTTGTTCTAATTATCCAATTCTACAAGAATTGTCTTCCGAATGGGTCAAAACCGCAAAATTTTGTGTGTGTATTTGTTTGTTTTTTTAAAATGACACTATCTTGCGAAGTTGGTTTTTCAACGGACCAATCCTGCGAAATTTAGTTTTTGAGGCAGCGAACCCCTCGAAATTGGCTGTTTAGCGCGAGCTACGAGTCCGGCGTTATTGGCTTTTAGTGTGTCAAACCCACGAAATTTAGGCCAACAAGTTTTTTTTTTTTTCCGGGGAGCCAACCCCGCGAACTTGCTTTTTGAATGCGCAAATTTGCGTAAAACGTGACTAGTTACATGCCCCCACCCCAATGGCCAATGGTAGGCAATGGGGCGCTCGCTGATCACCCCGGGCCATTGTAGACTCTACTAGAGTTGTGGAGCTTCCAACTCGAAACGTTGAATTTACAGCTCCTAACCCCTCCCTTCCCACCACTATAAAAACCATTCAAACCTTCTTGTCAGAGGCGGATCCAAGGGAGGGGCCATGGCCAGTTTCGCATAAACACAATCAAAAGCATCTCCCCAAATCCAACGAGGCATTGTCACATTCTCAAATTTTAGGGTGAAAGGTTATGGTCTGAGGCAAACATGATTTATAAGTCCCCGCCGAAGCGTTTTTAACAGAAAAATACTGTCCCGTAAACGGTCCAGAAATGAATACTTCATGTCATGGTCGTCGGTATCAGCCGATTCTATTGACTCCGGGGTCACTAGTACGAGCGGACGGTGACAAAACGAAAATTTTGCCCCCAATTTTCGGTTTCCCTGTGTGTAGAGAAACCTCAAAATAGAAAGATTCAGCCGCCGATCAGACTTGCTAATATAGGAGGGGCTTGGAAAATTGTGTGTTTCGCTCTTCTAGAAATAGCTTGACAGCCATTAACTGCTTTAAAATAGCCAAACTATGGCTATTCCCACCATAGAAACAGCTGAACTGACTGCAATCGCACCCCATCGCATGCCTAACAAATGGCTGAACTGACTATATTTGCGCCCTAAATATTGCCAAAACGGAAATTCCCGCTCTAAAAAAATAGCCAAACGGTCTTGAAGCGCCCTAAAAATGGCTGAGCCGACGCTGAAAATGGCTAAATCAACCATACGCGCGCCAAAAATGGCAAAATCAACTATTTGCGCGGCAAAAATGGCAAAATCAACTATTTGCGCGGCAAAAATGGCAAAATCAACGATTTGCGCGGCAAAAATGGCAAAATCAACCATTTGCGCGGCAAAAATGGCAAAATCAACCATTTGCGCGCGCCAAAAATGGCCAATACAGATCATTCGCTTCTCTGGCTCAACAGGTCATATATTCGCGTTCCAAAAAACGGCTAAACTGACTATTCGCACCCAGAAAATGCCTAAACAGATGATTCCAGCCCTGAACGAGCAACGAATGACCAAACTGGCCATTCTTTGCTTTTGGCTTGATGTGACTATTTTTATGGCCTGAAAAATGGCAAAAATGACGATTATCGCCTTCAAAAATGGCTAAACGGACTGGCGATTCACGCTCTAAAAATGACGAAACTGACTTTACGAGTCCCGAAGTTGCGCTCTAAAATGCTTGAACAGGTGATTCCAGCCACAAATACGGGCAAAACTGACCATTCATGCGTGGAAAATGGCTAACATGCAATGCCTGCTGTAAAAAAAAAAAAAAAAGCAAAACTGACGATTCTTGCCTTGAAAACATCGCACTGGCTAATATTCACTTGTGATACAGAATGACCAGACAATTTGTCCCTTGGAAACAGACAATTTGCCCCTTGGAAATGGCAAACATGACCATTCGCAACCTAAAAATGGTATATGACGGACTATTTGCACCACACAAATGGCAAAACTGACTGTTTGCGTCCAAAAGTCGTCAATACTGCATTTGCGCCATTTATGTATATGTATATACGGCTTTCGGCTTAAATGACGCTATTCATAGCACGCCTGATGTGACTTGCCAAATAAGAGGCTCTTCGCACTCTCGGTGAACCATTCGACCCCCCCCCCCCCCCCCCGAACGCACAGTCTTCACCTTACCAACTGAAGTGAAGGAGAGGGTTCAACCATCCTGAGCCTGGGATCCGCGACTGCTAAGGTTGAACCCTTAACAGTGTACTGTGGTTTGGAACCTAGTATCAAAGTGAAAAACACTTTAACCGCTCGTTAAAATACGCGGTTTTGCCAATGTTCTTTTGAATTTTTGACCGTTTTTTCCAGAAATTTCCCAGGGACGGTTTGTAGGCTGAACTGAACATTTATGTTCTCAAAGTGTTTCTATTTGAACTGGACGTGGTTTATGAGATCCTTTGGCATTCACCACAACAACCACTAGAAAACGTGCCAAAAGAGGTCAAGAGATAAGGGCGTGCAGCAATAGGTTAAACGCGCAGATTTTCGGGTTTATCGCGTCCAAAACTGCGGTGGTACAGGATGGGGGTCATGACCCCCCCTCCTTGAGCAAACTCTGGATCCGCGCACTGCTTCTTGTTTCATGAAACATCTTCTAAATAATTTCGCGCACAGTTCACATAATAGGATGAGGTAAAATCAAGGCGCTATCCACCTTTTTAGCAGCATGAAAAGGCTATACCACACTTTTCATTGTTTTTTTTTTTTCGCCGTCTCCCGAATTTAACGATGATAGAAGCTTATTTTTACGAGCTGACAAAAGAGGCGTTAATTCGCTACACACTGACGACGATGGTAATTGCGAAATTCATCCGCCCCCCCCCAGCCATCTCCTCCTCCTCCATCGCGGCACTTTCTTCAACCTCATATAGTGCAAGTGCTATTTTGTTAAAGCTTTAAACAGCCTTCTGTGTCCCCCTGC
Source organism: Corythucha ciliata (assembly GCA_038030265.1). Taxonomy (NCBI): domain Eukaryota; kingdom Metazoa; phylum Arthropoda; class Insecta; order Hemiptera; family Tingidae; genus Corythucha; species Corythucha ciliata. The sequence continues at coordinate 50,453,366 of CM075937.1, forward strand.
CCACCGTCTTTCTTATTATTTATTTACTCAATTAAGGATCGTCCTTTTTCCGGTTTTTAGAAGAAAAAAAAAAAAAAGGTGGCGTTTGAGGGGGAGGGTAAACAATCAACAAAGTTCTTACTTCATCTGTCAGCTGGAAGAAGGCTTCTGTTTTTAGAGGTCGGCTAATACGCTCTTCCCTCTCGCCAATCCCCCCCCCTCCCCCCTTCAAACAACCACCCACATCGGTGTTTTTCCCCGGTAATTGACGCGAAGGCCAACAGTTTTTTTTTTTATTTATTATTATTACTGTCATTTTTACTACACTTAAACCATCCAATGACCGAGGAAGAAAGTGAAAAGCGAGTCGCCTGCTGACCTTTATACATCGCGAGAAAGTAATTTATGGCGCTTTTTAATATATTGGACACAGAAGTGTGTTAACACTGCAAGTCTTTAAGAAGAGGGAGGGGGGGGGGAACCCGGGCCTCCTTGAAAGACATGGCTCAATCCGCTAGAGATCTAGTTGTCTTCCAGATTTATTAATAAAAAATTGTCAAGGAAAATTTGAACGATGACTCTTCAACTATCCAAAAAAAAAGTTAAATCTCTTGGTCGAGGTTACCCACTGTAAAATAATTCCAAAAATAGGCCACCCCTAGGGCACAATTAATTGGTTGAGAGGGATGGGTGTGGGGGTGTTAAGCGCTAGTTCTTTGGAGGGCGTTGCGATTCATTAGACGAAAAGTACAAATATACTACAACTCCCTTTTTAAAAGGTCAAAACAAAGGCGAGAAAACAAAACATTGGTATTCCATTAGAATGAAATTAACGGTGATTTCTCAATAACGGCGAGGTGATTTGCTATTCGTTAGTTTCTTAATTTTTTTGTTTATTTTATTATTTTTACCTTCTCACGACTGATGGACGGGGGGGGGAGGGGGCCACGGTCATGCAAACAAACCCCCTTTTTTTTTGTCGATAGTTTTGAATGACAGAAAGAGGAGGATGGGGATGAACATCTTCATAGACCGGTGATGGACGTGTGGGTGGGGGAGTGATTTTTCAAGACAAACTGGATTGTATCGTTTTGAAAGTCAGCCCTTTCGCTAGCAAAAAAAAAAAACTGAAAGCGGTGTGCGCCTCCTTGACATATTAATAACTATATTTGAATGATTGACGTCGAGGGGCTGAACAATCAAACTTATTACCCGGATTGATAGATAAATGGCTACATCATAACCATAGATGAGGGTCCGTTAGAGGAGGGTGGGAGGGTCAAGTCACGCACCTCCCCAAGGGTGCTGACACGCACTGCAGTCGTTCAATCCATCGGGGTTGTTTTTCTGATTTACTAGTATTTTCGAAATAAGCTAATTTGATGGAAGATGGGATAAAAGCCCAGGGTTTCCAAATTTGGAGTGGCGGGGGAGGTGTGAGACAGTTAAATGAGAGGAAAAAAAAAAGTAAATAGCGATTCCTGAGCCCAAAGGATCCAGTTCAAGTTTCTTTCACTTTCTAAAAACAGACTACCTTTATAGAAACTTGCGTAACTTTTTTTTCCTCCCCGAGATGTATACCGTGCACATTGTAAACGTAAAATTATATTAAAAGCAGCGAAGGGCCCGATGGAAGGAAAACCGGTGGTGACGGGTGATCCGTGGGGGGGGGGGGGGTGCTAACTTCCTAATAGAACTATTTTTTTTTTTTGTAAACAAGTCCATTATTATTTTTGACTCACCTTCACAAAAATTTTCTCTTGGGACTGTTTATCTCATTTATTTCATAGTGAAATACTTCCACTTAGTTCAAATCACCTCATTCAGCTAATCAAACATAGGCTTTTTGTTTATTTCCACACAAATATTTGGCACTAATCCCTCCGCGCGAAAAAAAACCCGGTAATTATTACCGCATATGCGCCACTTATTAACATTCATTATACAATGTACATTGCAAAGATGGATTCTCCGCTGTGGCTCTCTTTCATTCACTAAGTACAATTCCCCCTTCCCACCCAACCACCCGGACCCACATTATCAATTTCAATAATCGTGTTTTTACAATTTTAATTTTAAAAAAAATGTTACTTTAATATAAATAATGATGCAAGATACAGCTATAGTTAGCCGAATTAAAAACTATTTCTGAGGTTGTTTAGTTTTTTTCAAAGAGCTTTTTTTTTATGAAAAAAAAAGTCGTAAGACCGGTTTTTTGATGTGCTCATTGCGACAGCAACGGGGTAGGCAGTACCGAAAAAAAATGAGGGTACGAATTTTACTACCCCAAGGTTTCGGTACAATTTTTAAGTAGGCGCTGGTAGCGAAAATTTTACAAAAATAAATAAAAATATTCGACGCAATGCAATAGAGAGAGAATCTCTCGTTTGTTCATATAAAGTTGGGGTGCCATCAACAAAAAACGGAGGGGAAAAAATATGAAAATTGTACAAATCACGGCCCCCCTTAACGTCATTTAAAACAACGAAAAAAAAGGGCCCGACGAAAAAAAAAAAAATCCTGCTTTGAGACACTTACCAGAAAAATTGGTTTGAAACACCGCCGCGGTTAGCTGCCGAAGGACTGGACTATCACGGTGCGAGTTGTGCAGAGTTAAGTAATGCCACTTCTTCGGCAGTGGAGACGTATACGGGAAAGAGTTCCCGAATCCTTTTTAAAAGTGGGGGCTTTTTTTTTTCTTCATCATTTTGAGTTTCTTTTTTTTTTCCTCCGTTTATCATTAAAAAAAAAAAAAAAAAAATGTTATTGCGGCAACCCCTTTCCTTCTGGTGAGGGTGGTGAGTTGGACAGGTGAGGGGGGGGGGATTGTAGAGGGTGTCGAAGTTTTCCCCTCGCCCACGGAGGGAGTAGGAAAAAGCACACACACACAAAAAAAACTCATATGAATATACCCTCACCTTGTTTTCTTTTCGGGAAAATCCCCCACCATCGCAGAGCTCGTCTTTTTCGCGGTTGACCTTCGCGGAGAAAAAAAGTTTGTGTCAAGGGTGGCTCAACATTTTTTTTTTTTTTTTTACAATGACGAGGGGGAGAAATTAATAATTTTCACTTTGCTTTCCTCTTTTATTTTTATCGCGATTGACACCCTTTTGCGTTGTATGGTAATAATCCTCTCACACCCCATAAATACCACAGTAGGGAGAATAAATATTCGTGGAAAACAATAAAGGAAGGATAAAATGATGTCGAAATTGTCCTTCGTCTTCGAAAAAAAAAAAGTGTATTTTCAATTTCAAAATTGTAGCCTATTTCTTGCCCCCCCCCCCCGCAAGTTGGCTTATTCCACAGCGTTAATTCGGTTAGGGAACTTTCTCAGGCCCTCCATATTTTGGTGGATTTTTACAGTTCAGGGCTGATATTTTTGACACTTTGCCAGGGAATGTTTTCCTTGTAAAGTAATGCAAATTTCGGTGAAAATTATTTTAGATATTCTCACGTGCTTGATATAGAGATTGCCACCGTATGTTACTGGTCAATTTTCAAGTCATATTTACGGGGGAGGGGGGGCCGCCCTGGTGATTACAGGCCAGTAAAACTGTAGTAGCTCTTCAAACCGATCCTAAAACAAAAGATCCACAGGAACTTTGTGTTTTTTAAAAGCCTCTTTGTGCAACTAGAAATGATTCAAAATGGCGTTTTTCGAACGCTGCCATAACTTGACTCCCTAGTACCACTCCAACGAATCTAAAAAAAAAAAAAAAAAAAAACGTAGGAATTTTGTGCCATCCTCTAAAATGCTTGAGGCCAACCAGACAACGAGAAATGATCCCTTAATTAGTTTTTTGTTTTTTTAAATTCTCGTAAGTGCTAATATAGTCCAGTAAAATAAGAACTAAAAAGGGGGGTCAGGTTGCAATAATTAGGGTAGATGATATTTTTTTTTATGTTGTCTGGGATGGTGCAGGTATGACGTGTTCAAATTGTTGACCTCGAAAGACATCGGGATCACCATGGAATTCTCGAAAAACCACAAAAATGTAGGACTTTTGGGGGGTTTTGGCTCTTTCACGCTAAACTAGCCATTTATCGGTTGTGGCTTCGAAGTAACTTTTCAAAGTTGAGAAAATTTCTGAGAAAACCAGTCTAAAGCGGGTTCTAAATGTATTATCGTTTCCAAGATACAGCTCGTCAAATTTAGGCAAATTTGTCAACAGTCCAAAATGCTGTCTAAGGTTATTCGTTTTCGTTACCTGTGACATTGTAGAAACCTTTAATGATCATGATAGTACTAATTACTTTGCTAGACTAGACTGAATCTTCAAAAATGAGGCCAAACGACTTGTTATCCCCAATGTTTTGATAGTGGTTGGGTTTGATAGTGGTTTTCAACCAATAGGTGGTGGCGCGCCGGCTGGGCCACCGTCCGTTATCCACACTTGGGTCGCGACCCATAATTTTGTCCTAAAGGGCCGTGTTCTCCCCACTATTTATGTTTTTCTACCGTTACTTTATTCTCCTGAGGCTGCATAGTTCAAGGTTATTATTTCATTCACCCATTTCAAATTTCAGAGAGAGCGTGGAACAGTGCTCTCAAGCAAAAAGTCAAATCGAGACGGGAAAGTCAATCCTAAAATCCCCAGGTACCCTGCTTTCGAACGTGTCGTATAATCGTGAGATGTAATCACAGAATTTGTGGCGTATATCTTAATAAAACAGCAAGGCCCGACGCGACGCCTTTTGTGGAGCCTGCCACATGCTGGAAGACTTGCAGCATATTTTTATGCACTGCTCTCGATTCGCCTCCGATACGGATTTTCGATCATCTGAGAGAGTTCATGCTGGACCAATTACATTTAGTCCAGTCAAATCGTATAAAAAAAATACCATACGTGGAAAAAATCTCGCCTTTGATTTTTCACTGTATTCTACGTTCTTTGGGGTGAGGAACACAAATCTGAAGAGATCCAACAAAATTTCCTTGTGCGTTTTGCGAAAATCGCGAAAAACTGATAATTTTTGGCACTTTTTTTAGTTTTTTGCATGCAACTGCTCAATGACGCATTCTACGGAAAATTGTACCCTCTTCTTTTTTGAAGAGCATCAAGTTCTTGCTTATTATTTCTCAATAATAAGTCTTTGTAATCGTATCGCAAAAAACATTTTTTGACCCCCCCCCCTCAAAATTTGTAGTTTTACATTTCAAAGTGCGTAGAATCCAAATCTGCAATAAAAAAAAAAAGTCCGTCCGCCGTCCGGGCCATATCTTGCCCTAAGGATTGCTTGAAAAAACTCGTTCTTTCGCACATAGACTCCATTTGGGGTCTAGTTGGTCCTAACATCTGATCAGTTTGATCAAATAACTCCCTGGGGTTTTATGGGCCAAAAGCGGGTCCAAAATGGGGATTTTCAAAGGATTTGGGATCATAGGGGTGTGGGGTGTCGATTTTCATGTAATTTCAAGCCGGATTTGACTACATCGATGAATAATAAACCTATAAACAGTCTAAATAATAAGGCGTTGTTCGATAATTCGCAGCGTTTTTCTTTTGTCACAATTGACCTAGCCGTTTCGCCGGTATTGATTTTTTTTAAATGGTCATTTTTAGTCTCTTTTGGCAAAATTGTGTGAAAATATAAAGCCACTTTTTTTTTAAACAAAACCTATTTTCATCGCCCTGTACAGAATATTTCCCTGGCCTAGAAAAATTTGGCAAATGTGGTTTCTGAATGTAAATTTCACCCGCTTTCACTGAAAAATAGTGCAATTTTCATCTTATTGGAAAATTACTCATTTTGCGAATTTCCCATTGCCACTTATCGGGTCTTTATAAAAATGCCATACATGACTCCTTATAGGAAATTTTACGAGCTTTCAGATGAGTTTCTTCAAAGTTTAATCGGATGAATAGTTTTTGATTTATAGGCCGAAATGTGACAAAAAACGTATTTTTTGCAGCAAATTTCAAATCGTTTGACGTTGTAGCCCTGTCTTATGTTAATCTTCAAATGAAATTTCATATAATAGGTCTGATAGAAAATTCAATCAGCTTTCAGTTCGTTTTTCATAGAAAAAAATTGGACTGTTACTTTCCGAGCTACTGGCAAAAATGTGCAGAAAAACGTGGTTTTTGGTCCGCCTTTTTTCGCGTTTTCGTCGCATAACTGATACCACTCATTTTTCCTGTAGGTTTTAAGGCTTTTCACTTATGTAAAATTCAATTCTGAACCACTTTGATTTCATGACATTTTCCGATTGGAACAGCCGTTTTTAAGTTGCTGCTGCCCAGGGGTGGGCAAGATACTTGAGTATTTAAAATACTTTGTATTTTAAATACAAGATACGTATTTTGTAATTGTATTTAAATACTTTTGGAAAGGTATTTGTATTTCTGTATTTAAAATACATTTTTGGCTTTGTATTTGAAATACATTTTCAAAAGTATTTTGTATTTCACACTCAACGAAAATACAAATACAAATACAAATACTTTTAATTTCAACGTTCTTTAGTTTCCACTTCTTCGCCACCATTCACCAGTACAACCTAACTTAGTGACACCATATTTGGCACAAAAACCCGGTGTAATAAGATCCTTCGATTGACGTTTTCATTTGTCAAAAAAGTGGAGAGGGAAGGGTAGTCATGATGGGAGGTGGAAGTTCCGAATTCCTTGTTAGCAGAGCTGCCGCAAAAATGATGCTAGCGGATGGAAACTTGGCACAAAAATGGATCATACAGAGCCCTAGCCTACAAATACACAAAGCTGTACATGTAAACAAAACTCGTGGCAATTATTGCGAAAAACAACGCTAATTCGAGTTTAAACTGGACCAAAATGGCAAATTCACAACTCAAATGGCGAAAAATCGCCTATTAATAAAAAAAAAAATAGAATAGATGATGTGCTAATTCGCTGCAAAATTATCAGATAACGCTATTTCACAGCTGAAATGAAGAAAAATCAATAATTCGCGGCTGAAATTGAGAAAACGAAAATCTGTATATGTAGCTTCTGAAAGAATCGAGGCTCAAACTGAGAAACAGCGCTAATCCGTTGAAAAAAATTGCTCACGCGGGCTAAAACCTAAAAAAACTACGCGGCTAGAATTGAAAAAAATATTAATTAGCGGGGCCATCTTTAAGAAAAACACTAATTTTCAACTCAAACTGAGAAAAAAGTGCCAATTGGCTGCTAAAAAATGGCTAAACTGCAGCTGAAAATGAGGAAAACGCCAAATCGTGGCTAAAATGGAGGAAAATCGCCAATACAAACGAAAGAATTCCTACTGCACTGCTAAAATTGATTAAAAGCGCTAACCCGTGGCCAAAATTGGTTAAAGTTGTAGCGTGCCATCAGCTAACAAACCTCAATTTTTATTTTTAAAAAAAAACAAATATTATGTTAAAAAAACAACATAAGTCAGTTTGATCGCGAGTTCATATTTTCCCAATTTTTCATTGTCGTTTTAAAAAAGATCTCTAAATTTTTCGTTGGCCGTTATTTTGTATACCGAAGAGAGCGCGACCCACAAAGTCACTAAACCTTGAAAAATTGACAAAACGCAAATGCGTAGCTTCTGTTCGAGGCTAAAACTAAACAATAAACGCTAATCCATAGCAAAAATTGAAGGAAAACTCGTTTTCAGCTCAAATTGGAAAAAGTGTTATTCCAGGCTAAAATTTGAGGAAATCACGAATTCGTGGCTGAAAAATGAAGTTAATTAGCGAATTCACAGATTAGAAACGCTTCAAAGCAGATAAAGTTGAAAAAAACGCGAATTTACGGCTAAAATTGAGGAAAATAATCGCGGATAAAGTGTGTTGGTGTGTGTCCGCCTTCTGACGACAACTTTGTGGCTAAAATTGAGGTAAACGGCAAATTCATGGTTATAAGTAAAAGAAAAAACACTGATTCACGGCTAGAACTGAGATGAAGCCCTATTCTACATATAATTAAAATTGAAAAAAAATTACTAATGCGGTGCCAAAATGTAAAAGAACCCGCCAATTTGCGGCTATTATAGAGAAAATCAGTAATTATTCTGGCTAGAAAAAAGAGAAAAGTTAATTTTCAGCCTAAATTGAAACAAAAAGTGCTAATTCACTGTCAAAAATGGAAGAATTGCCGATTTGCAGTAAAAATATCGGAAAACGCCAATTCGTGGCTAAAATGAACAAAAGTCGCTAATACACGGGCTAGAAATAGCTACTGCACAGCTAAAATTACGAAAAAATTGCTAAAATTGAGACAAATTTAAATTTGCGTCAAAAATTGGAAATACGTTAATTCGCGGCTTCCTCGGGAGACTTTGAGGCTAAAATTGAGAAAAAGCGCTAATTGATGGCTGTGAGTGAAAAACTCGCAAATTCGCGGCTAAAACTGAGACGAAATCGCTATTCCGCAGTGTATGGTTACGGAAATAGCTACTGCACTGCTAAAATTACGAAAAAGCGCTAATTTACGGCTAAAATTGAGACAAATTTAAATTTGCGTCAAAAATTGGAAATACGTTAATTCGCGGCTTCCTCGGGAGACTTGAGGCTAAAATTGAGAAAAAGCGCTAATTGATGGCTGTGAGTGAAAAACTCGCAAATTCGCGGCTAAAACTGAGACGAAATCGCTATTCCGCAGTGTATGGTTACGGCGAACAAAAAATGCTAATTTGTGGTAAGCATTTCGAGAATTTTACGGCTAATATTGAGTAATTTTCAGCTCATACTGAGTAAACCGCTAGAAAAAATCGCTAATTTGCAGCTAAAATTGTGGAAAACGCCAACTCGAGGAAAGTTAAAGAAACATCGCTGATTCACAGAATACAAAATCTACTTTGCTGCTAAAGTTGGGGAAAATCGCATATTTATGTATTTATGATGGGGGGGGGGTTACCCTGCTAATCAGTGGCTAATTTGCGGCGAAAAGCGCTAATTTGCTGTTAAAGTTGACAAAAAGCACTCATTCGCGGCTAAAATGGAGAAATTCGCAGTTTAAACTCGGCATAAGCGCTGTTTAGCGGATAGACTGTGGAAATAGCGGTAATTGCCTACAACATATGGAAAAGGCCATGGCTAAAATTAGAAAAAGGCCTTAGAGGTTACCAGCAGAGGTTTTATGTATATTTAGAGACTTTTAGGGGCCTCTTGAAGATTTCCGCCCCGGGCCCCGATATAGGTCCACCAGTGACCTCACCTCCTTTTCAGCTCACGATCCACCAATGCTCGCCGGTTCGGTACTAAATATTTGGTGACTACTTTATTTTGCGCATCGCGGCGCAGCGCCATTTCGCGCTGCTACATTTTGTCAACTTGTCTATTGAAGGACCTGATATGTTTGAATTATTTATTTTTCGTGTTTTTCGCACTATCTGCCATCGAAATCGAATTTTTGAAAAGTTTTTTAAATTGTATTTGTATTTTATTCAAAATACAATTCAAAAAGTATTTGTATTTCAGTATTTAAAATACTTTTTTGAAAGTATTTTGGGCTTTGTATTTAAAATACATTTTCAAAGTATTTTGCCCACCCCTGCTGCTGCCTTAGTAATTTTTATTTAAATTATTGATTTTACCTAAAGTGGCTAAAAATGACCATATAAAAAAAATCAATACCTGTGAAACGGCTGGGTAGATTGTGACAAAAGAAAGATCGATTCGACGCAGAGTTCAATGCTTTTCAAAAAATGAGAGGGTAACATTTTCCGTAGAATGCGTCATTAAGAAGTTATAAGCAAAAATCTGAAAAAAGTGCCAAAAATGAGCAGTTTTTCGCGATTTTCTCAAAACGCACAAGGAAATTTTGTAGGATTTCTCCAGATTCGTGTTCCTCACCCCAAAAAACATAGAATTAAGTGAAAAAATCGAAGACGAGATTTTTGTCCACGTGGAACTACCATTTGACTGGACTAATTTATAGTGTACACAAATTGAAAGCTCAGTAAATTCCGTACAATGTTCACGTGTGCCGCCCATAAGTTGAATATCTAAATAGTGTTGATTTCCGTGTATACCCATAATACTTATATCGATAGATGATGTAAAAATAACATCTACCACTGAAAGCCCAAATTTCCCCGGCTTTCGGCAGCTATAATTTCCTCTGCTATGGTGAATGTGACAGTCACCGTTGAGTTTGGGCTTTCAGTATAAGATTCGGGCTTTCACAGTAACGTGTATGGTCACTCCAAGCCCAAATGCCCCTCCCCCCCCCCACCTAAATAGTATATTATACACATGGGTCGCGAAGAAATTATAGCAGAATTCAGAGGGTCGCGAGCCGCAAAAGATTTAAAACCACTACTTTATAGGACGAAATACGTATAACAAAATACTCCCGTGGTGGAGTCCATAATCTTATTTTCTACATAATTTCGAGATTTTAGTGCATTTCATTCAAAAAATGCACTATTGGTCTCGCCCTGATGGTCGCACATATGGGTTGTGATACTTTTTTTTCACGTTTCAGAACCCCTAGAACACGAATCCGAGGTCGGTTCGATTTTATATACATATATGTATATGTATGTATATATATGGCCCCTCGCTTGTTAGCACGATCACGATCGCAATTTTTGACTTAGGGCAACCAAATTTGGTCTAAAAATCAATAGCGTGAATATCTCGGACGAGTTCGTGATCCAGATGAATCGGTCCACGGGAACGGTGTGAAAGAGGGGTTTGAATTAATTGAAAATTCGCTACTGCACGGCTGTTGCTGCGATTGCCCCCAAAATTGACTCGAGTAATGAGAAATGAACGCGCTTTCGTATGAGACCCTAGTGAACCAAATCCGTTAATATGGCAGGGGAGTTCTCGGCGGAGGGGAGCTATTAAATTAACGCTATGCCTTACTGGACCACCCAATTACCAAAAAATTTCATTGACATTGTATTTTGAGCCGTCTCTTTTATTTGATTTGCCTACAGCCTAATAAATCTTGAGTAAAAAATTCCGAGGTAGGCCAAAAAGGGAGGAAAAAAAAAAAAAAAAAAAAAAAAATTGTTTCGGATTCGATCCCAGGCACTCCACAATGGTGAAATTGTGACATACCATTTAACATAATGTAACTGATCTGAAAATTAACGTAATCTGAAAAAAGTTTTGTTCCGACAGCAGCCTGTCGGGAGAAGTGCATTTCATTCATGCGACAATCGAGTCAAACCTCATAAGTTAGAACGATATCAATCAATTATGAATGAAATTTAGGCCGGAATAAAGATTTTAATTGCAAATAACTCCTCTAACAAGAGTCCGCCTTCCCATATCGTATAGGCAACCAAACCGACTCTGTTTCATTTTTCATTTTCATAATTTTGTTCCCCCTCAGTTGGTGCAAAAAAAGGGGCCTGCGGTAAAAAGAAACACGGTTTTATGATTTTGACTTTCTATACCACGGCCTAAATGTCATTCATAATCGATTGATATCGTTCTAACTTATGAGGTTTGACTCGATTGTCGCATGAATGAAATGCACTTCTCCCGACAGGCTGCTGTCGGAACAAAACTTTCACTTCTATTTTTTTTTTTTTTTTTTTTTTGGCTTTGTGTACTAAGCACATTAGCCATGATATGCATTTTTGTTGTTTTAGATCGGTAAGTTTATGTCACGTATGAATTTGCATAAGGCACTAGTTGTTTTTGGGAGCCCCACAGGATTCTCTAATAGTTGAGGTAAGTGCACCGGCAAGGCTAATTTTTCTGCTATAACTGTTTGGTATAATTCCTTTCTTTGCGGATTATATTTTGGGCACTCGAGGATAAAGTGTCTTTCATTTTTTTCAGATGCACACTCGCATGAAGCTGCCACGTCTTCGCTCTCGAACAGGTGCATAAACATTAATTTAGAGTGACCGAACCGTAGCCTATTGATAGTGATGATATCATTCCTTTTCAGGGATGTTGTCGAAAACCAAGACGAGTTTCTCAGAAGCGGCTGAACTTGTGCGTATTTTCTACCTCTGACTTTTTGGGAGCGGGCCCACTCTAGTTCCCATTTCTTGATTAAGTCTGCGGAATGACTAATTTTGAGGTCATATTCTGTCAATACGTCAATTTCAGATCCTACAGACAGGACATTTTTGGCTAGGCAGTCAGCCATAACGTTGCCGGCAAAGCAAGCGTGCCCTTTGACCCACAAAAAGCAAACCCGATACCCATCGTTAATTAATCTATCCAGCTCGTTTAAGATTTTGTATTCCAACCAGCTTAATTTTGTTCCAGCGGCCTTGATCTTTACTAGTGTGCTTCTACTGTCAGTGAGTATCAAGTAGTGTAAGCTTTTGTCCGTAGCGATTCGGCCGACGTATTCTAATGCCTTCCATATAGCTGTCATTTCTGCTGTGAAGATAGTACATCGCGGATCTAGTTTATATATTTCACTACAGTTTGATACCCTGTCATTATACGGCGCATCCTACGCCTAAAGGTGACTTGGAGCCGTCAGTATATATCTCGTACTTTCCAGGGTAGTATTCATTTATTTCTCTTTCCATCATCGATCTATTTGCCGAGTCAGGTAGTTCTCTGTCGTAAAAGGAAATGTTGGTATTGACTTGGTGCTCACGTGGTCTCAGCGTGGATGCGTAGGGTAGGAGGTAATATGGATCTTTACCTGGCTGGTACTGACTTAATTGCTCAATGGACGTTTTCAAATTTCGGATACATGTTATTAGCAAAGGTGTTCGACAGGGCCTAACTGCACTTATTGTAGTATCTATAGCCCGGCCAAAGACTAAAGAAATCGACGGTAGCGCTACTAGCGCCGATTAGTATGTACTTAACCCCCCACCACTTTTTCGTGCAATCGATATTTTCCGATATTTCTATCAGTGATATGAGTGTTTTTTTTGCCTCAACGGTTTTTTTGTCGTGATAAAAGTAAGTAGACATGAGATAATTTTAATGATTTTAATACTTTGAGAGACAAGATGTTGTATTTGATTTCATAAATGAGTTAAAGACCGTAAAGATGAACTTTAGGAAGCCAAGCAAGGCAAATCGTTTTTTCAGTATTTTACCCGGCAGAAGGTAGAGGAAGAGCCTAAGCCCGACATCAACAGTTTGGTGGCTGAGGCGACCGGTGTTTCCCGGTCTTCTGTTTTCCGCATCGTGAAGGAAGCCGAACGATCGACCTCAGAGGGCTCGAGTACGAGTCGGTCACTTTTCACCACACCTACGAGGAAGAACATTCCACATAAGAAGCGAGTCGAGTTCGATTCTTTTACTGACAGTGCCATTCGTTTTAAAGTTCGCGAGTTTTATGCTGTTAAAAAGCAGTGCCCGTCAATTAGGCTTCTCCATAAGGAGTTACTAGAGCAAGGCGTTGTAGAATGCGGTAAGGAGTACATTCGGCAGCGCCTACATCACCTGGGGTTTAAGTGGAAGAAGTGTCAATCCAATCGTAAAATTCTAATTGAGCGGCCAGAAATTGCAGCCCGTAGGGTCTCCTACCTGAGGGAGATAAAAAAACATCGAGAGGCCAACAAGAATATTGTCTTCCTGGATGAAACGTACGTACAAGAGGCCCACAACGTTAAATCCTCTTGGCAGTCGGAGGACGAATTGGGGGCTACTCATAAAATAGGTGAGCTGATGATTCTTCATTTCTTTAGCATGAAATTAGTTTCTCGTAATTTTATATTTCAGGCAAGGGCAATCGACTTATTGTTGTTCATGGAGGTGGGGAGCAAGGCTTCGTTAGAGACGGTCTCCTGATTTTCAAATCCTCACGTACTTCAGGGGACTATCACACGTCCATGAATGCTGAGAATTTGAGAATTTGCACGTGCCGGCAGGCAGTGACATAGTCATGAACAACGCGAGTTATCATTGCCTCGAAAGAAACAAAAAGCCGAATTCCGGCAGCCTTAACCGCGTGATTGTCGAATAGCTTTCCCAGCATGGCATCGAATTCTGCGAAACATCAACGAAAGCAGAACTTCTCGAACTCGTGAGAAGCGTTCCCATCGAGAAATACTTCGTGGTGGATGACTTGATCCGATCTTTTGGTCACATACCTCTACGTCTCCCTCCTTATCACCCCGACTTAAATCCGATTGAGTTGGTGTGGGGAGCCATCAAGAACGATCTTGCTCGAAATAGTGTTGGTACATCACTTAGGGAGAAAGAAATTGATTTGTGCAATGATGAAACCGCCCCCCCCCCTCCCTTGGTGGATGAACTGCTCTGGCTTTTTGACGTTGGTCTTTGTCATATAAATAAATTTTATGTAATAAAGGTTCTGAAAGAGTGAAATTCAGTATGAGAGGTTTTTGAAACCCACGAAATTTGGAGTTTGAACAAGCAAATTTCACGAAATTACGATTTTAACGAGACAAATCCACCAAAAGATTTGGAAGAGCAAAAATCCGCAAGTCTGGCGTTTGTGAGAGTCAAAAATGGCGATTTTTGTTTTTGAAAGTGCCACATGCCTATGATTAGTTTTGAATCAGACCGTGAGCCAAATTGTTTGGTTTGTCGGTCTAACGATCTGGATTGTGGTGGTGTGAAGTTCCTACTTTTTAGTATAATCGGTGGCGGTGTGTGGGAGTGATTAAGTGGGTGAAAAGGGAAATCGCTGTATTGTTCTCCGAGTAGACTGTGCATTATGAACCCCGCTCTTGGCGCTCGACCTTATCTTACCTGGCAAAAATCGAGTTAGGTAGGAGACCCGGCCCTTGTTTCTTGAAGACGAAATGAATGTTTTTAGGTTGTGGCTACGCTAAAGTTTGCCAAGTGGCAAAGGGACTTATTTTGCTGCCCCCCCCCCCCCCCATGAGCAAAACTGTTGGCCCGCGTCTGGTCAGTTTCAACGAAAACATCCAGTCAAGTAAAAAATGCAAACATGTATTCAGAAAGAAAACAGTCAGACATGGATACCACACAGGGAAGTAGATAACTTTTTAGAACGGCAAATAAACATATAGGGCCCTCCACACACAGTTTGTCTTGTTTTCGACGCTAACTCGAAAGGGGCTTCTGTAAATTGCATTCGTGTTCGACATTGAAACGCTTCGAGTTCGAGTCAAAGACAAGACAACCCGTGTGGGGGGTCTTAATAAGACTTTTACTTGAGAATTCCGTGAAATCCCGGTAGTTTCACCAAAAAAACAACAGATAACTATGTAAAAGTAGAGATTTGTGGCTATTTTCCGTCGCTCGGACCAGGAACGTTTCAATTTAACGAAGCAGGCTTCAACAGATTTTTCGAGCAATCGGGTTGTAGTTTTCCTGGTTAAAGACGCGTTTTGAGAAGGTTTGTCTCGACAAAGGACGTTCTTCCGGTCCTAAAACCAAAAATAGGAATCATACCAAGGATAACGATGCGTAGATTGTAAAATAAATAGGAAAATAATTATCATGTTGGCTTACTCACTTCGGCAACTCAGCCTCATAGCTTCGGAAGGAATTGCACAAACAATGAATTCCACGGTACGTTTAAATATCAACCCTTCCGCCGAAAGACCGAAGGAAAAGTGAAACATTTTAGTATTTGAGCACGAAAAATAAGGATTCTTGACAAAATTTAACAAATCAAAACATCTACCAGTTGTAGTCAGAAAGATCAGTGAACCGCGATCCCCGAGTGATAAGAAGTTTCAAAACTTTAGGAGGTAAACGGCTGTACAATGGAAGGGGTAAGGGGAAGCTCTCAGTGAGAACTTAGGTGGAGATTCGATGTTCTTCAATCTTTGGCCGGGCTATAGGCCAGGTTATGGGTTACTCTTGTCTTGTGTTGTGTAAAGTGAATTTATTTTTCTCTTATTCCCGTCAAACTAAAACCACATTTGCAGTTATTCAATTCTGATTTTATTCTTCAGCCTCCGTCTCACGAAACGTATCGATGAAAACTCGTCGTTCCGGGGGCACCTCAACATGAAGTCCCATCATAGTTGCGCATTTATCACACTCCTTCACATGTACTTTCTCTTCACTTTTCCTCAATTTGGGACCTTTTCAGTCAAGTGCCGGTAAGGTTGAGGGAAAGGGATAAATTTAGTAGCTGGGTCAAAAACCAGGTCGACCCGGAATGGAAGAACTCTATAATAATATTCTTTTGAATTTTTGGTTCTTATTTTCCGGCTAAAATTAAGGCACATTTAGGAAAACACCTATTTTAAGGTTCGCGATGCAGCGTCCGGATCAAAATTAATGAAATTCGTTAACATGAGTATTATGTGGACCTTTTCACTGCTGAAATTTGAAGGGGGGAATTGCTCAAGGCAGAATTGAGATTAAAGCACGAATTTGGGGCTAAAATTGAGGGAAAATGAATTGGCAAAATTGTCACAGTTTTTTGTTGATTATAGTGTAACTGTCGTGGCTAAAATTGAGAAATAGCTTTCATTCACAGGTTACATTGAGGAAAAACTGTTTTTTTGCGGCTGAAATTGACAGAACGCACCTATTCGCGATTTATAGGCGATGCGTTAGAGTAGTAAATAAAAAATGCGTTATTTCTCGGTTTTTTGAGACCTTTTTACGGTTAAAATGAAGAAAATAGGCTATAGTTCGGGGTAGAATTGAGAAAAAGGACTCAGTTTCACCTAAAATTAAAGAAAAACGTCAATTCGACGCTACAAATAGTGCTCATTCACGAGTTAAATGGGGGGGGGGGGAGATTCTGTGCAACTCTTCTTGAGGAAAAACTGGATCCACCACACCTGTGAGCAGATTCACTGGCGAAAATAACAGATGAACCATTGCCTTTTTGTAGGCTTCTAACAGGATCTGGAGGTTAGAATCGCGTCAATTCACGGTCATCAGAGACTAAATTTGCACAGAAACGGCCACTATCCGTCAAAAAATAAATATTTGCTGGAAACCTGTCGTTTGTAGCCTTCTATTTCGGATTTTATGTCGAAAAATTGAAACTTCTCTCCCCCCCCCCACCCGTAAAGTGATATTTTTGGAGCTATACTTTAAATTTTAGATCTGAGACGGTAAACAGAGCTGGCAGTTTCCCTCCCATCATAAGTCCGTATGGCACAGCGGGCTAAACACGATTTGAGCTAACCCAAACACACGACATTGCGCGTCGAACCTTGCGAAAATGGGATTTTAGTGCGACAAATCAACAAAATCGGTTTCCAAGTTAAGCCGACCCTCGAAATCGGTTTGTCAGCAACAAACATCCGCGAATTTTTGATGAAACCGATGTGCGAAAATGTGTTGTTTTTTAGTGATAAAAATCCGCAAAATTGGTTTTATGGAGCGAAATATAATAAATTTGTATTTCTGTTAGCCAGATCAGGGGTAAGCAGCTGCCCACGAAATCTGCTTTTTTGGTTCTAGGGGAGGGCAACTGCCCACCCCTGCCCCCCGCTGGCTACGCTCACGCTTGGGATCCTAATACGAAAGACCGATAATCGCCCCAAAACACGAGAAAAATGGGCAAAATGGTCGTTGTTGACAAGTTTTGGACCTCTAAATGACCAGGAGAATAGAATGTGACGGGTGCTCTTCGAAGAAATAAATTCTAACGGAAGCCGAGCTCCTTGCACATCATATTATCCTAATAGGAAAAACAGAAAATCTCGACTTTAGTATCACGCTTGAAAATAAGGGGCAAAGTCGTCGTTCCAGACAAGATTTGGTCCTGAATGACCAATGGTGCTGGGAGGCCGTCACCGGAGAAATTTCGACCGTAAAGTGGTCAAATGTTTGACTACAATAGAATATCGATTTTGAGCGTTCTATAAAGGTTAAGAGAGCGACATTTCTAGAGGTGTCCGATATCACTCTCGAGAGCAATTTGGGCTCACTTAGAACGCTTTATAAGCACGTGGGAATTTTATGCCTTTTGAAGCCACACCCAACCGATTGCAGGAAATAACTCTTTTCGAGTCGTGCTCCTAAGGCCCCGCGCACACTAGGAGAAAAAAGACGCCGACGCGCGAGTTGGCGTCTTTTTTCTCGGGGAAGAGACGACTCTTGCGTACGCGTTCAATGTGAATGGCGCCATAGAGTTCTGTGTGTTTTTACTGCACGAGTCGGACGCTGACGCGCGCGTCGGCGTCTTTTTTATCCTTTCTCTTTTTTTGGGGGTGATGCATACTCGTCCTCGTCGTGCCCCTGGACGTCCTCATTGCACTCTGCAGTTGCACAGCCTGTAGAGAGAATACTGAACGTATGCACTGTCGCCGCACGCCAGCCCAATACGTTATAGCGACGTCATGAGCCGAAACTGTCGGCCCTGCAACGACTCCCGCCAGGGAAATCAAGCAAACAATTTCAACGGCCTTTCTCAAGGCCACCGAACCCGCCTACCCCGATCGCGACCCGAGGCCACGCTGAGGACTCTGTTCTGGAACGCTGGCGGGCTGACTGAGGCCAAGTTCTCCGAGCTCCAACTGCACGTAAAAGAAAAGGACGTTGATGTTTTTGCAGTAGTGGAGGCAGGAGCGGTTTCGGACAGCATCACGGCTACCAAACATATGCCCTGCCCAGAAGCCGCCAATGCTCGTCAGGCATTCTGCTGGCTGCTAAGGCAACCCTGATTGTGGAGTTTTCCGTATGGAAGGAGATGGGCGACTCTGACAAACTGGAGGCGGTGGAGCTTAAAGTGTGGAAGGGGCGGACCCATCGGCGCCTCTTTTTTGTGTTAAACCTCCCCGCAATAACCCTGATCTGACTTGGCTTGAGGACACTTGGGATCGGCGCTGCATCCTTTGTGGGGACATAAACGCTCCTTCAACTAGATGGGACTATAGGCGCACAGAGCCAGTAGGGAAGACCTGGGAAGACTTCATTGATGAAAACTTGGTTGAGTCTGTTGGGACGCCAGATGGGAAGCCCACATTCTTGGCATACACCGGTGCAACATCAAAACCAGATGCAGTGTTGGCCCATTCTTCACTTGCCTCAAGCACTTCCATTGCTCTTATCCCGTATTTTGGTGGATTTTTACAGTTCAGGGCTGATATTTTTTACGATGCCAGGGAATATTTTCCTTGTACGCGTAGAGTAATGCAAATTTTGGTGAAAATTATTTTAGATATTCTCACGTGCTTGATATAGAGATTGCCACCGGATGTTACTGGTCACGGGGGGGCCGCCCTGGTGATTACAGGCCAGTAAAACTGTAGTAGCTCTTCAACCGATCCTAAAGCAAAAGATCCACAGGAATTTTGTGTTTTTTAAAAGCCTCTTTGTGTCATCTTTTAAAGTGTTTTAGCCCAACCAGAAATGATTCAAAATGGCGTTTTTCGAACGCTGCCATAACTAAGGCACTATAAAACACGAGTACTGCAACACGCCTAATCAGCGCCATATTTGGTCCCTCATATCATTATCATTTATCACACGGGTTTCTTGATAAGTAGGGTATTTATATTTATTTTCCGAGTTTCCTGCAAGTTTTGGCCGCGTTTCGTGTTTTTTAAACATTTCCTTCGTAATCAGTAGTTGCAATTTTGCAGTATATTTAACGGCAAGTATAAAATGTCCTTTATTTCACCCCTGATGCCGGTAAACATCGGTCAACAGCTGAATAATGAGTCGTACGAAAGGTATTCAAGAATAGTTTTTCATTAAATTCGTGTACTTGTAGTGTGCCGAAAACTTGATTGGGACTTAAAACCCAAAATCGTGTCATCGTTGATCATAACGGATACTTGGTATATGTTTCATGCCAATGACTACAGGCGTAAATGCTAGACTGGGTACCCAATCTCAAGTTGTTATACCCACCGTCCATGCCCATAATTACCAAAATATACTTTACAGTGTCAATTAGTAAAGACGAGTTTTCAATGTACTTTTCTTTTGAAATGCCTCAATCCTCCATGACTCATAAAATTGTTCTTCTGGTTCAACATTTTTAGAAATATAAAGGTTATAATATACGTCGAATAGTCCATGGTAGACCACTGTGGACCACGGTCCTTGGTGGTAGTTCCATGGTACGTCACACAATTGTTTGATTGAACATCAATAAAAATCAAAACATTCAAGTCCGATCCAATTCAAGTCTGATTTTATTGATAATCCGTGGTCCAAATCAAGGTAAATTCACACTTAACAATGATGAGACGGGTCTTCCCAATTTGCGGACCAACAAAACGAATTCTGTGGACCAGCCCATAACTCGCCCTAAAAAGTGATCTGGATGGGCTAATTTTCTGTGTTTAGACTCTGTTCCGGTGTGCGGAGAAAGGGGTCAGCAAATTATCGGATCGTCATCAAATTTTGATGGGTTGTACCGCCACCGGAGCAGAGTCTACATACTGAAAATCAGCTCAGTCGGACCACTTTAGGGCGAGTTATGGGCTGGTCCGCAGAATTCGTTGTGTTGGTCTGCGAATTAGAAGGACCCTGATGAACAGGGCCGTTTTTAGTGGGTAGGCAGGGTAAGCGACCGTCTAGGGGCCCCGACCCATACAACACTCGGCTAAATTTTTACAATTTTGAGGCACTTCTGTTGAAACGATTAAAAATCGTGTTCTAAAATGCCTAAGCCTAGAAAATAATGGTTTTTAATGGAGAGAAAATCCGGGAAATTTGGTTTTTACAGAGCTAAAAATCCGAATAATACGGTTTTTGAAGAATTCAGCCCCACGAAATTGGATTTTCCAACCATGAAAATCCGTTAAATTGGCTTTGAAGGCGCCTTATCCACAAAAAGGGGTCTTGAAAGATCCAAACATGTGAAAGTGAAATTGGCGTATTTGAGCCAAACACCCGAAATGTCCATTTTAAATAGCCAAATCTAAGAAATTTGGTTGCTAAAGTGGACCAAACCGTGGGTTTTAAAAGAAGAGAAATCTGCCCAATTGACGCTTTAAAGGGGCAAATCCTGGAAATTCGATTTTTAAAGATCTCGCGAAATTGTCCTTTGAAGATGACATAATTACGAAATTGGCTTGTCGGTTGAGCCAAACCCTCGAAATTGATATTTGAAAGAGCCGAACCCACGGAACTTGTTTATTCAATTGAGACGGACCCCCCCCCCCCCCTAATTGCTATTCTAAAGAGCTAAGTCCAATAAATTCGGATCTTGAAGGATCTCTCGGTACGAAACTTGAACGTGTTTCAACTTCGGCCCCAGGAACGACGTGTCTCAATGGAGGCCACTCTTACCCACTGTGCTTGCAGAATGCCTCTGCAGTTCGACAATTTTCCATTTTCGATTAAATTGTGTCCGGCCAAGTTTGTGAATATTCCCCGTCCAAGTCCTTCGTTTCAGCCGCTTATTTGGTGCACTTTGAACGGCTACAGAGCCGAACAGACAGGTAATTTCATTGGCCGTACTAGAAAAATATCCTTTCCATAAAAGTGCAAAATAGGTACTGTTCGGTTTAATCTGCTACTAATCGCAAAAAACTCCCGCAGTTTCATGGCTGAATCGCCATTTTTGAAAATCATTAATTTTATTGACAAATAGTCTGTTTTGGGGGGCTTTTTGGAACTTTTTGTACGTTGTAACTTTCTTGGGGTTGTAGAATTTTCATAATGAAAGCAAAGAAATGAAAAATCTTCTCCCACTTGTTTTATTTGAACTATCTTGACCGCGGTTTCGGCAACGCCATCATTTTCAAACGAGTCAACGGATAAAACACAACTGGTGTTGATAATTTCAGGGCACCAATCTATTTTTAGGGCGTATAGAGTCAATTTTTGCAATTTTTCGGGGGTGAAGTTAAGGCGGGAGTGCTCAGTTTTGGCCATTCTTGGCGCGCTTTTGCCATTTTCATGGCGGGAGTCATCTGTACAGGCATTTTTAGGGTGCGAATCGTCAGTTTTTAGCCATTTTTAGAGTGCGTGGAGCCAATTTAGATGTTTTTTCGGACGCCAAGTATCCAGAAAGCCAAGGCCACTTTTCGTGCGCGAATGGCCGATTTAGCCATTTTTAGGGCGCGAATCATGTACTTTTCAGGTATTTTCATCGCTCCCTAATCGAACGTATCTAGCAATTTTTAAGGCACGAGTCAGTTTGGCTACTGTTAGAGCGACATTCGCCAGTTTTGCTATTTTTAGGTCGTAAATAGTAAGTTTAGCCATTTTTAAGGCGCGAAAATCTTCATTTTTTGGTGCGACTGTAGTCAGCTTATCCGGTTTTTTGTGGGGTTTTGGGCTAGTTTAGCTATTTGAAGGATGCAAGTGGCTATCAAGCCAGTTTTTTGTAGAACAAAGTATGCAATTTCTGAAACCCCTGCCTTTTAAGCAAAACCTGAATCCGCGTCTCCACCGGCTGCTAGGGGGCCCCCCGTTGGTTCTCGTCTCGGGGCCCCGCGAGGGCTAGAAACGGCTCTGCTGATGAAACAGTGACTATTCTTGGGGGGCACCCCATATCTTTTCGGACTATTCGAAGGGCCCTGATTAATGACCTGAAGCACTTCATTTTCTATCTTAATAGGCGTCTTTTTCTGGAAAGACAACTTTATCCGTTCACTGACATTGCCAAGCCTTAATTAATGACGAAAAACTTGCAGCATACTTATGACCTGCCCTCAGGATTTTCTATGCTTTTGACTTCGGATAAACCCGATCCTCCTGAGTTCACAATTGTCTGAAAAGAATGAATCGGTTGGGTAGGGGGATATTTTTATTGACAAAAATGTCAATTTCCGTAGCCTTACTTCGAGCTTCAATGACGTATTAATCGTTTTATTTTCACGTGATGAATTTAGCCCGGCAAATATAATCGGAATGGCGTTAGGCTTTAACTTTCGCCATCCATCTGGCCTTCTTTATCCCCATTCGGAGTCTTCAAAGTGAATCTGCTCAAATCAGAGGAAATAAAAATCATGATAGGGGTAAGATAATAATAAAGGTAGTTTTTCACAAGGAGTCGAATCATTTTTTTTTATTATCTATCCTGTTTCTCACCCTGTTGAGTATCCAGGATGCATAAATTAATATTTATTTGCAAAGCAGAAAAGCCCGTTATTCCCAAAGCAAATCCCGGATGCCAAACAAGAGTATTATTGGCTTCGTACGGAGTTGTCAAACATTGCCATTATGATTGATGATTTCATTATAAAAACGGCAAAAAATAAGCGAAGAACTCAAGTAACGGGGCTACAACTAAATTAAGTATAAATCGTACTCACTTCACAAATTCTCGAGTAATTATTAGTGGGCTCCCATTGTTCCCTCAGACAATTTTCGGTCCACTTCTTTCTCCTTTCTGGTTCTGACGGGAATTTAAAAAGCCGGACTCCGTCAACGGTCTTTCGATGACAATTATAATGCAGAACAAATAACCATTTTAAAAAAATATCACTGCACAAGAAAAAATTTGAGACTCTAATGACATTTTTTTCATGTTATCATACTTGTTTACCCTGACGACTGCTTAACGACCGAGGGACCAAATATGGCGCTGATAGCGTGTTGTTGTTCTCTACCATAACTTGACTCCCTAGTATACCACTCCAACGAATCTAAAAAAAACAAAAACGTAGGAATTTTGTGCCATCCTCTAAAATGCTTGAGGCCAACGAGAAATGACCCCCGTAATTAGTTTGTTTTTTTAAATTCTCGTAAGTGGTAATATAAGGAGTCAAGTTAGTAGCAGTATTTAAAAAATGTCACTTTTGGCCATTTCTATGGTTGGGCTCAACATTTTCAAAGGTTAGCAACAGAAAACTTGAAGCTCGACAGTCCTCATGAGGTCGAGTTCGGTTAAGTTCGGCTTCATTCGCCACCCCCCTCAACACCCCTTTCTTCTGAATTGTCACATTCGCTTCACAACATTCAAACTCTTCGATCGACTGAATATTTCAATTCATTAATAAATACACTGGGAAAAAGAGTCGGTTCCGGAACTCGGTTGAAACAGTATTCTCGGTTGTAACTACTGTTTCACCGGTTAAACTTAACCGTGAAAAATAAACGTCATTCTGTTAAAGACGGCTCCAACAGTTATTTGTTCGGTTAAGAGTGCAAACAACCGTTAAAAAGACTCTTTTACCGTGTATTTAACGGACTTTTCTACACTTTCACGTGCTTAACCGTACAAACAAAGTCGGTTGAGCTGATAACTTGTCGCCCAGCCGGTGTGAATAATGGTAAAACCGAGGTGAATGACCGTGTAACCGAGTTTAATAACGGTAAAACCGAGTTGAATGACGGTAAAACAGAATTCAATGACGGTGAAATCGAGCTGAATGACGGTAAAACCGAGTTGAACGACCGTATTACCAACCTGAATGAAGGTAAAACAGAGTTGGACGACGGTAAAACCGAGTTGAATGACGGTAAAACCGAGTTGAATGGCGGTGAAATCAAGTTGGAATGATGGTGAAACCGAGTTGAGCGACCATGTTACCGTGTTGAACGACGGCTAAACCGAGCGAAGTGACGGTAAAGCAGAATTCAATAACGGTGAAATCGAGCTGAATGACGGTGAAACCGAGTTGAGCGACCATCTTACCGAGTTGAATAACGGTAAAGCCGAGTTGAACGGTCGTGTTACCGAGATGAATGACGGTAAAACCGAGCGAAGTGACGGTAAAGCAGAATTCAATGACGGTGAAATCGAGTTGAATATGGCGATGTAACAGAGTTTAATGACGGCGTTACCGAGTTTAGTAACTGTAAAGCAGAGTTGAATGACCGTGTAACCGAGTTTAATAACGGTAAAACCGAGTTGAATGACGGTAAAACAGAATGCAATGACGGTGAAATCGAGCTGAATGACGGTAAAACCGAGTTGAACGACCGTATTACCGACCTGAATGAAGGTAAAACAGAGTTGGAAGACGGTAAAACCGAGTTGAATGGCGGTGAAACCGAGTTGAGCGACCATGTTACCGTGTTGAATGACGGTTAAAACGAGCGAAGTGACGGTAAAGCAGAATTCAATGACGGTGAAATCGAGCTGAATGACGGTAAAACCGAGTTGAACGACCGTATTACCGACCTGAATGAAGGTAAAATAGAGTTGGACGACGGTAAAGCCGAGTTGAACGGTCGTGTTACCGGGATGAATGACGGTAAAAACGAGCGTAGTGACGGTAGAGCAGAATTCAATGATGGTGAAATCGAGTTGAATATGGCGATGTAACAGAGTTTAATGACGGCGTTACCGAGTTTAGTAACTGTAAAGCAGAGTTGAATGACGGTGAACCCGGCTCCATGGCCACTAATATCAAATGTACTGACGTTGTACTGTGTAGGCGGACGATAAAACCGATGAAACGAAATTTTAATTTTCTAAAACTTCCGGATCTTGCAACTTTCGCAAATTGCCCTGGGTCCCAGGTCACAATCAAAGAAAGCGGGATATTTTTCGATGAAGAACACACACAAAAAATGTAAATCGAATCAAACTCAATGCTCCCATCGGTAGCCTAGTATTTATTTTTATTTAATGAAAGCATTCAGATACATATAGATATAACGTTACCCAAGAGGTCCCCTCCCCCATTTCATCATCCTATAAAACTCTCCTGTTCTGGCAGTCTTAGACAAGCAGTTTTTAACCGGCTTCACGCACTCGTAACTAGATGCAACAACTAAGTAGACGGTTCAGTAAGGCAACCCTTAACCGTCAAAATTCTGTTGATTCAGGGTGCTCTATCGGTTGAAGCACTCCCTCTCTTTTGTTTTTAGCGGCATCTGCAGAAAACGCGCAAGGTCTGTCTTCCTCACTGCTCCCAGTAACTTCGCACCTTCTCATTATTTAGTCCTCGCCTGCTGAAGTTGTTTCAGTCACTGTAGTCAGTGAAAGAGTTTTTTTTTTTTTTTTTTCGTGAAGTGTTGAAACAAGAACTTGTGACTCCGAAATGGATGAAGATGTTAAAACTCTTTTGCTAGAGTGGAAGCTGAGCGACTACACGATTGAATGACGGTAAAGCCGAGTTGAGCGGTTGTGTTACCGAGATGAATGACGGTAAAACCGAGCGAAGTGACGGTAAAGCAGAATTCGATGACGGTGAATTGAAATGACGGTGGTGAATTTTCTACTTATTGTTTTGTACTATGTTTGAATATATTTCGTGTTTCTTCTTTCACGACTTCTTCGCATGTGAACTAAAATTTACGTTCATCCCATTTCCAATTTTAATCTTTTTTTACCAATAACAGCATTTCAGAACACTCACTTTCACGGTAACTCAAATTTTTTTTTTAGGGTCTCAAACGGGCCACAAGAAAGGCTGAACCGAGCGTCGAGAGAAATCAGGATTTGAAATGGAAATTTAATCTGCGGTTTACCTCTGACGCTCGGCTCAACCATTTTTTGCGGCAAATTTGGCCGTAAAGAATCAGTAAGGCTAACCGTGAAAAGTGGAAGCACGTACCGAGAAAGTCGGTGACAAATTACCGTTTGTACCACAGTAGAAACGGTATATTCTACCGTATGCCGACGGTAGTATATACCGTTATTTCACGGTTGACACCAGACTCAAGACGGTACCTCTTAACCGATGTGAGACACCTGTTTTAACTGTGATATAACGGTATATTCCACCGAATGCCAACGGTAGCATGTACCGTTATGTCACGGTTGACACCAGACTCAAGACGGCGTTTCTTAACCGAGTAGAGATACCTGTTTTACCGTTGAGTAACCGTTGATGCAACCGTCATGACAGTAGAATTTTACCGTTTTTTTTTCTGCTGATGCTACCGTATAATATCCAAAATTCGGTTCGCCACTACCGTAAACACATTGTTGGACTAACCGCCTGTGATTACCGAGTATACGGTCAGCTTTCACCGATGTTAGACAGTTACTGTAACAGACAAGGGAGTTGTGGGTCGGAAGAATCTACCGTAAAGTAACGGTTAGAGTTAACCGTCTAGTGACGGTTCATTCAACAGATATGTCTCAACTGACTGGGATCATGTGTTTAACCGTGTTTGTGGCTTGACCGTCAGACTCGGTTGCAAACATTTTACCGACAATATGCGCTAACCGAGTGCATTTAACCGTATCAAGCTTGTCGGTAGACTTTACCAACTCATGACGGTTGCAAACATTTTACCGACAACATGCGTTAACCGAGTCAAGACGTGCATTCAACCGTATCAAGCTTGTCGGTTGACATTACAGACTCGTGACGGTTGCAAACATTTTACCGAGATTTCTCGGTTAAAATTAACCAAGAAAGTTGGGTTGGACGGGTTAGTGAAGAGTGCGCCGATTTTTTCTTTTTCTTCGTCGACAATAATTTTCTTTGAGAGCGAATTTTGTTTTTTTCATGGGGGTGGATGAGAAGGATTCCGGAGAAATTCATGGACAGATGTTTTACTGGAAGGTACTCCCCAAATTCCTTCCTAGCTCACAAACACCGCTCTCCTGAAGACTGCTCGATGTTTTGTGATGCCTACTTCTAATCGTCGCAATTTTTGACCTTCTCTTTCTTAAGGTGTATCATTCTCGCGAACATCTTGTCACAGAGGAGCTTCAGGAGAGCTTCAATTTCAAGACTATGTTCTGCCAGTTAATTATAATTTCCTTAATTTTAGGGAGTTTGACGAGCCACAGAGGGCAAATGCCCCAGAGGCAGACGATCATATTCGTAATCAGCTACGTAAAACCTTTCGAATGAGACCAGTTTCAGGACTATGTTCTTCCGGTTAAATTCATGTTCTAATTAAGGACTTTAATTAGCTATAAAATCCTTAGGCCCCAGATACACCACGGCTAGGGTGACAAGGCGTCCTTTTTTCCCCGGACTTGTCTTACTTTCTTGAGCGTCTGGGGACGTCCGAGCTCATTTTTCTTGTGTCCGGGGACGTAGTGATGCACGAGACCGAGACCGAGACTTACGTGTCTCGGTCTCGGTCATTAGCATGATGATCTCGGTCTCGTCTCGAAAGTCTCGGTCTAATGACTGAAGGTGGACGGGGGGGAGGGATCAAAACCCTTCTTCCTCCCACGGTTCACCCCCGCCACCAACACACCTATATGTTTAGAGTGATTTTGACAGATCCCCGGTTACCCCGCCCTCTCCGGAAGCTGGTGGTCGGCTATGGAGCATTTAATTTACAAACCCCCCCCTGCAAGTGAATTCTGCCCCCCCCCCCTGGAGCTTGTCAAATCCTTTAAACATAGGAGAGGGGTGGGTTGGGAAGGTGGTCAGGGAGTATATGGCGAGCGGGAGGGGTTTCGATTACCTCCCCTCTAAGAGAGGTCCCAGATCCGCCCTTGGATCTATATGTATACATTTTGTGGGCTATGTAAGGTCAAAATGCTACACTTTAGGGGGGGAAAAAGTCTACATCCGATCCAAGAATGGGCGTAAAAATGGGATTAACCCTAGTAGGCTAGTACAGGTATTGTCAAATCGCTGAAAACTTGTGTGGGGAGGGGGTTATTCTATGAGAGGGTTTTCGATCCCCCCCCCCCCATTAAAAGGTCTCCGATTCGCCCTTTGATGCTTGATGCTATGTGTGTAGGTCACAGTATTCAAAACTGGAGAAATTAGAGGCACGCTATTTCTGCACGAAACGAATCGAATTCAGGCCGGTCTTCGGTGCGGGCTAAAGACCCAAACCGTTTCCGGAGAAGGGAAGCATTAGATTGGGTCAGTGGCGTATTTACGGGGTGGGTTTTGGGGGTTTAAACCCCCCCTAAGAAGATGGCGTATGCTATTGCTCGTCATTGGAAAGATTTCTTTTATCTTTACCAAGGCTGCTGAATAAGGGTCGCGGCACAGATGATTCCTATAGACCCTCCTCCCCTGTATTCGTCCCTCATCTACAATGAAGCCAGTAGTGCATCGATGAAAGGGTGAAGAGGTGGGCAGCCATAAAATTGATAGCGTTTTCCATTTGCATAAAATTCCGCTGTATCAAAAATATATAAAAGAGGAAAAAATAGATAAAAATCGCTAGAATTGAGGAAACTCCATAAAATCGCTAATCCACATGACTAAGAAGGGCAGTGCTAAAAAGGAGAAAACGGATCAATTTAAGAAAATTCCCTGCTTTACAGCTAAGATTGAGGTCTGCGGTGATTCGCGGCTAAAATTAAGAAATTAGCGGCGCGCCGATAAAATTGGCCGCACAAATTGAGAAAAAGCGCTGATTGTGAAGCTAAAATGGAGAAAAACGATAATTCACGGATTTTCTAATTCGGGGCTGAAATTCATTAAGAGCGGTGATTTGCGGGTGAAATTGATTTTTTTTCCGGGAATAATTCACGGCTAAAATTTAGAAATAATGCCCAGCTAAATTAAAAACCACTAGCTCGGCGGATCAATTGCAGAAAATCCGCTATTTCGTGGCTATAATTTAGCAAACGCGGTAACTCGCGGCTAAAATGAAGATAACGCCAATCCACATGAAGTCATGACATAAGAACTGAAAAAAAAAAAAAAAAAATTCAAGAATTGAAGAAAGAAAAAAAGTTTCCTCACAACCAGGGGACTCGAGCCCCCTCCTTTGGGGCAGTGGTGACGGAAAGGGGGGCGTTTTCGCTTTTGATCAGTTTGACCATTATTGAGTCTTAATAGACAGCTTTTTGCTATTTTTAGGACACGTATCGTCAGTTCAGACATTTTAAACGTGTGAAAATATCTCAGATTTTCAAAACATGAATAATCTGTTTAGGGATTTTCAAAGCGCGAATCGTCAGTTTAACCCTTAATAGGCCACGTTATTAAACATATAGAGTTAGTTTTAGCAATTTTTAGGGCGTGAATACGTCAAACTGCCAGTATATGGCAATTTCTAGGGCATGAATAGTCAGCGTGATATTTTCAAGCCACGAATCGTCAGTTGAGCTACTTTTAGAAAGCGTAGAGCAGGTTTTGCTAATTTTATGGCTTGTATAGCCAGTTTGGCCAATTTTAGAGCGCATAGTCAATGAGTTTTTTTTTTTGTTTTTTTTTTTTTCATATAAAAGCCGCGAATACGATGTCATACCAAGGCGAGAATAGTCAGTTTGGCTATTTTTTGGCGAAATACTGGTCGATTTTACCATTTTCAGGGCTGGGATAATAATTTATTTAAGCGCGTTCAGGGCAAGAATGACGTCAGTTAAACATTTTTGGAGCTCGTAAAGTCAGTTTGGCCACCTTTAAAGCGGCGCATCCACCAGTTTGGCTGTTTTTAGCGTGCTTAGTCCCATGAAGGTTATAGTTTGACCATTTATTGGCGCGCCAATGGTGAATTTTGCAGCCTTCAGGGCAGGAATCATCAGTTTAGGCATATTCAGGGCGTGAACCGTCAGTTTAGCCAATTTTTTGCACTTGGAGTCAGTTTGGCCATTTTTAGAGAGGTACCTAATTGCCAATTTTTAGGGTATAATTAGTCGCAGTTTAGCCGTTTTCAAACGGCATAAATCGTCAGTTTTGCTATTTTGGGGCGCGATTATAGTTAGTTTAGCCGTTTTTATGGTAGGAATAGCTATTTCTAGGTAGTAATAAATCGCTGTTGAGTCATTTTTAGTAGAGCGAAGGACACAATTTCCCCAACCCCCCCCCCCCTTGAGGAAATCCTGGATCAGCCGTCTGCTCAAAGATATATCGCTTAATGTAGATAAAAAGCTCATTCGCTGCTCAACTCGAGAAAATACGTGGCTGAAGTGGACAAGATGCGATCATTCGCTGCTGAAACGGGGAAAAACGAATAAATCGCGGATCAATTTGAGAAAACCCGTTAATTCACGGCTAAAATTGTGAAAAAGTGCTTATATCGCGGCGAAAATTGGGAAAACACCAATTCGTGGTTACTACACAGGCAAGTTTCCGGCTAAAACTCAGAATTAAGAGAGAGTTAATCGGACTTACGAGCTTATCCGATGGAAAATAGAGAAAAATAGAGTTAATTCGCATTTTCCGCAAGAGTGGATTTATTGTGTGTAACCCCTCCCAAGACAAAAACCTAGATCCGCCACTGGATTGGGTTCATTTGTTGAGTAAAAATATCTATACCAGCGCTATATGCATCGAGCTTTTTGGATCACACCGAGACCGAGGCTAAGTCTCGAGAAAATGAGACTTAGTCTCGGTCTCGGTCCGGAAAATGCAACCTCGATCTCGGTCTCGGTCTCGATTTCGAGACCGAGACTTTTTCTCGGTCTCGGTGCATCACTACCGGGGAGAGATCGAAATTGTCCTCTTTTTTGTCTTACTTTTTCGGTTTCTACTTGATGTAACTAGGGTTGCCAGATTTGAAAAGCTGGAAAACCGGCCTATATATATATATAAGTCGTGTATTATATAAATATATACCGGGTGACCCACTGTAAATTGAACCCAGGCCACTCACATGAGAACCGGATTGGCCGACGAACCGGAAAATAAGACTCACAGTCTGATTTAAAACTAGTCATGCGTTTGGCACTTTCAAGAACAAAATTTCGTAATTTTCACTCTTCCAAACTTCAATTTCGCGAATTTTCGCTCAATCAAAATTAAATTTGGTGGATTCATGTCGTTCAAATCCAAATTTCTGGGTTTGCTTATTCAAAACCCAAATTTCTTGGAATTTACTCCTTCAAAAACTAAATTTCTGGACTTTTGCTCTTTACATAATCAGTTTTGCAGGTTTGGTTAATAAAAAAAACAATTTCGCAAAAAACGAGCGAAAAAAAAATTTCTAATTTTGGCTGGAAATTTTCACTCTTCCATGAACGAACGTTTCAAATTTGGCACCTTAAAACCAAATTCCACTAATTTTTGTTATTTCGTACACCAATTTTGCTGATTTCCTCGCTTTTAAACCCCGAATTATACGTGGGGTTTGCTCTTTAAACAACGAATTTTACGAACTTTTCCTGCTTCAACACCCAATTTCGTCGACTTCGCTCCTTTACCCCGACTTTGGGGAATTGTGCATGATGAAAAACCAAATTTCGTGGCTTTGCCTCTTTGTAAAATATGTTTCGCGCGGGTTTGGTTACGTCAACAACCAAAATTGGTGAAAAAAATAATGACGAAAAAACAAAACTCGTGATTCTTGCTTTTTTCAATTCACATTTTCGCTGTTGATTTTTCATGACTGTTTCAAATTTGACACCTTCAAAATCAAATTTCACGAATTTTGTTACTTAGTACCCCAGTTTCACTGAAGTCCGCGCGTTTAAAACCAAAATTTCGTGGTTTTAGATCTAACTGAAATCAGTTTCGCAGGTTTTGCTAATTCAGACAACGAATTTGGCTCTTTTAAAATTCAAAGTCCCTATTTTGGAGTATTCCAAACCTAAATTTCGTCAATTTTGGTCTTATAAATCCCCAAATTTTGCGTTTTTTTTAAAATCAAAACCTAATTTTGTGGATTTGGCGCATTTCAACCACGATTTCACAGTAGTTGTTGGTTACTTTACCCACCAAATTTCGTGGGTTATGCTCTTTCTGGAGTCCTAAGTTGTACACGGCGTCGACCAATTCGAAAAGCTAACATCGAAAACGTCATTTTGGTTAATTTCTGGTTGTGCGCAAAATGTTTAAAGAGTGGCACCAAAAGACACAACATTTTCTTTGCCGTAGTGTTTTCGATTCGTTCAAGTGCTACTTCAACGATTTCTGGCAGCATTCGAAAAACGCCACTATCGAATCACTTCTGGTTGCGGGCTCAAAAATTGTAAATGGCGGCATAATATTACTGTGCTTCTGTTTAAATTCTTGAAGATTTGTTTTTTGGATCTATACAGCTTTCCTGACCTGGTCATTATCGGTTTAAGACCATGGATATTTTAGTATTCTGATGAGATGAGTGGGGGGGGGGGGCTGAAACGCTAGAGTTCGAATAGTCAAATTTTCGGGCCAAAATGTCTGCCATGCACGGTAAAATTCTCAGTTTCGCAACAACGGAGTATATGAGCTTTAGGCCCGCATTTATGAACGTTCCTTGAGTCAAAGAACCGTTGAGAACAGTTAATTCAGTCTGTGGCGGAAACAATCCCGACACATGTTTACTAAAAAAATAAAAATAATTTTGTCTTGTTACTCAAATTGGATTTCATTTCTCCAAAAGTGGTAACTCCGACGTGAACGAACACGATAGTTTTTTTCTTTTTTTTTCTCATTCATCGCGACGATGGCTAACGCCGGTACACCTTCCGCAGAAAGTGCTACACTGGAGCCGATTTCCGCTGCCGAGATAGCTTAAGGTTTCCGTAAAAATTCCTCATTTTTGGCGATCCAATGTTGCTCTCTGATTTTGCCAAGTAGAAGCAAATTTCCGAACTAGTCGGATTACAGCCGATCAAACTAAGTTTGACATTGTTGTGGGGTGTATGGAAGGTGAGGTACTAACTCAAGTAAGCGACGTTGTCACAAACCCTCCGCCAAACGATAAGTATCAACAGCTCAAAGAAAAACTAATTCAGCGCTTTACAGAGTCACGAAACCAACAAGTTCAACAGTTGGTTCGAGGCCTCGAGCTTGGTGACGATCGCCCATCCGCCTTGTTGTGCCGCATGAGGGAACTTGCGAACGGTGATATTAAAGACGAAGTTTTAAAAACTATGTGGATGGACGGACTTCCCGTCACCGTCCGCCAAGTTTTATCGGCTATTCCTGAAACAGAGCTTTCTAAAATAGCAACTATTGCAGATAATGTCATGGAGGTAACATCCCACGACGTTTACGCACTGACCAAACAACAAAAATCTGTTTCTTCAACCGAAAACAACGTCCACGAAACACTTACCATACTAACGGAAAAACTCGCCGCGCTTACTCTCTCGGTGGAAAATATCCAGCAAACAGTGTCACAAATGAACAAACAAAGATTTCGTTCTCGCCAACGCAGTCTTTCACCTCGCTTGGAAGTAAACAAGGATGGCCTATGCTGGTATCATGAAAAATTCGGCACTCGGACGTCTTCGTGCAAAAAAGGTTGTCTTTTCTTTTCCAAACAGGGAAACGAATAAAACCGAGTGTTGCGACGGCTAACACTTCGGCTCAAGGATCATGCCGTCTATTTTTACACGACACAACATTAAACCTCACTTTCCTTGTAGATTCAGGTTCGGACGTGTCCGTAGTTTCATCAACACAACGCGACAGACGTAATGCAAGTCACCATACCACAACTTTGTACGCCGCAAACGGTTCTAAAATTAAATCGTACGGCACGAAATCCCTGGTTCTAAACCTGAACATGCCTCACAAAGTACGGCATACATTCATTGTCGCCGACGTCAACAGCCCTATCATCGGCGCTGATTTTCTTCTGAAGCACGAATTCTTGGTGGATCTCAAAAACAAACGCCTAGTCGATAAATCTCAGAAGTACTCCACTTCAGGCAAAACTGTCAAAATTAATTCTTTTCAATTATCGACTATTGATAAATCAACAATTTACTGGAAATTGCTTCAACAGTATCCCTCTATTACAGACGATTCATCTAAGCACTTTAGCGGAAAACATTCCACGGTTCACTTCATTGAAACCGAAGGGCCTCCCTATCGCGTCCACTGCACGTAGATTGTCACCTGAAAAACTAAAAGCGGCCACAGCTGAATTTCAAGCAATGCTCGACCAAGGTCTATGTCGTCCTTCAATGAGTACCTGGTCCAGTCCATTACATCTTGTGCCAAAACCGGACGGGAAATGGCGCGCTTGCGGTGACTATCGCCGCTTAAATTCAATCACAAAACCAGACAGGTATCCCGTTCCCATTTTACTGGATTGTAACGCCTTTCTACATGGCAAAAGTTTATTTTCCAAACTTGATTTGACTAGAGCATACCAACAAATTCCTATCAACCCGAGGACATTCCAAAAACTGCCATTGAGACTCCTTTTGGGTTGTTTGAATTTCCCTTCATGAATTACGGGTTACGTAATGCTGCAGCTACGTTTCAGCGGTTTTTGCACGAGATCACCCGAGAATTTCCTTTCATATTTTCGTACTTAGATGACCTTCTTGTAGCATCCAACGACGAGAAACAACACCTCGAACACATACGCATCCTTTTCGACCGTCTCTCGAAATTTGGTCTTAAAATTAACCCTTCGAAATGCGAATTTGGACAAGAAAGTTTATCCCTTTTAGGTCACCTTATCACTCCAAAGGCATAACCCCGTTACCTAGCAAAGTTCAACTCATTAACGATTTCCCTCGACCCAAAACCACTCCTCAATTAAGAAGATTCCTGGGGATGGCCAACTTTTATAATCGTTTCATCCCTCACATGGCAACCATGCAAATTCCCCTACACGAAGTTTGCCAAGGAAAAACAAAGAACGACAAAACGCCTCTTTCCTTGTCTACTTCACAAGAAACAGCTTTTAATGATATTAAACGCACTCTAGCTCAAGCTACGTTTTTGGCCCATCCGCTGCCTAGTGCAACTTTGTCGATCACCACGGATGCTTCGGACATAACTATGGGTGGGGTAATCCATCAGTTGGTAAATGGAATCCAACAACCTCTCGGTTTCTTCTCTAGAAAATTTTCTGAAACTGAAAAACGCTATTCGACATACGACCGAGAACTAGCAGTTACTCCACAATCAAGCATTTTAGATTTTTGTTGGAGGGTCAAAATTTCTGTATTTAGATACGGACCATAAGCCGCTAATGTATGCTTCCAGCAAAAACCCGAAAAAAGCGTCCCCTCGCCAACTTCGACACTTGGAATTCATTTCACAGTTTTCTACAGAAATTAAACATTTACCAGGTGCCGATAACCAGGTTGCCGACTGTTTGTCACGCATTGAAGAGATTCAAATTCCTTCGGCAATTGATTTTGATGCCATGAGTCGTCAACAGGACGAAGACCATGAACTTTTAAAAACGAATAAACGAATTCCCTTCTCACTTCTCAAAATTCATTCCGGTCGCTGCCAATCATCCTGTCATTTGTGACACAACAACCGGAAATATCAGACCTTTCGTTCCCACATCCCTTCGACGTCAAGTCTTTGATGAAATTCACGCACCTACTCATCCTGGCATTCGCAATACTGTAAAAGAAGTTTGTCTACATTACTTTTGGCCTAGTATGCGAAAAGATTGTACACAATGGGCGCGAACATGCCTCCACTGTCAACGTTGCAAAATTCACAAGCACACAGTGAGTTCCCGCTCATTTTTCCCTGCAGCTAATGAACGTTTCGGCCATTGCCATATTGACATTGTGGGACCCCTTCCACCATCTAACGGTTTCAACTACGTTTTAACATGCATTGACAGATTCACCCGTTGGCCCGAAGCGTTCGCGATCAAAGACTCAACAGCTGAAACCATCCGGGTGGATTTCCCGTTTTGGAGTTCCGAACAACATCACCACGGACCAGGGACGTCAATTCGAGTCAAACCTTTTTCGAGAACTTCTCAAAATCCTCGGAATAAGTCGTATTCATACCACTAGCTACCACCCACAAAGCAATGGGCTAATTGAAAGGTGGCACCGATCTCTAAAAACAGCAATCACCTGCCACGCATCCAACAAATGGAGTGAAAACCTTCCAATGATTTTGTTGCACCTTCGATCGGCCATCAAAGAAGATTTAGGCGTCTCTGCAGCCGATCTTGTTTATGGTCAACCGTTGCGTCTTCCGGCAGATTTTTTTACCAAACCGTCCTGTGTTTCTCAGGTAGCTGATTTTCCTGAAATCGTAAAGAAATTTCAAACAACTATGCAGAACCTTCCAACGCCACCAATTTCGGACCATGCGACCAAACCGTATGTATACACGCCACCATCACTGCAATCGGCGACTCACGTATTTTTACGTCGCGAAGGCGTGAGACCACCTTTGCAACCACCTTATGACGGTCAAATGGCAAGTTTTACACCCTACAAATTAAAGGAAAACCTAAAA
Organism: Corythucha ciliata; assembly: GCA_038030265.1. NCBI lineage: Eukaryota > Metazoa > Arthropoda > Insecta > Hemiptera > Tingidae > Corythucha > Corythucha ciliata. The sequence goes on from CM075937.1 coordinate 50,489,978, forward strand.
CAATTTCAATCGACAGATTAAAACCCGCACATGTCGACAAAACCAAAGCTGGAGATGATTCAGCTTACCAACTATGACTCTACACCCTCTGCAGTCTATTCTTCGAAAGTCACCGACAAAACCGTCAACTCTAGAACGTCCCAATCGATCTGTGAAATTCGCAGAAGAAATTACAACTGCGATCATCAGGAGGGGGAGTGTTGTGGCGGAAACAATCCCGGCACATGTTTACTAAAAAAATAAAAATAATTTTCTAATTGTCTTGTTACTCAAATTGGATTTCATTTCTCCAAAAGTCATAATAAAAACATCTGTTCTAAATAATTTCAAAGGTTCCTTAATGTCAAGGAACGTTCATAATCATAAGGAACGTTCGACAAATTTTACAACGAATTTTGTTACCTTTTCGAGACCTGTTTCCCTACTGTTTTGAAACGAGTCAACCAACCATACTCCGCTCCATGGGTCAGCGCTGAGCTGAAACGGTCGCAAGAGATGCTGAATTCGGCTTTCTCTCTGGCAAAAAAGACTAATCACTCTACGCTATGGAATAAATTCAAGGCTCTAAAAAAATCCCTCAGAGAGAATCTCCTGCTGGCAAAACAGTCATGTATTTCATTAATAAAATAGACGGAAGTGGTAATGCTAATAAAATGACTTGGCACGTTATACGATCCCTTGAAAATAACGATTTAGAGGGAAATAATGAATTATTATATTCAAATATTGCATCTTGTCCACTCCAGGTTGCTAACAAATTGAACGATGCCTTCATTGATGACATTTCTCAGCAGACGCAAAGGTTTGACAAGTCTTCTTTCACCACGATCCCATGATCTCGGAATTCAATCTTTTTGTCACCTGTAACTCCCCAGGAGGTGCTTGATATTGCCTACAGGATTAGTAAAACAAATTCTTCCGGATTGGATGGAATACCGGCAAAATTCATTCTTGAAATATTGCCGGGCGTAGTAGACCAACTCACGAATATAATAAACAACTCTTTCAGCCAAGGGGTATATCCGGATAGTTTGAAAACGTCAAAAGTCGTCCCAATCTACAAGCGTGGAGATAAGTCCGATCCGCTGAGCTACAGGCCTCTATCTCTGCAAAGCAGCTTTGCAAAAATTTTTGAGGCTGCTATGCATACACGACTGGTCTCCTTCTTCGAGAAAAATGGACTAATTAGTGGTTCTCAACATGGATTTCAGGCTGGAAAATCAACACATCTGCGATTTTGGAGGTCCTGAAGGATTTGACTGCTGGCTTTGATGCCTCACAGCCGACTGTGGCTATATTCTATGATTTGTCCAAAGCGTTCGACGTGCTCGAGCACAACGTACTATTGAGGAAACTCGACGCGATGGGGGTCCGTGGGCCTGCACTTTCCTGGATCAAAAGTTACGTATCAAATAGATCCCAGGTTGTTCAAATTAACGCGTGTTCGACAGACGGAGTGAAAATAAAATGTGAGTCTGAACCTAAGAAAGTGACACAAGGAGTTCCGCAAGGGTCAATCCTCGGACCTCTACTTTTTACTGTTTACATGAACGACATGACACTAAATTGCGACTCCGGGAAGATTACGCTGTACGCCGATGACATTGCGCAGGTCTTCTCTGATGATACAGAAAATGATCTTTGGGACAAAGTTCGAAGAGGAGTAGCTAGAACCTCAGCGTGGCTAGCAAAAAATGGCTTGGTCCTCAATCTCACCAAGACAGCGATGCTGGTTGTCAGAGGCGACAGAAATAAAACACTTGACGTAGGAGGTGTAACTATAAAACCATCAGGCTTGGTAAAATACTTGGGCATAAATATTTCGTCCGATCTTAAATGGGACGCTCACGTCAACCAGACCAGCGCAAAGCTGGCCAGCCGAACCTACCTGATTAAGCGAACAGCTAAAGTGCTGGGTGAGAAGGCAGCGCTAAGTGTGTATAGGAGTACCTTCGAGTCTCTAATGAGGTACGGACTCATTTTTTGGGGGAGCAGCCCTAAGGCAAAAGCTATTTTCGTCTTGCAAAAAAGAGCATTAAGATTCGTGACAGGGTGCACTCGTCGGACGTCTTGCAGAGGCCTATTCAAGAGATTGGAAGTGATGACGCTGCCAGCGATGTACATTTTCGAATGTTGTACAATGGTGAAAGAAAACAAGAATCTCTTCGAGACAAATGGAGTTTGCCACGAGTACCGGACCAGAGGAAGAAACAGGCTTCGAATGGTTACACGAATGGTTTGCGAGGCAACTTTGGAGTCGAGGAAATTTCGAGGAGCGACTTAAACTGCACACACAAGGGGCGGATTTACACCAATCAAGGCCCAGGTCGTAAATCTCTTTGAATCCTCATAAATAAATGCGCAACGCTTGCAACGCTATTTATGCGCAATGCATAAATAAATAGCAAACAGGGAATATAATAGGTAACTTGCATGAATGCCCAATTTGGGAGAAAAGTATGCCGATGTATTGGCACATGGGACAGAAGGATATGAACGATAGGTGCAGCTCGATTGGTGCATTTGTTTGGACCATTATGTTTGAGTGCTACGGGTCTTGAAAAATAACCCTATCAATAAAATCTCGCTTTTTGGCCATATTACATATTTCTTGATTGGCTGTATCTCCGAAAATAACAAACGTAGGACGCTCGGACTGGGCTTAAATTGTAGAAAATTTAGTTGGCTTCAACATTTTGAGACAAGAATAAACGCTTTTCCTCATTTCAGGCGCGATTTACCGCTTTATTTCCTTTATTCTCGACCTCCCCCGGCCCCGCCGACAACTCTCGCAGTCACCTGGACCTCGATGCTTCTGCGTGACGTTTGCTGGGGGCATTTATAAACGCTGCATAGAGCGATAACTTCGCTCATTCCACGTGAAGAAGTGCTTTGAAAAAGTATGGGGAAAAGGAAGCTATTTTTTTGTCATTAAGAAGGTTTTTTTTTATAAACAAAAACCTTCGTATATGTGAACAAAACTGGTTCAGGGCAATGCAGTTGTGTGCGTGTGAGGGGAGGAAGGGAGATGGCTTTTAAAACATTTTCGAATGCTCTTCTCCGAGTCACCAGGAATGTCGTCAAGATTAAGAAATCCTTTCTTCCTCCCCAAAATCCCCCCACTTCTTCCACCATAACTGCAACTCTTTTCCGTTTAATGTCTGTTCTAATGCGCCTTCTGCATCTTTTTGTACATTAATTACGCCTAAATGCATCCAACAAATCCTTAAATAGAAGCTTGAAAGCTTTAAAAGGTGACCCAAAGCTAAATCGGCTGACTCATCCGACGTTAATATTTCAGATTGGCAGGATGCCTTTAATCTACGTGAGGACAATGAGCGTTGGAGGGGATTTCGAATAAATATAGACAGTTTTGGGCAATAAAGTAATGGATTTTGTTTGAATCTATTGTGAAACAGTTTGACTAAATGGTTATTGTTGACTATGCGGGACAGGGGGATGCTAATGGCTAATAGCCGGGTAATTTTCTACAATCGAAGGATTCATTCTGCAATTCTTGCCGAAACATTTGATGTTAAATTTTTGTTTCTCAATCACTGAGCTGCCGCAAAAAAAAAAAAAAAAAAAGCGCGTGTACTTCGGTTTTACTACACCCAGCGGAACATGTGCTCACACTCACACTTGCGTTCGACCTCGCATTAACATTATTCCAACTGCTTTCAAACTGTATTATGCGCTTTTTAGTGATAATTATCTTGAAAATGGCTCGTTGCAGTCCCACGTAGGTGATGTTCGTAGAGAAAGAAAACACTTCAGGGCGTTTCTGTGTCTCATCACTTCATCAGTCTCGATAAACAACTTATTTAACATCCCTTTCGCTGATACAAGATGGTAGCTAGTGAATTTCACGTTTTTAAAAAAGTCTACACAGCTCGTTTGAACTCCCACCACCCACAACCTTCAAAATTGACGCGAGTAAAGGAAACCGTTTTCCTCTATACGTTTTCATTAAACGTGCGTGACTCCTATATGGGCGCATTTTAATCATTTAAACGTTAAGCGTTGAAAGAACCCACACTTATTGCAACACACGAGAAATTTTGTAAGACAATTCCCCGTCTTCCCTTTTTTAAATTTATGTCTTTATGGGGTAATAAACAAATAAATCTGCATTTCTTATTAGAGTCTCACCGTAAAGTTTTTTTTTTTTTTTGGTCACCGTCACGCCTTGCAAGTCATCACGCTTTAAGATACCCACAGAAGCATCCTAAAAGGAAGCCGCAAATCAGGACCTTGACAATTATTATCAAAAAATCGGGTTTGGCGAAATTATTTCGAATTGTTGTTAATGTAACAACAACTACATCCTTTCTAGATTTATCGGTTGTATTACAATTATTTACACCGTCAAGTTTCCGCAATTTACCCCCTCCACCCCTTGCAACGCCGACCCTTCGAAAGAGAGAGCCAAACTGCATTCGACCGATTCAAGGCCTTCAAAACTGGGGCAATTTGGTTTATGGCTCTGGAATACGTTTCCCCGTTTATAGTTCAAAAAACGTTGTCTGACGTTTGATTTAAACAAGTGGGAAGGTGAAAGGTGCTTGTCTCAAGTGGGTGGGCATTGAATGGGAAAAGTCAGTGGGAAGGCAGGCACTTGTTTCAATCTTGTCGAAAGGTTTTGGTTGACTCCCGAACCGAATTATAAAATTTTACTAAATCTAAAGGGGAGAACTTTATTCGTTAAGCCCCGTCTACATAAGATGCAAGGACGCCGTCGCAGGACGCAGCGCAGAACGCAGGAAGCAAGTCCACTTTTCACCAACGATATATAAAAGAACTGGGGGCCTATTCTCTAACAACAAGCAATATTTTGTTCGCCTGTCATGTGTCTATTTCATTCATTTGTTTGAAGAAAATTAATGAAATAAACATATGACTTCGGAAAAGCTATTGCTTCGGAGTTAGAGAATAGGCCCCCTGGATTGCTCATCACTGCTGATAAAGACCAGCTGATAATAGCCATCAAATAAGCTCCCATAGTGGATGAGAGGGGTGGAGTTTCAAAATAAGTGCCGTATTGCCATAACTACACAAGGAGAGGGACAGGGTGATTGCGTTGAGCCAATCATAATCGTTACTGGAAAGGCAAAGTATCGTAAGCGCCACTTGGCCAACTTTACAGGAGATGCATTTTTCGTTTAGGACGACTTAATGTCGTCTGATTCTCTTTAAAACTTGTGTACGTGACCCTAGTGATTCATTTTAATTGTTTTCATAATTTCATAACTTTCTACCGTGAGCAAGATACCTTTTAAACATGTTTTGTCGCTTACGATCGAACATGGGAAAACAATTTCTGTATTTGGTGGATACGATTTAGGGGGTTACGTTTACTGAATCAGCTCACTGTCGCTTACGTTTTCCCGTGGAGGGTTAAATTCATTAATGGCGGATTTCACCACCGAGAGTTAAGGTTTGAGTTACGGGTAACTCAGAGTTAGCGTAAAAAAAGTGTTTCACCACTTCGAGTTATGCTTAACCTTGGAGTTACCAAGAGAAACCTCCTCTCTTAACTCCGTCTTAACTCAAATAATGAGTTTCATCAACAAAAGTTAGAGTTGGAGTTAAGGATAACCCGGAGTTAAAGAAAAAATGCGTTTCTCCACTTTGAGTTTGTCTTAACGAGCGGGTTACCAAGAGATTTAACTCCCAGATCTTATTCTCTACTATTTCCAGGGAATAATTTCTTGACTCGGACATAACCTTGTGTCAGGACCAAAAAATATTTTTTAAAATTTCGTTCGGTCTTGAATTTTATGTAAAAAAGTGATAATGAAACTGCGCACTGCTATATTCACGATGACGATGACAATATTTAGACGGGTTCAATAAGGGCGACGATCATAAAGGGATATATGGAAGGGTAACGGTCGCCTAACCGATGGGTCCCGCAGAGTCAGAAGGGATTAGAAAGTATATCTCATGCCTCCCGTAACTTCATGGGCAAGCTCTCCGATGGGTCCCGCGAGTTGAGTAGAGTATGTAAACAAGCGATGAGTCAGGTTTACAAAGGTGTACAAAGGTTTTCAAATAGTGTTCGCTCGATATCGCAAATCTTCACAATAACACGGTAACAGCTTATTCCAATCGCACCACCAGTCTCCGATTCAGTGTCTTTAGCAATGTCGGACGTCTCTACAAGCACCAGCCGTTTCGGCCGAACGTTATTAGTTTTACACGGTTTCACGTACGGCTTTCAAAAATTATTGAAAAGTACCGGCGCGGCAAGGTGGACGTGTACGGTGAAAAAGTGTGCGAGCTACGTGAAAACTGTGTCTCACCGTAACTGAGCACAATAAGGAGCACAACCACCCACCTGTTTCCGATGCCAAGATCGACTTGCAAAGAGCTCGAGGTACCTACTATTTCAATATTTATTACTTTATTATTGATACATTATTATCAAGATATCGTCTGTATATATAGCTACTTTTTATGCATTTATTTTAAAAAATTTGCTTATCGAGCTACCGACTACAAAAACCGGACCGAAATCGGAAAATTTTTGTCGTACATGTTCGGCCTCCCGCTGCTTGACCCCACGATGGTGGAAGAGTGCTTTTATGAAGATGTCATGGCAAATCTTCCCTCCTCGGTGCCTGTCGATGATCCGACGAATATTCCTCAAGTGCAAAAGTTCTGCGACTACTTGCATGATATATATGTCAGTAACACTGCGAAGTTTCCTCCATCGTTCTGGGCTGAAATGAGCGCTACGACGACCAGAACCACCAACGCGTGTGAAGGGTTCCACAGCAAATTTAACCGTTTGTTTTACGCCGATCACCCTGACATTTTCAAGTTCCTTTCTGTTTTAAATGAAATTCAGTTTGATACAGAAACCTCCCTTCGTTCGTGCGGCAAGGAGAAGCGGGCAAAGGAGCCATCACACGTAACATTTGTCAGGGAGCAGATAGCTGCAGTTACGAGGGTGGAACCAACCCCAATATCTCCTTGGGAGTTCGTGAAGTTGGTGTCGAGGAAGGAAATGATCCCCATCGAAAATTAAAGAAATGATGATGATGATGATATGAACGATTTCATTGATAGATTGATTTGACGAATTGACAAGAGGAAACCTAAACTATTGGGGGGTGCACCCTGGGTAGAGCTAAACGAACTGGACTGCTGGATAGCCTTGGGAGGCATCGGCTATGGAAGGCATCGGCTATGGGAGGCATCGGATACAATTAGAGGGGAACGGGACCCATCGGTTAATCCCCCAGGGTAACAATCCGCTCTCAAAGACGGCTAGGACGGGACGGCTCATGATATTGCGGGTTTGTAAGGAGGTCGGTGTAAATGATGAGGTACGAATAAAATGATGTTTTAATTCACAAAAGTCTGAATAACAAATGAGAACTACAACGCTATAGGACCAAAATCCTATATTATGATAGATCGTGGGTCGTCCGGTCCTTCATCGTCGGACCGGACTGTTGATTCCGCCGTATGGCTTCAAATGAATTCCACGCTAAAGAACGCACGTTATGCTGCTTATTATTGGGAGTTGCCTCTTTGCCTGTCGGTCACTTCGGGACACATCAGATACTCTGGAAAGGCAATAGCAATAGCATCTGATTGTGAGTCTATAGCACGAAGTGGAACTGAGGCGGACGGTAGTCGTAATCCTGAGACGATGAGCTTTCTCTCTGAAGCGATAACGCTTGGGTCAGTGCGAATGAGTCGATGCTGTCGATTTTGTCCGCGATCTCCTTCCAGCTATCTTTCTTTCTTTCCACACAACTGCGTCTGTTTTTCATGATCAAAAACTCCTCATCTCTTCGCCACAACCGACACTTTGAAAATTTTGCGTACCGCTTCTGTGCATTAATAAACGAAATTCGTGTAGAATAGAACGATTTTTCCAAAATTACTACGAATCTAGAAAAAAACCACTGTCCGAGCACGACTGCACTGAACAAATTGCATTGTTCAGGGGCCTTATTCTCTAACACGATAGCAATCAAATTTCGATTGCAATGTTGCTATCCATCATAGAAACGTTGCTATTCGGCATTCTGCAATTTTAGAAACAATGAATTTGAAGCAACGTTGCTAAGGAGTATTTCTTTAGTAGGTTATTATAGTAGCACCACCAGACTCTGTTGCTATATCGACAAATTCGATTACAGTGTTGCTTTCATCTTTATCAAACCCCGTTATCATTGTGAATTTTATCTTTCCTCGGGCTAGCTTTTTTATTCATGTCTGTCATGGGATAAGAACGTCGAAAGTTTATTTTCTCAGCTCGCGTTGCTGATCTTCGTCATTCTGACTTCAGGCGCAGCAGCTTGTGGAGGATCAGCCCACAGCGAGAAGTATTCTAGCTCGAAGTCTCAGATGAGAGTGTTGTGTGGTCGAGAAAGCCGCTAGTCCTGTCTTGAATGGTTCAGACGTCAGCATGTCGGCATTTTCATCAATTGTTCGCTCTCATCTTCGGGAATTTTCCTCGATCCTCGCCTCTCAATCGTCGTGAAGAGGCGCGCTGCTGATTTCCCACATTACTCGGGTAGATTCTAGCTACTAGTGCTTGATTCTTCGTGGCTACTTGGGCGTGAGGATTCATAGTACGCTCCCGCTATAGACTAAAGAAACCGCACGTTTACACGTGCTACGTTATATGATCCTCACTGCTGCCTTATTTACATTTTTGAACTCTCCCTTAACGATATGAAAAACAAGCTGTTGGCAATTCAATGTAAATTTATTAAAAAATTAATTAGACTGATATTATCCGGACGACGATGGAAGGGCATAGCCCAACACGATTCGAGTTTCGAGAAAAAATGGCTCCCCGGCGGGATTTGAACCCGCAACCTCCGGATTACCAGTCCAGCACGCTGCCATTTGCGCCACGGAGACGCCTATGGGAGTCGTACTCCGAGGGATAAGCTAAACCGAATCCATCTAACAACATCTAGATAAGATAAAATTCGGCGTGGTTTACCGATCAGGAGAAGCGCCTAGAGTTCCGAGAAACAATGGACCTGGGTGGGGTTCGGCTTAGCTTATCCCTCGGAGTACGACTCCCATAGGCGTCTCCGTGGCGCAAATGGCAGCGTGCTGGACTGGTAATCCAGAGGTTGCGGGTTCAAATCCCGCCGGAGAGCCATTTTTTCTCGAAACTCGAATCGTGTTGGGCTATGCCCTTCCATCGTCGTCCGGATAATATCAGTTTAATTAATTTACTAATTAAAATGCCGGCGACAGATTTATTCATTATATCAATCTAGCAACCGAACTCCTCTACCGGTTGCTTTACGATTGGCGTGCACGCTTTCGTAAGTTTACCTATGCAGTGTGTTTGGTAAGTCGAAGGCAATAATGCAGGGGTTATTGTAGAGCCAAAATGGGCCAAAAACGTTTCTTTAAACATAGGTCCAATTTTCAGCTTTTCGTTCCGTTCATCCCAATCGCAATGAAATTACGCCTAAACCGCTTAAAAATCTTAAAATCGATACAAAAATCAACAATCCGGCGGTTTTCTGAAAAAAAAAAGACTACTTTTGGGTATAACTGGACATTTTCCCACTGAAAAATGCCTGCTATTGTCGGTAGTGCTATTAGATTTAATTTATGTTGTGTGACCGTTCTCGACTTATAAGCGCTGTATCCAATAAAACAAACGCCATCCTATTCTAGGATCAATAAGTGACGGTGGAGTTTGGAGCCGGATCGTCGCTAGGACGTGACTTGGAGAGAGGAGTCGCGGATTTGCCCGGCCTGGTACGACGATCGTAACGAATCGAGCATTCGTCGCCGACGAAGCCTTTCCTCTAAAAACTTACATGCTTCGCCCATATCGAAAGAGAGACCTTGGGGGACGAAGAAAGAGTGTTCAACTACCGACTGTCAAGGGCCAGAAGAGTAATAGAAAACACCTTTGGTGTTCTTAACGCTCGTTGGCAAGTTTTGAGCAAACCGCTCAGTGGACTCCCTGAAAATATAGAGTACATTGTGAAGGCCACTGTCTGTCTTCACAACTTTATTATGACAGCAGAGGACGACGGATAGAAATTACACGACGGCGTTATTGTTCTTCCTCCTTTTTGGATCAAGAAGACCATAACCATAATATTGTCGAAGGAGAATGGCGGAGAGAAACTAGGGAGACAATCAATGATATATCGAAATGCGGATCGAACAACGCAACGAGGTCTGCTGAGGAACAGCGCAACAAACTTAAGCGATATTTTCTATCGACAACAGGAGAGGCGCAAGTTCCTTGGCAGTATACTCATGCATTCGAGGGATTAGTCGTGAATTCTGCTGCTTTGGTAACTCCACTTAGTAATTATTGCTAAGTTTTATTGGTATATTTTAACCGTTATAACTCCTTAGGGGCCTAAAAAACAGTTTATAAATGCAAAATATATATACGTGTTATAATACAATACGTTCCGCTGGCTGATAAAGAATTTTTCGTTAATTTGTGATTCTGAATATGTGCCTGGAAATAGCATTAACAGTACTATTGACAATAATTGTGTTATCAGATAAGGTTATTGCCCAGATACCCGAGTGCTAACGTCAAAATAAATAATTATGCAAATACATAAAAGAAAACGCTGAAAATTTTACACGTGGGTTTATTATTCATGCATGTAGCCAGATCCGGCTCGAAATTACATGAAAATCGACACCCCACATCCCTATTATCTCAAAAGTTTTGAAAATCTCCATTTTGTACACGCTTTTGGCCCATAAAATCCCGGAAAGTTAGTTGATCCAACTGTTCAGATGTTAGGACCAACTAGATCGCAAATGGAGTCTATGTGCGAAAGAAAGAGTTTTTTCGAGCAATCCGCGGGCAAAATATCGCCCGCACGGTGTACGGCGGACGGACATTCCAGAAATTGAATCTAGACATGTTAAAATGTACACAGAAAAACTTTGAGGGTTAGTTGTACTTGTAAGAATGATTTGTCTCTTCAAAATCGCTCATGAGTAATTTTGAAAGGGACACATTGAAGAAGTTTTCTTGACCCATGGGATGTCGGTACGCTCAGATTTAGTGTGAACAAGTCAGGGTTGTCTTTATATTTAGAAAAATTCGAAATCTTCGATTTTCAAAACTCTGAGCAGCTGTCGAGCCTACAGAAAATGGTTAAATTTGATCATAAATTGAAAGTCTGCTCATTCCGAATCCATCGTCAAAAGTTGCAAAATGTCAGGTGGATAGCGATTTATTCTTATTTAGTTAAGAAAAGTGATGCAAGCCTTAAAAAAGTTGGATAAATCATATATCTCGTATATGTATAGAGTTTGGATTTTCGGACCATAGTATATGGGCAGCTTTCGATTGGAAATTAGGCATATTTTCACCCAATGTTATTGTCGCACTTATCTGTTCCACCCTAATTTATTTAATATAGTAAGTAATGGAGATTGGTAGAGATTATTGTAACGGCAAGTTTGGGGGGGGGGGGTATAATTGTGTATTTGTGGGTTCTTCCGTGCCCAAGATGTGGGACAGTGGACCTTGATCTCGGTTATGATGAGTCCGTATAATCAAACCCAACAAAGATTTTTGCTTGCATTCGAATGTTGCAGCGCGCGCGTCCATTCCGGGCCTCACTATGATCACATTACACACCCAAGAAGATGAATCCTGGTGTTTCGATTCCATTTGGCACCACGCCTCATCGTACGGACTCACGGTTAGCGTAAAACTTCGTTTCAAAACAAAAGCGTGGCGCTCAAGGTCCCACATCTTGTGTGTTACTCAAACTTACGACTCCCATCACAATCACCATTCCCCCACTATTTGCCTTGTCGGTACAAAAAACATCAATTTCCAGGAAAACTCCCCCTATTTATAGTGAATTCAACATTTAACTAAATTCTTCAAATTTGTGAAAATATCAATAATAAAAAAACTCATACAACACTGAAGTAAACCATAAAAGGTTTTCAATTGTTCTTGCGTATGGTGACTTCCCCACTACCAGTCCTGTATGCTTCAATAACTCGTAAAACATCGATCATGCAAGCTATTTTTCTGTCGTCGGGCACTTGCCCTAAGGCATAATTAATTGACTCGAAAGGTGAGGGTGAGCCCCGGTGATCGTCAACGCTTCGCGGGATGCAATCAGGGTTGCCATTGTTTCTGCAGTTTTGGCGAGCTTTGCGAGCTCCCCCTCGTCTTCCGAATCTTTGCGTGATCTTTTTTGTGGTCTTGGTCTATCACTCGGTGGTGATACGATTGTTATGCCACTTGTCCTTTGAACCGCTTTACCCCTCTGATGGATAGTCCGGGAACTGGAGACATATCCAATGTTAACGATTCAGAATTCATGTCCGCGGAGAGCAGTGGATTCGACTCCTCACTGAACTCGAAGTGCTCGGCTGATAAGCAAAGTGAAATTAATTACATTTACGGATTGCATTAAACAAGGAACTATGTACATTTTTGTATGCATACTTGCTGCTGCTCAATGAGTCGAATTCACGTGCTGAAGCAATCGAGTCAGAGTATTCCGATGACTTTTGTTGGGAGTTTGTTGACGTCCTACGATAAAATAACAATGATAGATGATGCCCTTTTTAAAGTACCTCATAATAGAAAAGGCGCACCTTCGACCTTGAATGTGGTCTGAGAGGAAAGAGAGGTCGGCGTATAGAACTCGTAATTTGACACGTACGTCGGCGTGTCAGCTACTCCCGACCCCGACGGACAGTATTCTGTGGCCTTCTTCCTTTCTTTATTGAAATGGTCCCGCAACCCTTTGAACTGGGCTTCTTCTCCTGTTTTGAAAGATAAGCCACCAGGTATTGAAAAATACTAAAAGCGAGAGTATATTAGGTAGAAAAGCCAGTTATAAATGGGACCATCGGATCCGCGCATGTGTCATGCAATATAGGCAGTTTCTAATTTAACAATTATAACAATCAATCAAGCAAATCGTTAGGTATACTTTCAAATACATGAACTTCAGTCACGAGCCTCTTCAGAATGTCAAATCTTGTGATAAAAAATTGAAAAGTACGTACCTGGGGGCTTATTCTCTAACTCCGAAGCAATAGATTTTTCGAAGTCATATGTTTATTTCATTGATTTTCTTCAAACAAATGAATGAAATAAACACATGGCTGGCGAAAAAAATATTGCTTGTTGTTAGAGAATAGGCCCCCTGAACACGGTGGATTCAATAACTCTCCAACACCACTCCATCCCAGTTCTTTCGCCTTCGTGTTCCTATATTGTTTCGCCCTCTTCGAGTATAGCCCAGCATTGAGCTTTACCAGGGCAATAAGCTCCCTGACCAAAGATATAGAACTACTGGATTGCTCACTGATGTTGAATTGTACGAGAGAAAAACGGTCTAACCTGCACCCCGTGACCTTGATGAAGGCTGCTTGGCGGCACGTTTAAAAACTCCTTATACGTTAGTCGTACAATGGGAATGAGCTATCCAATTAAAAATCACAATTCAGCATGTAGGGCCCGTTCTGTATAATAAACAACAGTTGATACCAACTATTAATTACCTTATTTCATTCAATTTTGTCACGATATTAAGGCCTGGTTCACACGAGCGTTGGACCAAAGCGGCGTTGAGAATTCTCCCGGCGTTCCCTTTGCAACGCCGCGTTAACGCCCAACGCCAACTTTTCAAACATGAAAAACACAAATTTACAAATAGGAAACTTACATAATTTCCTCTTCCGGTGTGACATACGTCATGCAGCACCCATACTAGCCAAAGGATTTCATACATTTTTCACAGTTCGACATTTGAAATAAAACTAAAAGGCATTAACTTTGATTTATAATTCAAAAAATAAACTGAAATGAATAAGTAAATAACTGGGAAACTTAGCACACTAAGGCGTTCGGATGAGGTGGCAGGGTACTGGGGGAGGGATGCGATAAATACGAAGGTTTCAGATAGGCGGTCTTCATCAAGGCCAAACCCCCCAACCACTGGCTCGGATTCCCCGTCCACAGTGAGCAATCCAGTAGTTCTATATCTTTGTCCCTGACTTCTTCATTCGTCTACTTTTTCATAATTTATAATGGGAACCAAAGTCATATGGAAAACCAAGTCATTCAGCTCGTGGTGATAACGTGTAACCAATCTGGGGTTGGGATAATTGCTCACTACAGATAGCACCACTATTACTATGAGCTATATCATTATCCATATGCGAACCGCTTTTTTGTTGTTTACAATTGTCTGTTATCAATTTATCAAGTCGGAGTTAATTTTTTTTGTGAGGTGACGAAGTGAAATGTATTTTAATTAATTTTCTAATCCACGCAACTTGAAAATAATTTCACGTGATTAGTAAATTAATTAAACTGATATTATCCGGACAACGATGGAAGGGCATAGCCCAACACGATTCGAGTTTCGAGAAAAAATGGCTCTCCGGCGGGATCTGAACCCGCAACCTCTGGATTACCAGTCCAGCACGCTGCCATTTGCGCCACGGAGGCGCCTATGGGAGTCGTACTCCGAGGGATAAGCTAAGCCGAACCCCACCTAGGTCCATTGTTTCTCGAAACTCCGGATAATATCAGTTTAATTAATTTACTAATTAAAATGCCGGCGACAGATTTATTCATTATATCAATCTAATTTCACGTGACTTAAACTGTGGCCATATTCAGTGAGAAACGCTTTATATCCAGTTCAATATCTGCTACCGGCATTTCGGTCACCACCTACTTCAACTTTTTTCTGGCAATTAATCGTCGTACTGAGGTGAGATGAGACTCAACAATTATTTTGTCCACTGGGCTCAAAAGGCCTCACAAGTCTATATAATGCAGGGCGAACGTAATTGTGCTCTGTCCGATGGCTCCATAATTCTTCATAACGGTTTGATGAAATATCAAACTTGAACATAATGACAAAGGGGGACAAAAGCTGAAGGAAGTGACCACACGAAGTCTCGTAGCAATCGTTTTCTCTGCGCATGACGGAGTCGTTAGTAACATGAAAGGGTGGCGGGGTTAATTATATGTTCCGTTTTCTCTTTCTCTTCGCTTTCAGCCTTTCACACTGTATGGAATGCAGCAGCTGTGCATGTCTGGTTTCCCGTTCTCCTCAGAAACTTATTCCCCCTGATACTGCGTTCTTTAGTCGTCCCATACCATGATTGGATATGGATATTATGAAATATAAGGGCGCATATCTGGAATGAGTGGTGCAGAGGCCATGTAGCCCTCCTCAAGGAGAAGACGTCACATTCGCAAAAAGTCATCAAAGCGCCTTTTCAAATCTCATCTCATGAATTTATACCGGTCGTACTTCACGAAGTTTTGGATAATTTTATCAAAGTACCTAATACGAGGCACGAGCGTGACTTATGCCTGCCTAAAACAGCCGGTTCCTAGCCCAACGAAAAAGACTGGGACAAATCGCATGACCCCACTGCCCCAGAAAATGTATAGAAGTGCAAGAAAACCGTAGCATGACAGCGACAACTGTGAGTCACACCGTAATAAGGTCCCATAGGACCCTGATCGCCTAATAAATCTTTGTCTCCAATTATAGGGATAAGTCTCTGGTAAATCGAATACGATTGTTCGAAGATTCTTCAGTTGTACTGAAATCGTCGAACTTGAAGCTCCCAGGCACCTAACTCAAAGTGAACTGGGTAAGTAGATGCCAAGTCTAAACATGCCTTGATTGGCTGGCTAAGGCTTGCTTTTTCAGATAGAATGAAGTGAAAATGCGATGCGTGATTGCGATGGATGACATTACTCGGCACATCGGCGGTTAATCCGATGTGTACGAAAAACACTGAGCACTTGTGGTCAGATCCCCTTCTCTCTTTCACGACACACCCAACCTTCACTCATCCGACCTGTTTTGTGCATTCCGTGTATCTGGTTCTTTGGCGTTAGCGGACCAAGAGTATCTAGTTTTTAATTTGCGACGTAGGAGGACACTTATTATGTTGCTATATTCGTTCATTTGGAATTATCGACCAGGTATGCACTCATATCGCTTGCTTTTTAATTTACTTTGCTGTTGACCTTATGTGTTGTTCATCTATGCCAATCAGGTCTTTAAGAAGATTTCAAATTAGATCGAAAGCTTGATCATAATCAAGTGCCCGTTCATTTCTTTACAGCAACTCGGTACGTCACCGTTCCGCTAGTCGATAGAAAAGTCACCTATCAACAGTGAGAAGTGTATAATAATAATAATAATAATTATTCATTAGCACGTTCCAACAATAAATTGTTGTATAGCTTCGTCAGACTGCCTAATCGAACTCGGACGTGAACGCGTTTTACGCGTTGACCATTAAAAAGTTCTTCAGCCACTTCTTGAACGTTCGCACTCCCAGAAGCATTGCTCTTGTCGGCAGCTTGTTGTGCAATTTTACCTGGCTGTGGTTTATGAGTCCGGGCCACGCTATCCGCAAGCCAATGCGGCCGGTTTCCGCCATAACCCTACTGAGTAGCTGCAAGCCCCCTTTAATTTGTCCGAAAATGGGAGTTTTGATTTTTTAAACGATTGTGCCGATTTCACCCACCGGGAGGGCCGTGAGGCCTGAAGAGGCCTGTTCGGATCGAGGCTCTGCCTCACGGGCGGGCTCCCAGGCTGTCTGGTGAATAAAAGTGTCAGGTTGTGGTTATAGATTATGTTTTATTCTCTCTTATTTTATGCGGACAGTATTATTCTGATCAATTTTACTAGACTTTTTTCACTAGTGCAGCTCGCAAATCCCACTCTAAACCCTTCTAAAGCCAAACACTACTGGAAGAGCCTTTTTTGTATTTGTTTTCCTGTATCTATTTTGGATGTATGAACAAGATCAGCGGTCGTCAACCGGAAATTCGTAGTTTTCCAATTGACAGCTTCAGAACGAATGAGATTGACTTTACAATTTTTCTTTTTTCAACGAATTGAGGCAATGAATATTTGAAACTGGAAGAATTATATTAATATTAATTAGGTTTATGATGATTTCTTCAATTTTATTATTATTACAGTATTTCAGTAGCAAAATCATTACGGCATTGTAGGCAGGATGAGCTGAGGGGTCCGTCGACCGTGGACTTGTGTTGATTGGGTCTGTGAGTTTGAAAAGGCCACCGATGGTCCAGGGCTAACGTTCAACCGTCGCTTCCGTGTGATTCTTCCGTGTGAGAGGCGGCCACACTCTTTACTTCATGGGACAATATTGATATACGATTCAAGGGATTCTCGGCCAATTAATTATTATTTTAGGCCAGTCAAAAAGAACACTAAAAATAGCTAAAATAACAATTAAGCGGCTAGTTATGATTTTTTAGTTTGTTGTTAGAACCAGTACCAGTAGTGTACATCCAAGTTTGCAGCATCGAAAAACCTGTGCTACTTTCGTAGCAGTCGAAAAACCGCGGAATATTAGCACTCTTCTCGTTTTTCTTTTATTATCTTTCCTAAACTACGCTTTCTTCGACAATACACGTGAACTACGTTTTTCAAGTAGGTATATTAAATACGCTACAATTTGAACCCTGATCCAGCTCTGTAGGTCAGACGTTAGCCAAGATGCAGCTCTTCAAAATTGGTAATTTGTTTTCACAAAAAGATTTCTAACGCTCTCTCCAAAACCTTGTGTGGAACTGTGAGTCCTCGAATTTGTAATAGAAAATTTGTCAGAGGTTGGTTTCACTCAAAACAATATCACTTTTTTGGTTGCAAAAAAATACCAATTCTTAACGGCTGTATCTTAAACATGTCTTTAAAAAAAAAAAAAAAAAAAAAAAAAAAAAGTATATTGAATTTCCTTTAATTTGAGACCTGGCCCAGATCTGTAGATTAGATAGTAGCCAAGATACAGCGCTTCATAATTGGTAATTTGTTTTGCCAAAATGATGGAATTTTTGGCTTTGTTTTGTGTGAAACTTACCACTGAGCAATGTTCTATCACAAATTGAACGCTAACAGCGCCAAATGAAGTTTTAGAGGGAGATTTTCAACTTTTTATAAACTTAAAATCTCTTTAAAAAACAATAAATTATTAATTTTGAAGAGCTGTATCTTGGCTACTATATCTGTCCCACAGAGCTGGGCTATGTCGCAAATTTTAGCGAATTTAATATACTTGAAAATTGTAGTTCGCGTTTATTAACGAAGAATGTATAGTTTAGGAGATATTAAAAGCACTAGAAAAAGTGCAAATATTCCGCTGTTTTTCGAGTGCTATGAAAGTAGCACAGGTCTTTCAAAGCTGCAAACTTGGATTTAGACTACTGGTATTGGTCCTAACAACATATTAAAAATCAGAACCAGCCGTTTAATTGCGATTTTATTGTTCTTGTTGCATCCCATTTTCATTTTTATCTAGTTGTACTCGAAGAGATTATATGTAGAATCAACAAACGCGTACACGGCTTAGCCGAATGCATATTTATTCTCCTTCACTTTTCGCCTTCTACTCATCCCTTCAAGCGAAACCCGAACAGAACAGATCTTGAAGAGTTTAGGTGGCGTTTGTCCGAAGAGGTTTGTTTGCTCCGTAAAAAAAAACTCCAGGAATTTCGCTAGAGGGATGAGTATTAGTAGTGAAGAAGTAGATGTTTTCAGCTAAGCCGTGTTCGCGTTTGTAGGTGCTGTAAACTGATTAAATACTAAATAGGACTGAACTGCATTGAAAATGGGACGCATTATTGAAACCGGTCTGCAAAAAAAATTAGGTAATACAACTTTTTTTCTAAATTGGTGAAAACTTCGTACGAAAAATTGGTGCCTAGTTGGGGGGGGGGGGGTGCTGCCTAAAACGCAGATCCTTTGAGTTTTCCGTGGCTGCGATTTGCTTGAGTTGAGGCTCTCGCTCTCTCTATCCAAAGTCGAGTACATCGGCATTCTTACGTAGACGAGTAATGACGCGGAATTAATTTTGATTTCAGGACGTAGTCAAGCTTGGGGCGATAGGAATTGCATTAAGAAATGATTTTAAAAATGAATGCTATAGTGATTTAAATTTTACATGCGGAACGATATTTGACTGGAGAGGAGGTTCGTCACACAAACGTCCAGGGGCGCAGCATGAGAGGACACGGGTGGGCAGTTGCTTTCCAGCGAACGCATAATGGAGTAACCCACAGCCGACATTCATCGACGATAACAAATCCTGAAACGTTCGTCACCTTCTGATTACTTAAAGTGTGGAATTTATACACTCACTCTCATTGTAAGTTCTTCCACAGGCTTCTGGAAATTTCACAGGAATTAACAGATCGTGTTCCTTTATACATAATTAATAATACGTCAGTAGAACGTCAATGTAGTCGAATATACCAATTCAGCAGTAAAATACTAACTTCAAACTCCTCGAGGAAATCAGCAATTTCACCTCAGGACGGGAACTGAACATTGGGCGTATAGAAAGGGCAATTATCCATCCAAGAAAACTCGCCTTTAATCGTGAACTACAGGTGTATCCTTCTCATGTCAAAAACCGACATTTTTGCCATAGTTAATGATACTTTAGCCACTGATTTTCAAATGTTGTCCTCAGCAACTTACTGTTTTCGTTAATTACTATCTTAGCTGGGCCTCTCAAGCTGAATATCCGGCATAATATTGGCGTATAGTCGGAGGCAGTTAAGAAATTGAAGTTCCTGCAGTATAAAATGCTCTAAATTCTCTCTAATTTTGGGTTTCACTGGCGTTTATGAGTACAAGTGACAATAAAAATATCAAAACAATAACCCTTGTAAGTTACCTTAGCAACAGCAAGCTTAGCTTTTTATTGATATAGCTTCTACATGTGGAGGTGTTATCTAGCGTGATAAATTTTCCCTACCCCGGATTGGTTTCAACTTCATCACTAGAGAGCTGAATAACTTGGTTTTCTATACAACTTTGATGGGAACACACAACACACTTCTTTTAAAAAAATTTAATCGGATTTATTTGATTTCGACAGTTACCGGGTAGAAAGAACCTTCAAACTCAAAGAGAATGAAATAGTATGGAGGCGCCCAATGTGAGCCGAAGTGAGACCTAGAATGCTATTGGCCGAACGCAAGAAGCGGACGCGAGAAGTTGGGCTTGGTTCAACTCTGCGTTGCTTCCTGCGTTCTGCGCTGCGTCCTACAACGCCATCGTACATGCACTATGTAGACGACGCAAAACATTTTTTAAAATACAAAAACACCCTACCTACACTGAACTAAATAAGAAAAGAGCGAGCCATAGGCGAGTGGAGATATACGAGGTTGATAATTTGTTTTTTAAGATTTTGTGATTTTGAAAATGTTTACAATTGCAACAGTGGAAAGAACCTCAAACCTAGACCCTGCCTTCTAAACTTAAATGCGATTGGCTGAAAGCAACCGCGGACGCGAGAGTTGGCTGAAATTCGCGTTGCTTCCTGCGTTCTGCGTTGCGTCCTGCGGCGGCTTCCTTGCGTCTTATGTAGACGGGGCTTTACACTTTCTACACAAACGCAGGCAAGGGTGGGGTCTCGGGGGGGGGGGGGCATGGGGCGATAGCTCCAATCATAGCCCAACTCGCGTATGGTAACCTCTCAATCGACATGTGTAGAGGCCAATACTTGAGCCACGCTTGACCTCGCAATGGGTGATCAAGTGGGGAAGGGGAAGGTGGAATCAGCACCCCGCCTAGGAATTTCCGTAATCCGCCTGTTTTGGTCAGCTTCAGTGTGTTCTCCATGGCTTGCTCCCCCACGTGAGGTCCTATTGAGATTGTTAGAAACATTCGAAACACTTCAGCTCCCTCCGGCAAAATGGGTTGACCGCGACGATTTTCTCCAGCCTTTCCTTAGCCGCGATTTAGCAGAGCAATCGCAATTATAGCCATTTCTCTCCATTCTCCTGGTACAAAAGAACAGAAATCGCCGCATCACACTGTCAAAAAGGACAAAAATCGTCGTTTCTGACAATATTTGGTTCCCTATGACCAGGAGAATAGAATTTGC
Organism: Corythucha ciliata; assembly: GCA_038030265.1. Classification (NCBI taxonomy): domain Eukaryota; kingdom Metazoa; phylum Arthropoda; class Insecta; order Hemiptera; family Tingidae; genus Corythucha; species Corythucha ciliata. The sequence goes on from CM075937.1 coordinate 50,510,903, forward strand.
TGGGAGCTCGTTGACGAAATAATTTTTAACGGAAGCCGAGCTCCCAGCGCATTCTATTCTGCTGGTCATAGGGGACCAATTCTTGTCAAAAACGACGATTTTGCCCCTTTATTCCCTGCGTAATGCGGCGATGTCTGATCTTTCCTAGCAGGAGAATTATAATGTTCTAGGAGCTCAGCGCCGGAAAAATTTGTCCACATGGTCTAAATGTGCATAAAATTACAACGCCGTTATCAGGCCTTTGAAATGGGCCTGAAATGCTCTCGAGAGTGACATCGGTCACCCCTGGAAATGCCCGTCTCTCAAACAAATTAAAACACTAGAAAACGCACGAAATCGATTAAACCACACCTTGTCACTTATTGGCAAAAATTCCTTGTTCGACGAGTTCCCAGCACATTCTATTCTCCTGGTTATAGGGGATCAAGTCTTGTTAAAAACGACGATTTTGCCACTTTCTGACAGTGTAATGAGGCGATTTCTGATCTTTCGTACCAGGAGAATAATGCTCTGGGAGCTCGTCTCCCATCAAAAATTATTTCGTTGACGAGCTCCTGGTCATGGGGAACCAAATCTTGTCAAAAACGACGATTTTGATCCTTTTTGCCAGTGTAATGCGGCGATTTTTCTGATCTTTCGTGTTCAACGACAAATCTGTGAGAATAGTTTTTTCAGTAGCTAAAATTGTGACATTTGATTTTTAAACGACCTAACGCCGTGAAATTGGGGTTTTTTATGTGAAAAAAACATCCCGAAATTACGTAGTCGCTTTGTGTCATTACTTATAATTTTCTCGTTTTCCCCTCGAAGTAGCACTCTCACTTCGTTCAACAATATAGTCGTTATGAGGGCTTAAAAAAAGGGGGGCATCCTAAATCAACTTTTTTAATTTGACAATTTATAAAGAATTTGATTTGTTGCTTGTTCCATCCATATACCTATCAAAACCAATGGTTTCCCGCCGTGATACGCCTCTTTTTTCCATCAAACAACATAAGGCAACAAGCCGCCTCATTTCTTCACGGTTTTTGCAACCCCTTTGAATTCCCTTTTTTCCTTATCGGAACGCAATTACCGGAATAAAACTATAAGTTGCTTCATTTCAAGGATCGTAAGATAAAATTGACAAAAGTTCTAACAGTTTTAAAATTTAATTTCAACAAAAAAATGGGATGTCCTGTAAGGTGCATCCTCAGTGAGCAATAGAATTATAAAATTACCAATTCCTCGCTTTATTTTTGAAAACTTCTCGACTGTAAAGACGAAATGATATGCAAATTTTTGAATGAAACCACTGAAAATAATGTCGTAATTGCCATCCTCGTCGTGATATTCACTTCCTTCCAAGAGGAGCCCTTCAAACGCAGTCCCTCGAAATAATCAAAATGCAACCCGTTCAGGCTCTCTCTCGCTCACATCACACGACCTTCTAAATAGTGCGTTTTGAAATGTTTACTTTTAACAAAACGGCCGGTCAAGTGTGCCCGTCTATTTTATTTCTTTTGTCACAAAACTTCGCCTCCGGTCGTGAGTGACATTGAAAACCTTGAAGAGGTCCTTTAACGCTTTCGTGTAAATAATATTTTTTGTGAGTTTAACACGCCCAAACCGATAATAATTATAATTATCAATTGGCTAGACGTTTAAGAAGGTGAGTGGGCATTTAGAGGGTGATAGTTGCAACATATCTCCTCCCCTCCCCCCAAACCCAACCCACCCATCTTTCCTGCGGGGTCAAAAGTGAGTGGTCATTGGTGGTTTCAGCAGTTTGGTAAATGGTAATAATTAAAAATTACGACGGAGGCGAAGAGAGATGGTGGTCGTTTTTCATTCGATTCCCCTCCTATGACGTGACTTTTTAAGTTTAAAAAAAAAAAAAAAAACGGGGGTTTTCCAACCGGAAATCGAGGAATTTGCCAGTGTGACTCAATTGGCTGTTTGATAGGTTCTTAAAGAGTTGGCTAAAGAAGCATTTACCAAAAAAAACAGAGGCACCAACCCATTCCCCCTAATAGCGCATCCCCACTCCAAATATCAAAGCCCACCCCCCTAATTACACACATTTTGTTCATACGTTCCAAAGAAACTGAATGTTTCGTCCTATTAACTAAGAATGTCCGAGAAAAAATTAGGAGACAAAAATAAAATTAAAAAAAATGTCTCCATAATCTCATTGAGCTCATTACCTCATTAAGCATATATTACCCCGTTCCCCCACGAAACAGACTAATTAAAATCACGACATTGGAATGGAAAGTTCGTTTCAAATAGCTCGGCTAGAGCCCTGAAAAGAGAGGGGGGAGGGCTCTTTCAAAAAACCAATTTTTGCGGGTTTTAGATCCTTGCATTTATACAAGTGCGCGAAAAGTGGGGTTTTTGAAAGGATCAAAAATCCGCCAAATTGTTTTACTCCAATTGGCGAAACTGATTTTTGAAACAGCCAAACCACATTGAGCTACTGCAAAAATCCGCAAAATTTGGGTGAGGAGCATCCGCAATTACTTGGAATTTGGTTTTGGAAGATCAACAGTCCTCGAAATTGGAGTTTAATAGTAGGCAAAAATTGAGTTTTCTTTTTGTTGAAGCTCCCACCTCCCCGGAACGGAACAGCCCTGTTAACAGAAACAAGCTTCGAAATTTATCGCTTCAAAAAACTCGAATGACCCTAAAAAACACCTAATGATCCTCAAAAAGTCACGAATGATATTCAAAAGCATTGAATGACCTCCAAAAGGCCCCAGTAGCCCTCAAAAGCTTTAAATGGATCGAATGAAATCCGATCCGATGACCTTCAAAAGCACCAAGCTGACTCAAAAAATCCCCTCCCTTCTTAATTGAGGCGTACCAAAACCCTCCAACGTTTCAACGTGTTCAAATTGTTGACCTCGAAAAACCTCGGGATCATCCTTGAATTCGGGAAAGACGGCAACATTTTTGGATTTTTTTCGGGTTTACGCACTTTTTTTGCTTTAGCAGCCATTTTTCGGCTGATACTGCGAAGTAACATTTCAAAGCAGAGGAAATTTCCGACAAAACTAGCCCAAAGGCGTATCGAGAGCAGTGGATAAAAATATGCTGCAAGTCTTTCAGCGTGTGGCCTTACCTTTTTAATAAGATGTACGCCACAAATTCTGTTATTATATCTCACGATTATACGATACAGTAGTCCCTTGGACCAAATTAGATGTTCGGAAGCAGGGTACCTGGGGATTTTAGGATTGACTTTCCCGTCTCGATTTGACTTTTTGCCTGCAGAGCACTGTTTCACGCTCTCTTTGAAATTTTAAATGGGTGAATGAAATAATAAACTTGAACTATGCAGTCTTAGGCGAATAAATAAAGTAACGGTAGCAAAGCATAAAATAGTGGGGAGGGCACGACCCTTTAGGACAAAATTATGGGTCGCGACCCCAGTGTGGATAACAGACGGCGACCCAGCAAGGAAAAGCCCGCGACTCATAGGCTGAAAACCACTATCAAAATATTGGAGATAACAAGTCGTTTGGCCTTATTTTTGAAGATCCAGTCTAGTCTAGCAAAATAATTAGTACTATCGTGATCATTAAAGGTAGGTAGAAGGTAGAAATTTTATTGTGCAGGTATTGTTGACAGATGAAATACATCAGTATACACAGAAACATTCAGTATTAACTATTGGCCCCGCAAAGATTACGGGGCCGCCCCTGGTGGCGTCTGAAAGAACTTTCGTAGAGTAGACACACATGATAGTGTTACTGGTTGCTATTGCTACATCATTGTTTATACGGTTGTCTTCTGGTTCTTAATTTTTTCTCGAATTTTGTCGTGATGTTGCCGGTACTTACGCAATGAGAATTAGTGCGGGCATAGTGAGATCTATGAGGAGATGATGACAGGAGCGGATCAAGATCTGAACCCTTAATGGGTGGAGTGGGTAATGCTGATGGGTTTTCTCTTCGCTAACTCGAAAACAGCGCGTTCTATATCAGAAGCATCTTTTCTGCAAATTGTTGAATAATTCTTGGCATCGTGGCACGAAGCAGTATTTGGAAATCCTCTTGTTTTTTTATTTGAAGTGGAGTGTCCTTGATCACGATTGACATTGAATGTCCTTCATTATCAAGATGACCGATGGTGACCAAGGTGACTAAACTTTCTATAGGTGCCGCAGATCTTCGGCCATTACTGTACTTTACCTACGTCATGAGCAGTCCCGTCCGCCTTTGCGCTGGACCCAGTACATTATTAATTGTTATTGGGTTGTGATTTTTGAGAAATCATAAACTTCAATTTCAAAAGTATCTTGCTCTGCTGCTCTAAAGTGAGCAATCGGGAGCAAAGGACTGCTCGTGACGTCAGTCTCCACCCCTCCTGTCGGAATGGCAGGGGGAAATCTGCGGCACCTATAGTAAAGTTTAGTCACCTTGGATGGTGACTATAAAAATTAATATAACGCACGTACTTCACTTCACTCCAACTATCGAATCACGTTCTCATGTAGTAACCATGCAAAGATTCAAGTTTTGTTGTGAAGCACCCCGCACCATCCACTGTCTACTCTACGTTACTTCGCTAGAAATCCGCCAGTTGCACTGGGGTGAATCTTTGCGGGGCCAATATTGTTTCGCTATGATATTTAAAAGCTAAGATTAATTAAATTTTGAATTCAAGGTGAAGGGAGGGGAACAATTTTTTTTAAAAACCTCCGGCTTTATACAAAAACTATTGAAAAAGGGTTCTTAAGTTGAAACGAGGGAACTTCTGTTGTTATTACCTGGGGGTCATGATAGTTCCGATATATTGTGTCTCAGTCTTCTGTGTTTGGCACGAGCTATTGAGTCATAGCGAGCTATTTTAGCGACGAGGGGATTTATTGAACTATGAAATTTTTTCAACATATTGGAGGATAACTGTTGGATGTAAGGCTTGATAAACGGCATGTCACAATTTTCATGAAGGGTGGAGATTTTCGTGGATTTTGTGCTACCGGTGCATAAACGTAAAAATTTATTTTGAATAATCTGGAGTTTTTTGTAGTTCGAGTCGGACGTGTAACTCCATGCTGAGCAAGAGTACGTTAAGAATGGACGGATACATGTTTTGTAGATTAACAATTTATTCCTTTGGGACATACCTGATTCGCGCCGCATTAAGGGAAAAAGGAGTACACCTATTTACCATACAAATTGATTGGGCGATTGAATTTTCAGTTTCAAATGCCATGTTTCTTGCAGCCGAATGGTAAGGTTTTCAAGCGGACTTTTTGGTGGAAATGGACGCAGTCACACAGTCATGACTCATGACTTAGCTTCTGGGGTTTTAAACCGGTCACTCACGTGCAGTTTGAACTGTCAGTTCAAACTGCACAGTTTAAACTGTCAGTTTGGACTGTTCAGTTCAGTCCCCCACACACGCACAGTTCAATTCTTCAGTTAACATAATGGATTCCAATGAGCAGGACCGCATTGCCGTTCTCGGTTTAATTTGTGCAGTTATTCATCAGGAAAGTAACCAACCTAAAAGACGCAGCCAGTGGTGCAAGGAATGGTTGACACGGCGGAAACAATCGTCGGATATTAGCAATTGAACTGAGAACT
>CM075937.1:50516978-50832313 GCA_038030265.1 Corythucha ciliata
AAATAATGAGTTTCATCAACAAAAGTTAGAGTTGGAGTTAAGGATAACCCGGAGTTAAAGAAAAAATGCGTTTCTCCACTTTGAGTTTGTCTTAACGAGCGGGTTACCAAGAGATTTAACTCCCAGATCTTATTCTCTACTATTTCCAGGGAATAATTTCTTGACTCGGACATAACCTTGTGTCAGGACCAAAAAATATTTTTTAAAATTTCGTTCGGTCTTGAATTTTATGTAAAAAAGTGATAATGAAACTGCGCACTGCTATATTCACGATGACGATGACAATATTTAGACGGGTTCAATAAGGGCGACGATCATAAAGGGATATATGGAAGGGTAACGGTCGCCTAACCGATGGGTCCCGCAGAGTCAGAAGGGATTAGAAAGTATATCTCATGCCTCCCGTAACTTCATGGGCAAGCTCTCCGATGGGTCCCGCGAGTTGAGTAGAGTATGTAAACAAGCGATGAGTCAGGTTTACAAAGGTGTACAAAGGTTTTCAAATAGTGTTCGCTCGATATCGCAAATCTTCACAATAACACGGTAACAGCTTATTCCAATCGCACCACCAGTCTCCGATTCAGTGTCTTTAGCAATGTCGGACGTCTCTACAAGCACCAGCCGTTTCGGCCGAACGTTATTAGTTTTACACGGTTTCACGTACGGCTTTCAAAAATTATTGAAAAGTACCGGCGCGGCAAGGTGGACGTGTACGGTGAAAAAGTGTGCGAGCTACGTGAAAACTGTGTCTCAAGACGATCACACCGTAACTGAGCACAATAAGGAGCACAACCACCCACCTGTTTCCGATGCCAAGATCGACTTGCAAAGAGCTCGAGGTACCTACTATTTCAATATTTATTACTTTATTATTGATACATTATTATCAAGATATCGTCTGTATATATAGCTACTTTTTATGCATTTATTTTAAAAAATTTGCTTATCGAGCTACCGACTACAAAAACCGGACCAAAATCGGAAAATTTTGGTCGTACATGTTCGGCCTCCCGCTGCTTGACCCCACGATGGTGGAAGAGTGCTTTTATGAAGATGTCATGGCAAATCTTCCCAGTGGCGTGCCCAGGAATTTTTCTTGGGGGGGGTTTTCAAATTACATAAAGGGCACGGTCCTTTATAGTCAACTCTGCGCCAATAGTCAATTCATCTTTTAAGGGCGCGAATAGCCAGTTTGGCAATTTTTTCGGTGCAGCATGGCACAAATCGTCATTTAAGCCATCTATACAAGGCGCGAATGATCGGTTCCGGTATTTCTAAGGCACGAATTGTCCGCAGTTTCACCGTTTTCAAGCCGCGGAAGATCAGTTTTTTTTGCTGATGCCGATAGCCACTTTGAAGACGCGCAGTAGCCTCTGTAGGGCGCAAAAGATCTGATTAGCTAATCTTTGGACCGTGAATTTCTGGTACGAGTATGCCATTTTTAAGACTTAAATAGTCAGTTTTGCTATTTTTAGGGAACGAATCGTCAGTTTAGACATTTTCAGGGCATGAGGTTCAGTTTGGCCATTTTTTATGCTGGATAATGGTCGATTTTGCATTTTCAGGACATGAATCATCCGTTTCGGACCTTTCAAAGCACGAATCTCGCGGGCCGCTATATGTAGAGTTGGTATTACTAATTTTAGGACGTGAATAGCCAGTTTGGCCATTTTTACGGCGCAAAATGTCAGAATGGTCATTTCTAAGGCATGAAGAGTCAGTGCGATATTTTAAGTGCTCGAATCATCAGTTTTACTAGTCGAAATGGTCAGTTTTGCTGTTTTTAGAGCGAGAAATTTCTATTTTTCAAAGCGCTAATGGTCAGTTTGGCCAATTTAAGGACAGGAATCGTCTGGGTTTAGGCATTTTCAAGGCGCGAATCGTCAGTTAAGCTATTTTTAGGGCGCATAGAGTCAGTTTTGCCGATTTCATGGCTTGCATAGTCAGTTTGGCCAATTTTAGGGCGTGTAGTCTTGAAGCATGACATTTATATAGGGCGTCAAACCAAGGCGATAATGGTCCGTTAGGGCATTTTTGGCGTGCGACTGGTTGATTTTGCCATTTTCAGGGCGCGAATCGTCAGTTATACTTTGCCCAAACATAACAGCATATAGGCGGGTTCAATTAGTCACTTCTAGCCAATTACGCACGAATCGTTATTTTGACCATTCTTGGCGCGCTAATGGTCTATTTTGCAGCTTTCAGGACAGGAATATAATCTGTTAAGGCATTTCCAGGCCGCCTAGAGTCATATTGACCATTTTAGAGCGAGAATCGCCAATTTGGCTATTTTTGGGGCGTGTGAAGTCATTTTGGCGGTTTTATAGAGTGGTAAATGCCAATTTTTAGGGCGCAAATATACATTTTAAATGCAAGAATCGTCAGTTTTGCCATTTGCAGGCGCGATTATAGTCAGTTTAGCAGTTGTTAGGTAGTGAATTACTGCCCTGTCAAGCCATTTTTAGTCAGTCTAGCGAAGCACACAATCTCCCAAGCCCAAGCCCCTCGCTTGAGCAAATCCTAGATCCGTATCTGAGTACGAGTATGCCATTTTTAGGGAGTGAATAGCCAGTTTTATTTTTTTTATTATTATTTTTTTTTTTTAGGGCACGAATGTTAAATTTAGACATTGTGAAGGCTCAGTTTGGCTATTTTTGACGCGGGAATTGTCGTTTTTGCCATTCTCAGGTCAGGAATAATCTGTTTAGGCCTTTTTAAGGCGCGAATCGTCAGTTTATTGTTAAACTGACTCTATGTGCCCTTGTCTGGGGCACATGGAATGGTGTTGCCGATTTTGTGGCTTGATTGCCCAGTCTGGCCATTTTTAGGGCGCGTAGAGTCAGTTTGGCCATTTATATAGGGCGTGAATAGTACGTCAAGTCAAGGCGCGAAAACCGTCAGTTTGGCCAATTTTGGCGCGCGGGTGGTTGTTTAGCCATTTTTAGAGCAGGAATCATCTGTTCAGGCATTATCAGTGCACAAATTGCCAGTTGATCCAGTTTTATGACTCTTAAAAAAAGTCAGCTTGGACAATTTTAGAGCGAGAATCACCAGCTTGGATATTTTTAGCGCACTTATGTATAATCAGTTTAGCTTTTTTCAAGGCGGAATCAGTTTTAGCTATTTTCAGGGCGCGTGAAGTCAGTTTGGCTATTTTTATGGCTCAAATACTTAGTTTTGCCATTTTGGGGCGCGAGTATAGTCAGTCTAGGATTCTGTATGGTGGGAATAGCTAATTTAGCTAATTTTAGGCAGCAAATGGCTGCCAAGTCATCTTTAGTAGAATTTCTCAAGCCCCTCTCTCTTGAACAAATCCTGAATCCACGCCAAGACAGTGGAATAAATACCATATTATGCCGTGGATAGTTACTTAGGGTACTAAATTGCTAAAAAAAGAACTTTTAGGGTCATACAAATCACGTTTTTGTTGTTTCTTTTGTTTGTTTGTTTTTTTACTTTTTTACTTATTCATTTCATTTTATTTATTTATTTTGTATTTCTATTTCTTTTTTATTTCTATTTATTTTGGTGGGCTGAAGTACTCTGGGGGGGGTTCTGACCCCCAAAACCCCCCCCCCATGGGCACGCCACTGAATCTTCCCTCCTCGGTGCCTGTCGATGATCCGACGAATATTCCTCCAGTGCAAAAGTTCTGCGACTACTTGCATGATATATATGTCAGTAACACTGCGAAGTTTCCCCCATCGTTCTGGGCTGAAATGAGCGCTACGACGACCAGAACCACCAACGCGTGTGAAGGGTTCCACAGCAAATTTAACCGTTTGTTTTACGCCGATCACCCTGACATTTTCAAGTTCCTTTCTGTTTTAAATGAAATTCAGTTTGATACAGAAACCTCCCTTCGTTCGTGCGGCAAGGAGAAGCGGGCAAAGGAGCCATCACACGTAACATTTGTCAGGGAGCAGATAGCTGCAGTTACGAGGGTGGAACCAACCCCAATATCTCCTTGGGAGTTCGTGAAGTTGGTGTCGAGGAAGGAAATGATCCCCATCGAAAATTAAAGAAATGATGATGATGATGATATGAACGATTTCATTGATAGATTGATTTGACGAATTGACAAGAGGAAACCTAAACTATTGGGGGGTGCACCCTGGGTAGAGCTAAACGAACTGGACTGCTGGATAGCCTTGGGAGGCATCGGCTATGGAAGGCATCGGCTATGGGAGGCATCGGATACAATTAGAGGGGAACGGGACCCATCGGTTAATCCCCCAGGGTAACAATCCGCTCTCAAAGACGGCTAGGACGGGACGGCTCATGATATTGCGGGTTTGTAAGGAGGTCGGTGTAAATGATGAGGTACGAATAAAATGATGTTTTAATTCACAAAAGTCTGAATAACAAATGAGAACTACAACGCTATAGGACCAAAATCCTATATTATGATAGATCGTGGGTCGTCCGGTCCTTCATCGTCGGACCGGACTGTTGATTCCGCCGTATGGCTTCAAATGAATTCCACGCTAAAGAACGCACGTTATGCTGCTTATTATTGGGAGTTGCCTCTTTGCCTGTCGGTCACTTCGGGACACATCAGATACTCTGGAAAGGCAATAGCAATAGCATCTGATTGTGAGTCTATAGCACGAAGTGGAACTGAGGCGGACGGTAGTCGTAATCCTGAGACGATGAGCTTTCTCTCTGAAGCGATAACGCTTGGGTCAGTGCGAATGAGTCGATGCTGTCGATTTTGTCCGCGATCTCCTTCCAGCTATCTTTCTTTCTTTCCACACAACTGCGTCTGTTTTTCATGATCAAAAACTCCTCATCTCTTCGCCACAACCGACACTTTGAAAATTTTGCGTACCGCTTCTGTGCATTAATAAACGAAATTCGTGTAGAATAGAACGATTTTTCCAAAATTACTACGAATCTAGAAAAAAACCACTGTCCGAGCACGACTGCACTGAACAAATTGCATTGTTCAGGGGCCTTATTCTCTAACACGATAGCAATCAAATTTCGATTGCAATGTTGCTATCCATCATAGAAACGTTGCTATTCGGCATTCTGCAATTTTAGAAACAATGAATTTGAAGCAACGTTGCTAAGGAGTATTTCTTTAGTAGGTTATTATAGTAGCACCACCAGACTCTGTTGCTATATCGACAAATTCGATTACAGTGTTGCTTTCATCTTTATCAAACCCCGTTATCATTGTGAATTTTATCTTTCCTCGGGCTAGCTTTTTTATTCATGTCTGTCATGGGATAAGAACGTCGAAAGTTTATTTTCTCAGCTCGCGTTGCTGATCTTCGTCATTCTGACTTCAGGCGCAGCAGCTTGTGGAGGATCAGCCCACAGCGAGAAGTATTCTAGCTCGAAGTCTCAGATGAGAGTGTTGTGTGGTCGAGAAAGCCGCTAGTCCTGTCTTGAATGGTTCAGACGTCAGCATGTCGGCATTTTCATCAATTGTTCGCTCTCATCTTCGGGAATTTTCCTCGATCCTCGCCTCTCAATCGTCGTGAAGAGGCGCGCTGCTGATTTCCCACATTACTCGGGTAGATTCTAGCTACTAGTGCTTGATTCTTCGTGGCTACTTGGGCGTGAGGATTCATAGTACGCTCCCGCTATAGACTAAAGAAACCGCACGTTTACACGTGCTACGTTATATGATCCTCACTGCTGCCTTATTTACATTTTTGAACTCTCCCTTAACGATATGAAAAACAAGCTGTTGGCAATTCAATGTAAATTTATTAAAAAATTAATTAGACTGATATTATCCGGACGACGATGGAAGGGCATAGCCCAACACGATTCGAGTTTCGAGAAAAAATGGCTCCCCGGCGGGATTTGAACCCGCAACCTCCGGATTACCAGTCCAGCACGCTGCCATTTGCGCCACGGAGACGCCTATGGGAGTCGTACTCCGAGGGATAAGCTAAACCGAATCCATCTAACAACATCTAGATAAGATAAAATTCGGCGTGGTTTACCGATCAGGAGAAGCGCCTAGAGTTCCGAGAAACAATGGACCTGGGTGGGGTTCGGCTTAGCTTATCCCTCGGAGTACGACTCCCATAGGCGTCTCCGTGGCGCAAATGGCAGCGTGCTGGACTGGTAATCCAGAGGTTGCGGGTTCAAATCCCGCCGGAGAGCCATTTTTTCTCGAAACTCGAATCGTGTTGGGCTATGCCCTTCCATCGTCGTCCGGATAATATCAGTTTAATTAATTTACTAATTAAAATGCCGGCGACAGATTTATTCATTATATCAATCTAGCAACCGAACTCCTCTACCGGTTGCTTTACGATTGGCGTGCACGCTTTCGTAAGTTTACCTATGCAGTGTGTTTGGTAAGTCGAAGGCAATAATGCAGGGGTTATTGTAGAGCCAAAATGGGCCAAAAACGTTTCTTTAAACATAGGTCCAATTTTCAGCTTTTCGTTCCGTTCATCCCAATCGCAATGAAATTACGCCTAAACCGCTTAAAATCTTAAAATCGATACAAAAATCAACAATCCGGCGGTTTTCTGAAAAAAAAAAGACTACTTTTGGGTATAACTGGACATTTTCCCACTGAAAAATGCCTGCTATTGTCGGTAGTGCTATTAGATTTAATTTATGTTGTGTGACCGTTCTCGACTTATAAGCGCTGTATCCAATAAAACAAACGCCATCCTATTCTAGGATCAATAAGTGACGGTGGAGTTTGGAGCCGGATCGTCGCTAGGACGTGACTTGGAGAGAGGAGTCGCGGATTTGCCCGGCCTGGTACGACGATCGTAACGAATCGAGCATTCGTCGCCGACGAAGCCTTTCCTCTAAAAACTTACATGCTTCGCCCATATCGAAAGAGAGACCTTGGGGGACGAAGAAAGAGTGTTCAACTACCGACTGTCAAGGGCCAGAAGAGTAATAGAAAACACCTTTGGTGTTCTTAACGCTCGTTGGCAAGTTTTGAGCAAACCGCTCAGTGGACTCCCTGAAAATATAGAGTACATTGTGAAGGCCACTGTCTGTCTTCACAACTTTATTATGACAGCAGAGGACGACGGATAGAAATTACACGACGGCGTTATTGTTCTTCCTCCTTTTTGGATCAAGAAGACCATAACCATAATATTGTCGAAGGAGAATGGCGGAGAGAAACTAGGGAGACAATCAATGATATATCGAAATGCGGATCGAACAACGCAACGAGGTCTGCTGAGGAACAGCGCAACAAACTTAAGCGATATTTTCTATCGACAACAGGAGAGGCGCAAGTTCCTTGGCAGTATACTCATGCATTCGAGGGATTAGTCGTGAATTCTGCTGCTTTGGTAACTCCACTTAGTAATTATTGCTAAGTTTTATTGGTATATTTTAACCGTTATAACTCCTTAGGGGCCTAAAAAACAGTTTATAAATGCAAAATATATATACGTGTTATAATACAATACGTTCCGCTGGCTGATAAAGAATTTTTCGTTAATTTGTGATTCTGAATATGTGCCTGGAAATAGCATTAACAGTACTATTGACAATAATTGTGTTATCAGATAAGGTTATTGCCCAGATACCCGAGTGCTAACGTCAAAATAAATAATTATGCAAATACATAAAAGAAAACGCTGAAAATTTTACACGTGGGTTTATTATTCATGCATGTAGCCAGATCCGGCTCGAAATTACATGAAAATCGACACCCCACACCCCTATGATCTCAAAAGCTTTGAAAATCTCCATTTTGTACACGCTTTTGGCCCATAAAATCCCGGAAAGTTAGTTGATCCAACTGTTCAGATGTTAGGACCAACTAGATCGCAAATGGAGTCTATGTGCGAAAGAAAGAGTTTTTTCGAGCAATCCTAGGGCAAAATATCGCCCGCACGGTGTACGGCGGACGGACATTCCAGAAATTGAATCTAGACATGTTAAAATGTACACAGAAAAAGTTTGAGGGTTGGTTGTACTTGTAAGAATGATTTGTCTCTTCAAAATCGCTCATGAGTAATTTTGAAAGGGACACATTGAACAACGCAACGCGGGATGTCGGTACGCTCAGATTTAGTGTGAACAAGTCAGGGTTGTCTTTATATTTAGAAAAATTCGAAATCTTCGATTTTCAAAACTCTGAGCAGCTGTCGAGCCTACAGAAAATGGTTAAATTTGATCATAAATGGAAAGTCCGCTCATTCCGAATCCATCGTCAAAAGTTGCAAAATGTCAGGTGGATAGCGATTTATTCTTATTTAGTTAAGAAAAGTGATGCAAGCCTTAAAAAAGTTGGATAAATCATATATCTCGTATATGTATAGAGTTTGGATTTTCGGACCATAGTATATGGGCAGCTTTCGATTGGAAATTAGGCATATTTTCACCCAATGTTATTGTCGCACTTATCTGTTCCACCCTAATTTATTTAATATAGTAAGTAATGGAGATTGGTAGAGATTATTGTAACGGCAAGTTTGGGGGGGGGGGGTATAATTGTGTATTTGTGGGTTCTTCCGTGCCCAAGATGTGGGACAGTGGACCTTGATCTCGGTTATGATGAGTCCGTATAATCAAACCCAACAAAGATTTTCGCTTGCATTCGAATGTTGCAGCGCGCGCGTCCATTCCGGGCCTCACTATGATCACATTACACACCCAAGAAGATGAATCCTGGTGTTTCGATTCCATTTGGCACCACGCCTCATCGTACGGACTCACGGTTAGCGTAAAACTTCGTTTCAAAACAAAAGCGTGGCGCTCAAGGTCCCACATCTTGTGTGTTACTCAAACTTACGACTCCCATCACAATCACCATTCCCCCACTATTTGCCTTGTCGGTACAAAAACCATCAATTTCCAGGAAAACTCCCCCTATTTATAGTGAATTCAACATTTAACTAAATTCTTCAAATTTGTGAAAATATCAATAATAAAAAAACTCATACAACACTGAAGTAAACCATAAAAGGTTTTCAATTGTTCTTGCGTATGGTGACTTCCCCACTACCAGTCCTGTATGCTTCAATAACTCGCAAAACATCGATCATGCAAGCTATTTTTCTGTCGTCGGGCACTTGCCCTAAGGCATAATTAAATGACTCGAAAGGTGAGGGTGAGCCCCGGTGATCGTCAACGCATCGCGGGATGCAATCAGGGTTGCCATTGTTTCTGCCGTTTTGGCGAGCTTTGCGAGCTCCCCCTCGTCTTCCGAATCTTTGCGTGATCTTTTTTGTGGTCTTGGTCTATCACTCGGTGGTGATACGATTGTTATGCCACTTGTCCTTTGAACCGCTTTACCCCTCTGATGGATAGTCCGGGAACTGGAGACATATCCAATGTTAACGATTCAGAATTCATGTCCGCGAGTTATAAGGCTATTTTCCTCTATTTTATTGTAATAAGATATTGCTGGGAATCGCTTAGTTGGCGTCTTCCTATTAATATAAATTTCCCTGTAAAGATACTTAGTTAGTTAGACGATTGTAGAAGCGCGGCGTGTTAAGTTGTTATTTTTGTGTAAATTAAAATAAAGTGTTTTTTAAAAACCTAATTCTCGACTTGTCGCATTTAACTGGCGCCCGGATTGCAGGAACTGACTAAGTGCAAATTAGTGATACGGCGTGATCATTTAACCACCGTTTTCCGAAAATAATCAAAAACGCTTGCTTAAACGAGTATGACCAGTTGTCCCACCAATTTTCTCGCGTTTTATGAGGTACGACCATTTGTCTCACCATTTTCGGAAACCTATTTTGAAGTGAAGTGTGACCGATTGTCCCACTTTCATCAGTCAGTCAAGAACATCAAAATTGGACTCGTCGAGAACAAAAAAAAAAATAAAATAAAATAAAAATAAGATAATTTTTTCGATCGTCAATTTACACAAAACCAACGAACTATTGAACTTTTTTTCTAACGCCCGAGAAAAATCTGTGGTCAATTCCCCAGTTTCCCTCTCGCTAAGTTCATTCAACGCATCGCGGGTTAAAGACAGTGAGGTGGTCAATTCCCCCGTCACCGCCTTTCTTCTGGCATCATCTACATCTACGGTGCATCGACTCACTCATAGTTGTAAGTTTGTCTTTTTTTCTCTCTCCATTGTTCTTAGAATTACTCCTAGAAATAAGACTCCTAGTTTGATCACTTTCACTCTTCTCCTTTAAAAACTAGTAAGCGTTAAAATAAAATTAATAATCCTTTTAATTTTCTTTATAAACAAAATAAAACTTAAGATTTAAGCGCTATGGCCGAAATAAATAGAGAAATCAAAAGAGAAGATTACGACCATCTACCGTCATACGATGGAAACCCTAGAGAACTTCTATTTTTTATATCTTCAGTTACTAATATAATGAATGTTGTTTGCGCTGACAATGTTGCCCAGCGAGTACAAAATCATATACTTCTTTTAAATAAAATTAAGGCGAAATTAACTGGCTCTGCACAATCGTTAATTCTAACGCGCGAAGTAAACACTGTAGCTCAGCTTCTTGAACTATTAAGATCAAATTTTGCGGACTCCAGAACATTTGAATCATTAAAAGCAGAAATATATCAAAGTAAGCTATTCCCAAAAGAATCCCCTACAGAGTATCTTAATAGATTAGAAAGCATAAGACATTTAATTTACGCGAAATTAGGAATCGACGGCGTAGCCGGAGAAGTTTTAAATTCTATCATTGAGACAACCGAAAAATAAATAATCCACCATATGTATGCTACTCTCCCGTGGCAATTAACTAATCACATTATGACTTTCAATCCTGAATCTTTAATTGAATTTAGAACTATCTTAAATACTAAGTGTACTTTCATCATTGAACAATTGAATCGAAACTTTCAAAATAACGATAATTTTAAGAATAAAAGGTATGACAATGGCTCAAGAATGAATATTGGTAGACAAATAAATGCACAATTTAATCAGCCCCAACAACAAAGACAATTTCAAAACCGTCAAGCTTTTCAACATTCGCACAGACCATTTAATAATCACCAAGCTTTTCAATATCAACCCCCAAGACAATTTCAGAACCATGGAAGAGAACAAAATTATCAAAATCAATTCCCACAGCGTGGAAATTTCGCCCCCATCGGACAAAATACAGTTTCTATGAGAACAGTGAGTGATAGACCAAATTTTAGAAACCAAGAATTTCATCATATTCGTCCTCCTTATCAAGAGACAAATTATCCTCAAACTCAGGCAAACCCAGAATTCATTAACTTTTATAGTACGCCCCAAGAACAAAACATTTCGCAAAATTATATCCCTCGTGAACGACAAAATTTATACGCAAATGAAAATCCTCCCATTAACGCACTTAATGATTCTTTTTTAAATTATGGCAGCAACAGTTGCGTAAGCCCAGCGAGAAATCAAAATTAGAATTGAATCTAGTTGGTAGATCATTGCCCTTCTGTCAAGACAATTACGGTTTGAAATGGCTAATAGACACAGGAGCAGCTCAAAATTATGTTCATCCTAAATTAGTCTCTCCAAAATTCCCTCGTTATGCAGAACATTTTATCGTCAGTACTCCAGCTGGTGAAAAGGAAGGCCATGAGTACATCTTAACCGATTTAAATTCACATTTCGGAATTAAGAAAAAAGTAAAAATGTACATCTTTCCATTTTCAGAAAAATACGACGCTTTGTTAGGAAATGAAACAATGCGAGAGTTAAATTTAAAAATAAATTTCGAAAATCAAACAATTATAGCTGACGAAAAACATTTCAAATTAAATTTTACTTTCATTGGAGAAGAAAAGAAAATCCAGTTAGAAAAAGGTCTTAATATTGTGGAATTGCCAATTATAAATAAGGATAATTTAAAAGAAGGATTGATTAGGGGAATTTTTTTTTTTTTTTTTTTTGGGGGTGCCGTCCCGGCCAAGCCGAGCCCGGCGACGCCAAGGCCACCAATTGGGCCCCTACGCCATACCCAACGGGTCCCGGACTCGGAGGGGCTAGCACGGCTCCTCAAACCTCCTCACTCTCCCCAGAAAATCCAGTACTCGGACCCCTTGAGTCCTGGAAAATTCTAGGTCGGTCAACCTGTCCCTCCCAAATATTGCAAACCTCGCTGCCGCAAACCCCTCACACTCTCTCACTAAATGACCCGTTGTCTCCTCCTCCACTCCACACCTCTCACATGTGGGATCCCCTATTAGCCCCATCATGTGCAAGTGTCTCTGAACTGCAAAGTGCCCGGTAAATATTCCCACTATCTTTCTAGTTTGCTTTCGCCCTAACCCTACCAGCCACTTTGTCGTGTTGGCATCATACCTTTTAATGCCCTCTTTCGCTTGTCTGCAGTGATCCTCTGCTTCCCATCGTGCCTGGGCTTCAGCTTTCGCCCAACCCCGAATTTCACTGAGTCCTACTTCCCTTGCTATCCCCACCACCGGTTCTGGGCCGACATACTCTGTCATGGCCCCCGTCTTAGCCAGCTTGTCTGCTCTCTCATTCCCCGGGATGCCAGCATGGCCTGGTACCCACCCCAATGTAACCGTGTTACCCTCCGTCAGCAATGCCGATATACTGGCTCTACAGCCCCCCACCGCCCCCGACTTGACCACCGGCCTGGAAATGGCCCCGAGGGCGGCTCGGCTGTCCGAGTATATCGTTATTCGCTTATCTGTCACACCTTTCCGTCTCAGTTCGATTGCACAAGCCTCTATGGCCGCAACCTCCGCCTGGAACACCGTCGCATATTTCCCCAGCGTCAGGCTCTCTTCCACCCCCATTCCGGGGATGTATATGCCTGACCCCGCCTTCCCTTTCCCGGTTCCAATTTTTGAACCGTCCGTAAAACACTTAATCTCTTCTGTATCCCCCCCTTGCCCGGTCTCCCGGGATAGTTTGACCCCGATCGTCTTTCCAAAGTCCCCTTGTTTAACCATTTGATCCGATCTCATGCCCGTGGACGGTGCCACTCTGCGCATGTGTTCTCGTATCCCCCCCTTTCCTACCTCCCCTGACATACAGTCCAATCTGTATACCGTTTCCATAGCCCGTGCCTGCAGTTCAAGGCTTAAGGGTTTTAGTCCTAGCATTACCTCCATCGGTCTTGTTGGTGTCGTTCTGAACGCCCCTAGGGTCGCCAGACAGGCCAGCCTTTGCACTCTGTCCAGTTTAGCTGCGGGAATAGAACATAATAAATATACTGTTAAAGAAGCAATCTATAATCTTGATAAAGATAAGGTAAAATGTTTGATCGTCGCTCAAGAGCTTATGACCATTTGTCCCGAGCCCATGGAAATAGACGAAATCGAATATTTTAGTAGCAAAGAAAAGACAGACAAAGACAAACTAGAAGAAATAAAGAAAGAAATTCCTAATTTAATTCGAATGGAACATATGAATCAAGAAGAAAAGAGAACTATAACCGAACTTCTTTCTGAGTTCCCAAAAATAATTAAACGGGAAAGCGATATTTTAACATCCGCCACTAATTTACTAAAACACAAGATACAGACTAAAGATGAAATTCCAGTTTATACAAGAAACTATAGATATCCTCAAATTTTTCGGGAAGACATAAAAATAGAAATTGACAAACTTTTAAAGAACAAAATTATTTGCGAATCCAATTCACCTGTTTGGGTAGTACCAAAAAAGGCAGATGCCTCCGGCAAAAGGAAAATTCGTATGGTGATCGATTACAGAAAATTAAATGAAAAAACAATAGATGATAGATTCCCATTGCCCGTAATTGAGGATCTTCTAGGAAAAATAGGTAGAGCTACATACTTCAGTGCCATTGATCTAGCCTCAGGCTTCCATCAAATTGAGATGGACCCGGATTCAATCCCTAAGACTGCCTTCAGCACTGAGGACGGCCATTTTGAGTTCCTCAGGATGCCCTTTGGTCTGAAAAATGCCCCACCTACGTTTCAGAGGGCAATGAACCTTATATTTTCACGTATTCCAAATGTGTTAGTTTACATGGACGATATAATCGTTTATTCGGATAACTTAGAGGAACATAAAAAACACTTAAAGAAAGTTTTCGAAACGCTACAGGCACACAACCTCAAAATTCAACTAGACAAGACTGAGTTCTTTAAAAGGGAATTAGCATATTTAGGCCATATAATTTCCGATAAAGGCATTCAGCCAAACCCTGAAAAATTGAAAGCTGTGGAACAATTACCCATCCCAACGAATCAAAAACAAATCAAACAATTTCTAGGATTAACCGGCTACTACCGGAAAATGATCAAAAATTACGCAAAGATTGCCAAACCCATTACTTCTATGTTAAAAGGTAATGCCATTATCGACCCTAGTAATAAAGAATATTTAGACGCAATTAAAACTTTAAAATCACTCCTCATGAACAACCCAATTTTACAGTTGCCAGACTTCGATAAAACATTCACTTTAACTACTGATGCATCAAATTTTGCAATAGGAGCAGTATTATCTCAAAATTTTGATGGTAAAGACTTACCAATCTCCTACGCCTCAAGAACTCTTAATACCCATGAAGAAAAATTAAGCACTATCGAAAAAGAACTATTAGCCATAGTTTGGGCATGTAAATACTATAGACCGTACATTTATGGAAGGAAATTCATTATAAAAACAGATCATAAGCCTCTTCAATTTCTTCACAATATGAAAGAGCCTAGTGCCAAGATGCTTAGGTGGAAGTGTCAACTCGCTGATTATGATTTCGATGTACAGTATGTTCAAGGCAAAACCAACTACGTAGCTGACGCTCTCTCTAGAAACCCGGTTCAAAATCTAAACGCTATTGAAAATGACATAATTAATCCGAATGAAATCTTAGATCAATTTTTAAATGACACTACAAACATTGAAGAACAACCTTTTTCAGTTGAGTCACTAATTCCTGATATTGGTAATAAATCCACAAAAATTCACCAGAAAAAAATGAGAACAACGATCTCGAAAGTCTAGTTACAGTTCATTCCCAGATAAGTTCAACAGGTAATATAGTCTTAGTGGATGACCCACTAAAATGCCTCAACGTCGAAAAGAATCAAATAGTAATACAGAGAGGAAACATTAGCCGCACAGGTGATGTGCGATCATTCAACTCGACCAAACGAAAACTCATTTGGAATGTTGTGTGGCCCTACAATACTGATTTAGAGAACTATTGTTTAGAATTCTTGGAGCCCGGTAAAACATACGGCGTATTTTGTAGCGATAACAATTGGCAAATGGAAAACGAAATTTTAGATAAAATATTCTTAATATTTCAAAATATCATTGAGAACGAATTCCCTACAGTAAAAGTAAAAAGATACAAAAAGCTAAATATAGACGTAGAAGAAAAGGATGACCAAAAAGATTTAATAACCCAGCAGCATTGCGGATCCACTTGCCATAGAGGGATCAACGATGTTTACCTTAATTTAAAAAAAAAAAGTATTACTGGCCTGGGATGTTAACGGATATCACCAAATTTATTAATAACTGTGATACATGTAAGCAAGTCAAGTATGATAGGAAACCTCCAAAACCCGAATTTAGAATAACCCCCACTCCAAATAAACCTTTCGAGAAATTGCAGATAGACATTCTTTTTTATAATAACGGCCTTTTATTAACTTTGATTGATTGCTTTTCAAAAAAATTATTTGCTTATGAACTTCACAGTAAAAATGCGGTAGAAATAGTGAATAAACTAAAAGAATATATTAGCATGTTCCCTACTCCTTTGGAAATTCAGGCGGATAATGGAGGAGAATTCGCCAACGAAACTTTAAAAGACTTCCTAAAATATCATAAGATTAATTTGCACCTAACGACCCCAAATTACCACAATTCCAACGGATTAATCAACAGGGCACACTCGACACTCATTGAAATCATGAACATAGTAAAAACAGAAGACACTAACATATCCCTCAATAATCTTATACGACTAGCACTCATAGCTTACAATAACACGCCAAATTCTCTCTTAAAACTCACTCCTAATGAAATTACCTTTGGAATAACGTTACCTTCCGAAACTAATACCGAAGCCATTCTTGAGCATAAAACCAATGAATATCATAAGGAACAAACTTTAATTCATAAGGCAGTAAAGGATATTATTGAAAAAGAAAAAGAAACTAGAACCGCCAATCTTAATAAAAATCGCGAAAAATTAGAAATACCCGAAGGCAATGTATTTATTAAAACTTACGTTAGGAATAAGGCTAAGAATAAATACAAAAAGGTTCATTATAATAAGGAAGAAAATAAAATAAAAATAGGAAAGAAAAATGTGAAAGTCCATCCAAAACAAATCAAAAGACCCGGGAAACATGAAAATCATTCTAAAACCACTTCATTGCAGGATCAAGATGTCATTAGCCTTGCTTCTTCTCCTCAGCCCGGCACTAGTTCTCAGCTATAGAATAACTGATTTGTCCAATGAACCTGGAATTATCCCTATTAAAATTCAGAGTTCCTTTTTAATAAAAAACTATTTTACTTATGTCCATTCCATTAATGTTACTGCTGTAAAGGATGAGTTAGATTTTATAGAGCAAGCATTAAACTCATCAAATAATTCATTGACTAAACAATCCTACGAAGAGTCCGTCGCGGAACTAACAATGCATTCCTTAAGAAGCCTGTTACGCTCTCATTTACAATACGCAAAGAACAAAGTAGGCTATATCCAAACAAATAGGATTCATGTGAAAAGGTCTAAAAGAGGTCTAGTTAACGCTTTAGGATCGGCTATATCCTGGCTAACAGGTAATATGGACGCAAATGACAAAAAATTATACGATAATTTAATTCATAACGAATACCACTTAGAACATAATTTAGCTTCCCAAATAATAATGAATAAAAACATTATGGCCGAATTTAATAAGGATTTAGCGATTGTTAGGAGTAATAGTAATAAGGTAAAACAATTATTGAATAATAATATTAATAATATGGTGAATGGAAATCAACATTTGACACGTCTGTATATAGCACTAGCACTATTAACGAATAAGATAAATGATATCGATACATCCTTAGAATTTTGCAAAATGAACGTAATCCACCACAGTATTATCTCTCATATCGAACTTGAACGTATTTCTAGTAACAACCCTCGACACGAGCTAATTTCAAATTCCCCCGAAATTCTTTGGCAGATAAGCAAAGTTCATTGTTCTGTTACGGCAAACAACGTACATTACTTTATTCAAATCCCCGAGAAACCTCCTTTAACCGAAACTTATTTTCTTCTTTCCCATCCGTATGACACGGAATCTAAAACTTTAACAACCTTAGTCTATCCGCCTATTGTAATCAAAAACGATAAAACCTATTCGGGAAATTGTAACCTTATTTTAGAATATTATTATTGCACAAACGCAACAGAAATCAACAACCCCTGTATTAATAATCTTCTCTCCGGTAATAACAAACAATGTAAAACTCATTTCATTCAAAAACCTAAACCTTTTATCAAGTATATCTCACTGATCGACAAATATCTTTTATACGACAAACCGCTGATAACTATTCGAAAGCCTAGTGGAAACATTTCAGTCAATCTTAGAAAAACGGTTCTACTACAGCTAGAAACCGACGAAAACTTAAACGAAGCCCCAGTTTTGTATAAATATTTTGAAAATTTCACTCTGCCCTTACGAGCCCTTATAGCTCCTACTGAAACAACTAAACTTAACTTTGATGATGTCCCAAATCAACGTTCACATGTTACCCTTAGAAGAATTGAAAATTTTGACTCTTTCGACCATACACCAATTCTGTACATTTTTTCAATCATAACTCTTTGTATTGTATGTATTTATGCTCTTTTCTTACATAGAGCGGTCCTTTTAAATTGTATAAAGAAAAAGAAACCCCCACAAGAAACAAATGAACTCGAAATTAACATTCAAAAAATCCCAAAATTTGACTTGCGGACAAGCCAAAACTTAAGGAGGGAGGAGTTATAAGGCTATTTTCCTCTATTTTATTGTAATAAGATATTGCTGGGAATCGCTTAGTTGGCGTCTTCCTATTAATATAAATTTCCCTGTAAAGATACTTAGTTAGTTAGTCGATTGTAGAAGCGCGGCGTGTTAAGTTGTTATTTTTGTGTAAATTAAAATAAAGTGTTTTTTAAAAACCTAATTCTCGACTTGTCGCATTTAACTCGCGGAGAGCAGTGGATTCGACTCCTCACTGAACTCGAAGTGCTCGGCTGATAAGCAAAGTGAAATTAATTACATTTACGGATTGCATTAAACAAGGAACTATGTACATTTTTGTATGCATACTTGCTGCTGCTCAATGAGTCGAATTCACGTGCTGAAGCAATCGAGTCAGAGTATTCCGATGACTTTTGTTGGGAGTTTGTTGACGTCCTACGATAAAATAACAATGATAGATGATGCCCTTTTTAAAGTACCTCATAATAGAAAAGGCGCACCTTCGACCTTGAATGTGGTCTGAGAGGAAAGAGAGGTCGGCGTAGAACTCGTAATTTGACACGTACGTCGGCGTGTCAGCTACTCCCGACCCCGACGGACAGTATTCTGTGGCCTTCTTCCTTTCTTTATTGAAATGGTCCCGCAACCCTTTGAACTGGGCTTCTTCTCCTGTTTTGAAAGATAAGCCACCAGGTATTGAAAAATACTAAAAGCGAGAGTATATTAGGTAGAAAAGCCAGTTATAAATGGGACCATCGGATCCGCGCATGTGGCATGCAATATAGGCAGTTTCTAATTTAACAATTATAACAATCAATCAAGCAAATCGTTAGGTATACTTTCAAATACATGAACTTCAGTCACGAGCCTCTTCAGAATGTCAAATCTTGTGAAAAAAAATTGAAAAGTACGTACCTGAACACGGTGGATTCAATAACTCTCCAACACCACTCCATCCCAGTTCTTTCGCCTTCGTGTTCCTATATTGTTTCGCCCTCTTCGAGTATAGCCCAGCATTGAGCTTTACCAGGGCAATAAGCTCCCTGACTTCTTCATTCGTCCACTTTTTCATAATTTATAATGGGAACACACAACACACTTCTTTTAAAAAAATTGAATCGGATTTATTTGATTTCGACAGTTGCCGGGTAGAAAGAACCTTCAAACTCAAAGAGAATGAAATAGTATGGAGGTGCCCAATGTGAGCCGAAGTGAGACCTAGAATGCTATTGGCCGAACGCAAGAAGCGGACGCGAGAAGTTGGGCTTGGTTCAACTCTGCGTTGCTTCCTGCGTTCTGCGCTGCGTCCTACAACGCCATCGTACATGCACTATGTAGACGACGCAAAACATTTTTTAAAATATAAAAACACCCTACCTACACTGAACTAAATAAGAAAAGAGCGAGCCATAGGCG
Source organism: Corythucha ciliata (assembly GCA_038030265.1). Taxonomy (NCBI): domain Eukaryota; kingdom Metazoa; phylum Arthropoda; class Insecta; order Hemiptera; family Tingidae; genus Corythucha; species Corythucha ciliata. The sequence goes on from CM075937.1 coordinate 50,536,260, forward strand.
AGTGGAGATATACGAGGTTGATAATTTGTTTTTTAAGATTTTGTGATTTTGAAAATGTTTACAATTGCAACAGTGGAAAGAACCTCAAACCTAGACCCTGCCTTCTAAACTTAAATGCGATTGGCTGAAAGCAACCGCGGACGCGAGAGTTGGCTGAAATTCGCGTTGCTTCCTGCGTTCTGCGTTGCGTCCTGCGGCGGCTTCCTTGCGTCTTATGTAGACGGGGCTTTACACTTTCTACACAAACGCAGGCAAGGGTGGGGTCTCGGGGGGGGGGCATGGGGCGATAGCTCCAATCATAGCCCAACTCGCGTATGGTAACCTCTCAATCGACATGTGTAGAGGCCAATACTTGAGCCACGCTTGACCTCGCAATGGGTGATCAAGGGGGGAAGGGGAAGGTGGAATCAGCACCCCGCCTAGGAATTTCCGTAATCCGCCTGTTTTGGTCAGCTTCAGTGTGTTCTCCATGGCTTGCTCCCCCACGTGAGGTCCTATTGAGATTGTTAGAAACATTCGAAACACTTCAGCTCCCTCCGGCAAAATGGGTTGACCGCGACGATTTTCTCCAGCCTTTCCTTAGCCGCGATTTAGCAGAGCAATCGCAATTATAGCCATTTCTCTCCATTCTCCTGGTACAAAAGAACAGAAATCGCCGCATCACACTGTCAAAAAGGACAAAAATCGTCGTTTCTGACAATATTTGGTTCCCTATGACCAGGAGAATAGAATTTGCTGGGAGCTCGTTGACGAAATAATTTTTAACGGAAGCCGAGCTCCAGCGCATTCTATTCTGCTGGTCATAGGCAGGGGTGGGCAAGATACTTGAGTATTTAAAATACTTTGTATTTTAAATACAAAATACGTATTTTGTAATTGTATTTAAATACTTTTGGAAAGGTATTTGTATTTCTGTATTTAAAATACATTTTTGAAAGTATTTTGGGCTTTGTATTTGAAATACATTTTCAAAAGTATTTTGTATTTCACACTCAACGAAAATACAAATACAAATACAAATACTTTTAATTTCAACGTTCTTTAGTTTCCACTTCTTCGCCACCATTCACCAGTACAACCTAACTTAGTGACACCATATTTGGCACAAAAACCCGGTGTAATAAGATCCTTCGATTGACGTTTTCATTTGTCAAAAAAGTGGAGAGGGAAGGGTAGTCATGATGGGAGGTGGAAGTTCCGAATTCCTTGTTAGCAGAGCTGCCGCAAAAATGATGCTAGCGGATGGAAACTTGGCACAAAAATGGATCATACAGAGCCCTAGCCTACAAGTACACAAAGCTGTACATGTAAACAAAACTCGTGGCAATTATTGCGAAAAACAACGCTAATTCGAGTTTAAACTGGACCAAAATGGCAAATTCACAACTCAAATGGCGAAAAATCGCCTATTAATAAAAAAAAAATAGAATAGATGATGTGCTAATTCGCTGCAAAATTATCAGATAACGCTATTTCACAGCTGAAATGAAGAAAAATCAATAATTCGCGGCTGAAATTGAGAAAACGAAAATCTGCATATGTAGCTTCTGAAAGAATCGAGGCTCAAACTGAGAAACAGCGCTAATCCGTTGAAAAAAATTGCTCACGCGGGCTAAAACCTAAAAAAACTACGCGGCTAGAATTGTAAAATATTAATTAGCGGGGCCATCTTTAAGAAAAACACTAATTTTCAACTCAAACTGAGAAAAAAGTGCCAATTGGCTGCTAAAAAATGGCTAAACGCAGCTGAAAATGAGGAAAACGCCAAATCGTGGCTAAAATGAGGAAAATCGCCAATACAAACGAAAGAATTCCTACTGCACTGCTAAAATTGATTAAAAGCGCTAACCCGTGGCCAAAATTGGTTAAAGTTGTAGCGTGCCATCAGCTAACAAACCTCAATTTTTATTTTTAAAAAGAAACAAATATTATGTTAAAAAAACAACATAAGTCAGTTTGATCGCGAGTTCATATTTTCCCAATTTTTCATTGTCGTTTTAAAAAAGATCTCTAAATTTTTCGTTGGCCGTTATTTTGTATACCGAAGAGAGCGCGACCCACAAAGTCACTAAACCTTGAAAAATTGACAAAACGCAAATGCGTAGCTTCTGTTCGAGGCTAAAACTAAACAATAAACGCTAATCCATAGCAAAAATTGAAGGAAAACTCGTTTTCAGCTCAAATTGGAAAAAGTGTTATTCCAGGCTAAAATTTGAGGAAATCACGAATTCGTGGCTGAAAAATGAAGTTAATTCGCGAATTCACAGATTAGAAACGCTTCAAAGCAGATAAAGTTGAAAAAAACGCGAATTTACGGCTAAAATTGAGGAAAATAATCGCGGATAAAGTGTGTTGGTGTGTGTCCGCCTTCTGACGACAACTTTGTGGCTAAAATTGAGGTAAACGGCAAATTCATGGTTATAAGTAAAAGAAAAAACACTGATTCACGGCTAGAACTGAGATGAAGCCCTATTCTACATATAATTAAAATTGAAAAAAATTACTAATGCGGTGCCAAAATGTAAAAGAACCCGCCAATTTGCGGCTATTATAGAGAAAATCAGTAATTATTCTGGCTAGAAAAAAGAGAAAAGTTAATTTTCAGCCTAAATTGAAACAAAAAGTGCTAATTCACTGTCAAAAATGGAAGAATTGCCGATTTGCAGTAAAAATATCGGAAAACGCCAATTCGTGTCTAAAATGAAAAAAAATCGCTAATACACGGGCTAGAAATTGCTACTGCACTGCTAAAATTACGAAAAAGCGCTAATTTACGGCTAAAATTGAGACAAATTTAAATTTGCGTCAAAAATTGGAAATACGTTAATTCGCGGCTTCCTCGGGAGACTTTGAGGCTAAAATTGAGAAAAAGCGCTAATTGATGGCTGTGAGTGAAAAACTCGCAAATTCGCGGCTAAAACTGAGACGAAATCGCTATTCCGCAGTGTATGGTTACGGAAATAGCTACTGCACTGCTAAAATTACGAAAAAGCGCTAATTTACGGCTAAAATTGAGACAAATTTAAATTTGCGTCAAAAATTGGAAATACGTTAATTCGCGGCTTCCTCGGGAGACTTTGAGGCTACAATTGAGAAAAAGCGCTAATTGATGGCTGTGAGTGAAAAACTCGCAAATTCGCGGCTAAAACTGAGACGAAATCGCTATTCCGCAGTGTATGGTTACGGAAATAGCTACTGCACTGCTAAAATTACGAAAAAGCGCTAATTTACGGCTAAAATTGAGACAAATTTAAATTTGCGTCAAAAATTGGAAATACGTTAATTCGCGGCTTCCTCGGGAGACTTTGAGGCTAAAATTGAGAAAAAGCGCTAATTGATGGCTGTGAGTGAAAAACTCGCAAATTCGCGGCTAAAACTGAGACGAAATCGCTATTCCGCAGTGTATGGTTACGGCGAACAAAAAATGCTATTTTGTGGTAAGCATTTCGAGAATTTTACGGCTAATATTGAGTAATTTTCAGCTCATACTGAGTAAACCGCTAGAAAAAATCGCTAATTTGCAGCTAAAATTGTGGAAAACGCCAACTCGAGGAAAGTTAAAGAAACATCGCTGATTCACAGAATACAAAATCTACTTTGCTGCTAAAGTTGGGGAAAATCGCATATTTATGTATTTATGATGGGGGGGGGGGGGTTACCCTGCTAATCAGTGGCTAATTTGCGGCGAAAAGCGCTAATTTGCTGTTAAAGTTGACAAAAAGCACTCATTCGCGGCTAAAATGGAGAAATTCGCAGTTTAAACTCGGCATAAGCGCTGTTTAGCGGATAGACTGTGGAAATAGTGGTAATTGCCTACAACATATGGAAAACGCCATGGCTAAAATTAGAAAAATGCCTTAGAGGTTACCAACAGAGGTTTTATGTATATTTAGAGACTTTTAGGGGCCTCTTGAAGATTTCCGCCCCGGGCCCCGATATAGGTCCACCAGTGACCTCACCTCCTTTTCAGCTCACGATCCACCAATGCTCGCCGGTTCGGTACTAAATATTTGGTGACTACTTTTTTTTGCGCATCGCGGCGCAGCGCCATTTCGCGCTGCTACATTTTGTCAACTTGTCTATTGAAGGACCTGATATGTTTGAATTATTTATTTTTCGTGTTTTTCGCACTATCTGCCATCGAAATCGAATTTTTGAAAAGTATTTTAAATTGTATTTGTATTTTATTCAAAATACAATTCAAAAAGTATTTGTATTTCAGTATTTAAAATATTTTTTTAAATTAGTAAAAAGTAGTAGAAAGTATTTTGGGTTTTGTATTTTAAATACATTTTCAAAGTGTTTTGCCCACCCCTGGTCATAGGGGACCAATTCTTGTCAAAAACGACGATTTTGCCCCTTTATTCCCTGCGTAATGCGGCGATGTCTGATCTTTCCTAGCAGGAGAATATAATGTTCTAGGAGCTCAGCGCCGGAAAAATTTGTCCACACGGTTTGGTCTAAATGTGCATAAAATTACAACGCCGTTACCAGGCCTTTGAAATGGGCCTGAAATGCTCTCGAGAGTGACATCGGTCACCCCTGGAAATGCCCGTCTCTCAACCAAATTAGAACGCTAGAAAACGCACGGAATCGATTAAACCACACCTTGTCACTTATTGGCAAAAATTCCTTGTTCGACGAGTTCCCAGCACATTCTATTCTCCTGGTTATAGGGGATCAAGTCTTGTTAAAAACGACGATTTTGCCACTTTCTGACAGTGTAATGAGGCGATTTCTGATCTTTCGTACCAGGAGAATAATGCTCTGGGAGCTCGTCTCCCATCAAAAATTATTTCGTTGACGAGCTCCTGGTCATGGGGAACCAAATCTTGTCAAAAACGACGATTTTGATCCTTTTTGCCAGTGTAATGCGGCGATTTTTCTGATCTTTCGTGTTCAACGACAAATCTGTGAGAATAGTTTTTTCAGTAGCTAAAATTGTGACATTTGATTTTTAAACGACCTAACGCCGTGAAATTGGGGTTTTTTATGTGAAAAAAACATCCCGAAATTACACAGTCGCTTTGTGTCATTACTTATAATTTTCTCGTTTTCCCCTTGAAGTAGCACTCTCACTTCGTTCAACAATATAGTCGTTATGAGGGCTTAAAAAAAGGGGGGCATCCTAAATCAACTTTTTTAATTTGACAATTTATAAAGAATTTGATTTGTTGCTTGTTCCATCCATATACCTATCAAAACCAATGGTTTCCCACCGTGATACGCCTCTTTTTTCCATCAAACAACATAAGGCAACAAGCCGCCTCATTTCTTCACGGTTTTTGCAACCCCTTTGAATTCCCTTTTTTCCTTATCGGAACGCAATTACCGGAATAAAACTATAAGTTGCTTCATTTCAAGGATCGTAAGATAAAATTGACAAAAGGTCTAACAGTTTTAAAATTTAATTTCAACAGAAAATGGGATGTCCTGTAAGGTGCATCCTCAGTGAGCAATAGAATTATAAAATTACCAATTCCTCGCTTTATTTTTGAAAACTTCTCGACTGTAAAGACGAAATGATATGCAAATTTTTGAATGAAACCACTGAAAATAATGTCGTAATTGCCATCCTCGTCGTGATATTCACTTCCTTCCAAGAGGAGCCCTTCAAACGCAGTCCCTCGAAATAATCAAAATGCAACCCGTTCAGGCTCTCTCTCGCTCACATCACACGACCTTCTAAATAGTGCGTTTTGAAATGTTTACTTTTAACAAAACGGCCGGTCAAGTGTGCCCGTCTATTTTATTTCTTTTGTCACAAAACTTCGCCTCCGGTCGTGAGTGACATTGAAAACCTTGAAGAGGTCCTTTAACGCTTTCGTGTAAATAATATTTTTTGTGAGTTTAACACGCCCAAACCGATAATAATTATAATTATCAATTGGCTAGACGTTTAAGAAGGTGAGTGGGCATTTAGAGGGTGATAGTTGCAACATACCTCCTCCCCCCCGCCCAAACTCAACCCACCCATCTTTCCTGCGGGGTCAAAAGTGAGTGGTCATTGGTGGTTTCAGCAGTTTGGTAAATGGTAATAATTAAAAATTACGACGGAGGCGAAGAGAGATGGTGGTCGTTTTTCATTCGATTCCCCTCCTATGACGTGACTTTTTAAGTTTAAAAAAAAAAAAAAAACGGGGGTTTTCCAACCGGAAATCGAGGAATTTGCCAGTGTGACTCAATTGGCTGTTTGATAGGTTCTTAAAGAGTTGGCTAAAGAAGCATTTACCAAAAAAAATCAGAGGCACCAACCCATTCCCCCTAATAGCGCATCCCCACTCCAAATATCAAAGCCCCCCCCCCCCCTAATTACACACATTTTGTTCATACGTTCCAAAGAAACTGAATGTTTCGTCCTATTAACTAAGAATGTCCGAGAAAAAATTAGGAGACAAAAATTAAATAAAAAAAATGTCTCCATAATCTCATTGAGCTCATTACCTCATTAAGCATATATTACCCGCCAGGGGTGAGCAAAATACTTTGAAAATGTATTTTAAATACAAAGCCCAAAATACTTTCAAAAATGTATTTTAAATACTAAAATACAAATACTTTTTGAATTGTATTTTAATCAAAATACAAATACAATTTAAAATACTTTTCTGGCAAATAGTGCGAAAAACACGAAAAATAAACAATTCAAAAATATTAGGACCTTCAATAGACAAGTTGACAAAATGTAGCTGCGCGAAATGGCCCTGCTGCCGATGCGCAAAAAAAGAAAAAAGTAGACAAGTTATCACCAAGTATTTAGTACCGAACCCATGGGCGGAGATAGCCGATATTCCTCCTAATACGACTGGGAAAGATCAATAGTGGGACGGGGGACCCCCCCCCGCCCACCGATTTCACACCTTCAAGCCCAGTACACACGGAGGCATTTTTCAAGAATTGTTCACGTCCCAAGTTCGGAAAACATGTGAACCCTACCGAAGAAACACGTGTGTCACAAAGTTTTGCTGTGAAATAATAAAAAGGCCCGTTCACAAGCTCTATACGTATGCGTTCAGTGGAGATTATGCAACCAAACAAAATTTTCATTAGTCCGGGAGCCCACCGTACCGTATGAAAAATCCGGGTCATATGATCGAGTCTGGCACCTGCGCAGGACGTTTTTTATAGTCTAGGAGATGACTTTTCGGAGATTGCCAGACATTTTCCGTGGGACAGGTGCTCACAACAGAACTAGCTGTTGGCAAACACACCTTATTGGCCTGCTTGAAAACGGCTGGCTAGGGTAAAAATTGATTCTTCGCAAACAATAAGCTAGAAAACCACCATCGCCTTCCAATATCGAATGAAACCCTGGCTACTAGTGAGCCTCGAATTTCACTTTTTCGCTGACGGCGCTATTTACAATAAAATTGGATGGCGGCGTTGGTTTTCGTAACGTATTGGTCGAGGGTAACGACTTTTTACTTTCGCCAGTCGTTCTCAAACCACCCAAAGGTGTGTTTGCCAAAAGCTAGCTCTGTTGTGAGCCCCTATGCCACGGAAAATGTCTGGTGATCTCAGAAGTGTCATCTCCTAGATCATAAAAAACGTCATGCGCAGGTGCCAGACAAGATCAAATGACCCGGATTTTTCATACGGTGGGCTCCCGGACTACTTTCCTTCGAAAAATGAAGCATTTTAAAAGGTTGCCTCGACCGGCCTAGACTCCACAGAACACATACATACAGCTCGTGAACGGTGCCTAAAAAATGTCTTTGTGTGTACTGGACTTTAAAAGTACGTACAGACGGTGAGGATTTCCTGTTTAGGTCAACCCCACCGGCCGGCTGGAGCGTCTGGACCTGCGCTTTGACTTCAGTTGAAGTCACCTTGAAGTTAACACACATCAGTTGAAGAACGCGCAGTCCACCTCAACTGATGTCGAAGTCTGGGCACACGCTCCGGCTGGCCGGTTGAGAAAATCTCACCGTGTACTCGTACCCTGTAACTGTAGGGGTTAAAGAGTCTGGGGGGAGGGGCTTCAGGAAAGGTGAGCCTGGGGGGGCTACAGAAAGTTTTGGGGGGCCTATAGGACCAAAGCCCCCCTCTATCTCCGCTCATGACCGAACCAGCGAGCACCAAGGCGATAGATATAACGGGTGGCGCACCAAGAGCACTTTTCTTGGAACTGAGTAGGACTGCCTACGTCACTCATAGACCAGAAAGTCTGATTGCCTGACCGTCTGATAGGTTTTATAGTTACTTTTCTCCTTCTTAAACGGTGCAAAGGGCCGTTTTTAGGGGGTAGGCAACCGCATAGGGGCCCCGTCTTGGAATAAAAATAATTACAACAAAATCTCAATCGAGAGAAAATCCTGGAAATTGGGGTTTTACAGAGCTAAAATCCTAATAATTTGGTTTTTGAATAATTCAGCCCCGGAAATTTGGATTTTGAACCAAGTTTCCGGGGCTGAATTCTTCAAAACCCAAATTATTAGGATTTTAGCTCTGTAAAACCCCAATTTCCAGGATTTTCTCTCGATTGAGATTTTGTTGTAATTATTTTTATTCCAAGCCGGGGCCCCTAAGCGGTTGCCTACCCCCTAAAAACCATGAACCACGAAAATCAGTGAAATTGGCTTTGAAGGCGCCAGATCCACAGAAAATGGTCTTAAAATATCCAGACATGTGAAAGTGAAATTGGCGTATTTGAGCCAAACACCCGAAATGTCTATTTGAAATAGCGAAATCAACGAAATTTGGTTGCCAAAGTAGACCAAACCGTGGATTTTAAAAGAAAATAAATCTGGCAAATTGAGGCTTTAAACGGCCAAATCCTGGAAATTCGATTTTTAAAGATCTCGCGAAATTGCATTTTCGAATGAGAGCAACCTCGCGAAATTGTCTTTTGAAGAAGACGAATTGGCTTATCGGTTAATCCAAACCCACGAAATTGATATTTGAAAGACCCAAACCCACGCAGTTTGTTTATTCAATTGAGACGGATCCCCAAAAATTGCTATTTTAAGAGCTAAGTCCAATAAATTCGGTTCTTGAAGGAAGTTACGAAACTTGAGCGTGCTTGAACTTCGGCCCCAGACAGCGACTATTTGGCCCCAGGAACGACGTGTTTCAATGGAGGCCACTCTTACTGTGCTTGCAGTCTGCCTCCACAGTTCGACAATTTTCTACTTTAGACTTAAGATTACATTGATCGTGTCCCGGCCAAGTTTGTGAACATTCCGCGTCCAGCTCCTTCGTTTAAGCCGCTTATTGGGGACACTTTTGACGGCTACAGAGCCGACCAGACAGGTAATTTTATTGGCCGGACTAGCAAAATATTCTGTCCATATAGAAGTGCAAAATACTTTTCGATTTAATCTGCTAATAATTGCAAAAAAGCCCGTAGTTTCATGAATGAATCGCCTATTTTTTAAATATTATCCATTTTACTGACAAATAGTCTGTTTTGGGGGCTTTTCGGCTTTTTTTGTAGGTTGTGACTGTCTTAGGGTTGCAGCTTTTTCATCATGAAGACAAAGAAAAGAAAGGAAGGTCTTCTCCCACTTGTTTCATCTGAACTATCATGACCGTGGTTTCGGCAACGCCATTGTTCTCAAACAATTCAACGAATAAAACACTACCGGTATTGATACTTCCAGGCACGAATCCGTTATTTTAGTCATTTGCATTTTCAGAGCGCGAATCGTCAATCTTTAGCCATCATTAGAGTGCCTGGATCCAATTTAGCTGTTTTTAGAAAGTCAAGCCACGCCTATTTAGCCATTTTTAGGGCGGGAATCATAAACTTTTAAGGCATTTTCATGGCGCGCCAATCGTGCGTCCAGCAATTAATTTATAGGGCGCGAGAAGTCAGTTTGGCTCTTTTTAGAGCTGCAATCGCCAGTTTCGCTATTTTTATGTCGTAAATAGTAAGTTTAGTCATTTTTAAGGCACAAAAATCGTCAGTTTTTGCCATTTTTAGCGACTGTAGTCATCCCTAGATTTGAAGGATGCGAGTGACTACCAAGCCAGGTGGCTATGAAGCCCCTCCTTTTTGAACAAAACCTGAACCCGCGTCTGTGTTTAGCATACATTTACAATATCCACTGGCAGTTAGGGGGCCCCCTGACCCTGATAGTTCGTCGCCTACGGGCTCCACGAGGGCTAGAAACGGCCGTCGGTGTTGTCAGATAATTAATTAATTTTTCACTCTATTTATGGTAATCCTCGACAAGACCCGAATATCGAGGTAAATAAGTTTGTGTCCTGATCTCAATTTCGAGCACGCAGGGCTTACTAGGTTTAAAGGAAAAATTAGACGAAGTTGAATACATCCTGACAAAATTAGCGTTAGCGAAAAATTGCAAATTGTTAGTATAGAGATGAGCTTTGTTCGAAATCCCGCATGTATTCCTTCTTAACGAGAAATTGTGGAAATGCTAAATGGAAAATGGGGAATGGCTAGCGCAAAGGAACAGTCGATCGTTTTCTTCCTGTATAGGTCTATGGATGAAGTCAATTCCCAACCTCGTCATAGTAAAGCAAGAGGGGAGCTGCTCCACCTCTCTACATAGCTCTACCACCTTGGGCGAGCACTGGTGGCTCGTGAGCTGAAAAGGAGGTGAGGCCGACTGTAAAAGGGTTGTCGGGGGGAGGGATAGCTCTGGGCCAGTTAGCTGAATTACATTACAGCTGAATAACCAATATTTTCCCAATAATTTCCACACTAACGAGGAATTTTACGCGTTTCGGATCTCCCTCCTTCCCCCGAACTACTCTTCCCCCTCCACTTTTTCGAAAAATAAAAAAGTTTATCGAAGGATACTATTACTTAATAGTTTCGTTTAAAATACGGTGTCGCAAGGTTTACTTGGCGAATGATGGTGAATTTTTAAATTTGTTTACCCTTATTTCCACCCGCTTCCCTCGAGCTGGAATGGCTGATTAACAAACTTAGGCTAGGGCTCTGTAAAATCCATTTTTGTGCCAAGTTTCCATCCGCCAGCATCACTTTTGCGGCAGTTGTGCTAACAAGGAATTCGGAACTTTCACCTCCCACCATGAATACCCTTCCCTCTCCACTTTTTCGAAAAATGAAAACGTCAATCGAAGGCGGTTATTATACACCGGGTTTTTGTGCCAAATATGGTTTCACTAGGTTAGGTTATACTGATGAATGGTGGCGAAGAAGTGGAAACTAAAAAACTTTGAAATTAAAAGTATTTGTATTTGTATTTGTATTTGTATTTTCGTTGAGTGTGAAATACAAAATACTTTTGAAAATGTATTTCAAATACAAAGCCCAAAATACTTTCAAAAATGTATTTCAAATACAGAAATACAAATACTTTTCCAAAAGTATTTAAATACAATTACAAAATACGTATTTTGTATTTAAAATACAAAGTATTTTGCCCACCCCTGAATTTACCCCCTTCCCCCTCGAAACAGACTAATTAAAATCACGACATTGGAATGGAAAGTTCGTTTCCAATAGCTCGGCTAGAGCCTGAAAACATCCCCTCCCTGAAAAGAGAGGGGGAGGGCATTTTCAAAAAACCAATTTTTGCGGGTTTTAGATCCTTGCATTTATACAAGTGCGCGAAAAGTGGGCTTTTTGAAAAAGTCCAGCCCGTACAAATTGATTTTTGAAAGGATAAAAAATCAGCCAAATTGTTTTACTCCAATTGGCAAAACTGATTTTTGAAAGAGCCAAATCCCATTGAGCTACTGCAAAAATCCGCAAAATTTGGGTGAGGAGCATCCGCAATTACTCGGAATTTGGTTTTGGAAGATCATCAGTCCTCGAAATTGGAGTTTAATAGTAAACAAAATCGCAAAAATTAGATTTTCTTTTTGTTGAAGCCCCCCCCCCCCCGGAACGGAACAGCCCTGTTAACAGAAACAAGCTTCGAAATTTATCGCTTCAAAAAACTCGAATGACCCTGAAAAACACCTAATGGTCCTCAAAAAGTCACGAATGATATTCAAAAGCATTGAATGACCTCCAAAAGGCCCCAGTAGCCCTCAAAAGCTTTAAGTGGATCGAATGAAATGACCTTCAAAAGCACCAAGCTGACTCAAAAAATCCCCTACCTTCTTAATTGAGGCGTACCAAAACCCTCCAACAGCCCTATAAAGCACTGAGTTTGATTTACTCACGAATCTTCTTCGCATGAACGTCCCAAAATCTGGCGCATCTAAATCCTCGAACTACCCAGAAAAGCCGCGAACCGGCCTCAAAAGTCATGAATATGGCCTTTAATAGCCTCAAAATGCCCTTAGAAGCCTCGAAATGGTCCTGAAATACAGCACCCAGCTCTCTTTATAAATCTAAGGTGCGAAAAGACCAAAATAACTTTTATGGTGGTCCTAAAAGATCCACATAGCCCTCAAAAGTCCCTAATGGCTCTCAAAAGCACCGAATTGCCGTCAAAAATCCGCTAAAAACGTGAAAATCCAAAAAAAAAACCTCAAATGACCCTCGACTTAATGGATGGTCCTTAAAATCCATGAATCGCCTTCAGAGCACCGAGTTGCCCTCATAAAATCCCCGCGCCCCGCCACATAATCATTGTGTCACTTTTAAAGCCCGAAAATGTGGTGAATCAAAAGCTTCGAACGACCTTAAACAACATTGAATAAGGCCCGGCGCGTACTAGGAGAAAAAAGACGTTTCATTCGCCAAAATCGTTTAGACGTGACGTCAAAATCTAAAAATTACCCCACCCGTCCATCCTGAATAATTTCTTCGAAGGTCATAAACGGAACTTTTCTCAATGGGGAACTTCCACATTTTTCAAAAGCTGGTGTTGCTTAAAGAGGGCTCTTCCACAAGTCTATTGCTCGCCTAAAACTTTGAAATCAGTCAAGGATGCTTTTTTAATGAATTTTTAAAAATGTTGAGTGTTCAATTAACAGTAATATAAGCGCCCCGAAACACTTGGCTCCGTATTAAGGATTCTCGGCAGTGTTTGTACAACAAACCGCACATCGACCAATATCGTATGATGAGGGTGTGAATCGCCCTACTCCATCCTGGGTAGGTATGCAGCCAGAGGCCTTAGTATGAACGGTCGGGGAAAAGCTGCAAGCAGGATCCAAGGACGTCGAATAAGAAATAACATTATCCCGCCATAGCGATCGCGTCTAGCGGCATTTTCGCACGAGTTTGTACTAAAGGCTCCAGATGAGGCAAACAAAGTCCTCGATATCGACAGTGATTGAATACGGCTAGGTTCGAGGCCAGGATTCTGGTCTACTAAATTACTTCTATTTCTATGCATGACAGGGAAAACTTTTAAACTTCAGCTTTATTGTCCAACCTATCTTAGAAATGCTCGTGAGCGTGATTGTCGCGGGCAGCAGGGAAGCCCTTCCTTGCTCCCTCATGAAGCGGGGAAGAGGGGGTTAGACCAGCGAGCACTGACAAATAATAGAGGGAGCGTAAACAAAAAAAATGAGCACACTTCCCTTTCTCTAGGGAGAGAAAACTATTGGAAACAATCATACAAGTCAAAGAATTGAAGTTTGGACACGAAATAATTGAAAAAACTGCTCCGTTTGCTGAACGGTAAGGCCCGGTGCTCACTTGCGTTTTTTAAAGCTGCGGTGCCGCCGCGGCAGCGGTTGATTTGCGGCACATTTTGCCTAGCAACATCAATACACGGCGTTGAAAAATGCAACAAAGGCCTCTTTTAACACAAGAAGTGAGAAGCTCTGATGAAGCTTTGTACCTTTTAAACCACTTTTGACCCGAACAAAGGCCCTAATCACTTACTAATTGACAAAATTATAAGGACTAATATATCCCAAGATATATGGTTTTGGCTATACCAACGCCAATTCATCTCTAAAAAGTGTTGAGAGCCAATCGAGCAAGTGTCAATCGAGTGGATATACGTTTTGAAATTAGAGTGCCCTCCAACTATTTATTTGAAAGCGGTGCCGCGACTAGAAAAACCGCATGTGTGCATTGCTTCATAGCAACTAATGTATTTTAAGACAATTCAGACCGCCAGAGCGGTGCCACCGCGGAGCCGCAGCTTGGAAAAACGCAAGTGTGCACGGGGCCTAAAACGGAATTGACAGCTGAAAGTTTCATCTGCGGAAGATTAGCTTAAAATTAATTAGTAAAAACGAATTTATGGGAAACCTCATCCAACACTTTTTTTCTCCGTAAACTAGGCTCTAAGAGAGGGGAAAGTGAGACATACCTTGCATCACATTTTCTATTAATACACTCCCTCTATTTCTTGGGCCTCATTCTCTAAAGAAATAGAAACTTTGCTTTACAGTCTAGTCAACGATAGAATGCCAAAAATGGGGGTCCAGACGGAAAGTCAAAACGCACAAAAACTAACTGCGGTACGTTGTTTGCTGTGCCTAGAGGTATGACATATTAAAAGTCCTTGCCCCTAGTGATGGCGCAAGGGGTGGAGAGGGAGGGGCAAAGGTCTCTTATTTTGGTTTTATGACTTTATCTCGGAAGGGGTTGGTTTTTTAAAGCATGTATGCGTATAAAAAAGTATAGCTCACACAATTTCATACATATTTAATCCTAGGGGTTTTTGCCGTCTGTAACCGTTAGTAAGATATATGAACTCGAAACAAGTGATTTTCGAAAACAAACTTTTTTGCAACACATTTTATGGCAAAATTTTGCGGCCATCGTCTCTGATCTTAATTCCATCGAAAATAAAGTTCTGTTGAATTGAATTTCATTTAGAACTTGACGTGTGCCACCAAAAGGGGAGACATAACTCTCCAGGAGAAAAATGTGGAAAAATAAATTACTGTAGAAATACCAGTAGAGGTCTGAGATGGGGTCTAGTATGGACTCAAAAACAAGTGGCTCGGCGTACAGCTTTAGCTGATGCCTAGTTGCCTACTAAAAAATACCGCTTTTGAGTATACGTATAGGTAGTCTAATTCATTCATTATTTTTTGGCAGAGACTCCTCTTTTTTTGAGTAAAACTGAAATCAGTTGTCCTCCGTGACTGAACGAGTACAGTTGTCTTGTGTCTAACGGACCAATCGAGTTAATTTGAACTTTAATAATTAATATAATAACTCCTCATTTTTAATTTTTATTTATACATATAACTATCTACTTTACAGTGAGAAAATGCAGGGATCGTCCGAAGGGCGACCCCTGAAACGATTACGGAGGGCAGATAATTTCTTATCTCCTAATCCGTTTGCTCCGCTACAACAACTCGAAAATAATATGAACACTGAAGACTCGGACGCTAATAATGTCAATAAAACTGCACCTGATGGAAAAACAGATCGACCCCCCGCACTTCCACCCATTTTTATAACAAACGTGAGCAGTATGAGTTTGATAATTAAAAAATTCAAAGAACTAGGAATGGCTGACTACAAACACACAGCAGTTGGAAACAACGAAGTCAAACTTAATTTTTCTACTATAGATGATTACAGAACGGCGGGGAAAAAGCAGAATACTATAGTTTTCAAGTGAAAACTGATCGCTGTCTACGAGTGGTAATTAGAGGTCTACATTTTTCCTGCGACATCAAAGAGATGATGAAGGAACTAAAAAATAAGGGTTTTGAGCCTATCCAAATGCTACCCGTGCACCACCCAGTAACGAAAACTCCCCTATCCTTGTTTTTTCTGGACCTCAAACAAAGTCCGGATGTCGAAAAAATTTACGAGTTGGATCGGCTTTACGGTGGAGTCATCAAAGTAGAGCCTCCTAAACAGCGCCGAAACGTTCTTCAGTGTACTAACTGTCAAGCCTTTGGTCACACGAAGAACTACTGCCACCGGTCACCAAGATGTGTAAAATGCGACGGACTCCATCAAACCTTGCAATGCACCAAGCCTGCCGTAGCACCGCCCACATGCGTTAACTGTAGTGGACAACACTCAGCAAACTACAAAGGGTGCCCCGTCCATTTGAAGATCCAAAAGTTCACGATGCCGGGGAAGCCCTACAACTATAACTATGAAATGGCAGAAAGGGGGAAAAACATTGACCAAGAAGCTACGTCACCTCCTCTTCGAGCTCGGACTCCCAATACGTCTCAAAGATCATACGCTGATGCAACTCGTACCGATCAAAATGACTCGAGTCATTTAGTCCTCACCCAAGTTATCCAAAAACTCGATTCCCTACTCAACCTGCTCACACCTCTTATTCAAATGTTCACCCAAATCATGCCTAAACTCATATCGAAATAATGACTGCACCCTTAACAAGAACAATCAAAATTTGCACATGGAATGCCCGAGGTGTCATGAATAAATACCATGAACTCTGTCTGTTTCTGAATACAAATGCAATCGACATTGCTCTCTTAACAGAGACGAAATTGGCGCCTCATAAAAAACTTTTTATTCCTAATTACCGAATATATCGAGCTGATCATCTCAGTAATTCAAGCCAAGGTGGTTCTGCAATAATTGTCAAAAAAAATATACAGCACGACGAGCTCCTACCAATAATTGAGGAAAAAATGCAAGTCGCTAGAATCATGATTACCATCCAACATCATCAGTACCAGATCGGATCGTTCTATTCAGCTCCGAGGAATCGAATGAACCACGAGGACTTCCTCGGTCTTTTCCATAAAATGGGCGGACACTTCATAATGGGAGGTGACTATAACAGTAAGCACCGACGATGGGGATCAAACCTTTCTAACCCAAGGGGGGTAACTCTAAATGATGTGGGCTTCAGAATGTCTCTCGAGCCCATTTTTCCTGCGCAGCCGACCTACTACCCCGATAATAATCTGCACACGCCGGATGTATTGGATTTTTTCGTCGGAAAATGCACATCTCACCTATGTTCTGTTCCGAATGTCCTAAACGAGCTGTCTTCTGACCATCGCCCGGTCATCATTGAAATTGGAAGCTATCCACCCACTATTGAAGTTGCGACGCTTATTAAACATCCGTTTAATTGGAAAACATACTCAGATAGCATAAAAGACCTAACCGACCTCAAAATTTCCCTCAAAACCCCTCAAGAGGTGGATAAAGCAATCGCGACATTTACCAGGAACATCCAAACATCAGCATCCTTGGCCACATCAACTAGAGCTATGTCACGAACCAGGAAAACTCCTCCACCCTCCCCCCATATTCAACAATTATATTTGATTAAAAAGGCTTGCAAAAGAAGATGGGAGCTCACCAGATACCCTCCCCACAAAATCGCATACAATAATGCTGCGAGGGGACTTACCACGGCTCTGAGAGAGGAAAATCACAAAGCCACACACACATTACTGTCAACCCTAGATCCGATTGATGGCAGCTTATGGAAGAAAACTAGGTTCTTAACCAAGGAAACCTCTGGGATCCCACCCCTGAGGGGAGGTAATACGTTTCGCTGCTCTTCAGCTGAGAAATCCACGCTTTTTTCAGACAAGCTCTACGCCCAGTTCACACCAAATCCCACGCACGACGCACTGTTCGAGGCAGACATCGAGAGTAGACTGCACGAACCTCTGCAGTTATCGTTGTTCACAACTCACTTCACGCTCCTCAACCAAGAAAGCTCCCGGGTATGACATGATCACACAGCCATTGCTTAAGGCGTTACGTCGCAAGCCACTTGTGTATCTCACACAAATATAAAACGCCATGCTTCGCCTTGGATATTTCCCCACGTCTTGGGAGTATGCAATAATAACCATGATTCGTAAACCTGGGAAAGAAAGAACGGATCCTGCATCCTACAGGCCCATCAGTCTTTTACCTCTTTTCTCCAAACTTTTTGAGCGCTCACTCTTACCCCACTTACTCGAACCGATCTGTCCGCTATTACCCGCTTCACAGTTTGGCTTTCGAGGTTCCCACTCTTGTGTTCAACAACTCCACAGGGTTGTGGATAAAATCCTTGAATCTTATGAAAAGAAAGAGGTATGCCATGCCGTATTTCTCGACACTGAAAAGGCGTTTGACCGCGTGTGGATTCCGGGCCTTTTGTGCAAACTCAAGTTGGTGTTGTCGGATTCGCTCTACAGACTTATACAGTCGTACCTCAACAACAGAACGTTCGCTGTAAAAGTAAATAACTCCTTGTCATCAGTAAGGAAAATAAGGGCAGGGGTACAGCAAGGCTCCGTCCTAGGCCCCCTTCTCTACATTTTCCACGTGCATGATCTTCCTGATTCTGCTAGCCTCACCATCGCGCAATTTGCTGACGACCAGGCAATCCTCTCCTCTGGAACTGATCAAGCATCACTTGCTGAGCTGCAAACATTCGTGGACCGGCTGGGAACATGGTGTCATCGTTGGAGAACCAAGCTAAACCCTAAAAAATCAGCCTTGGTGCAATTCACATATAAACGAAATACAATTTCCCCTTCTCTTCAGCTGAATCACGAAGATGTGCCACGCGAACAAGTTGTTAGATATCTCGGACTCCAACTTGACTCGAAATTAACGTGGGATGCACACATCACGGGTATACTCCAACGACTGAGACACCGCTTCCGACAATTGTACTTTCTTCTGCAAGGCAAGTCCCCCCTGCCTTTAAGTGTAAAGCGATTAGTCTACTTGGCAATTCTGCGACCCGTACCTCAATAAATATTTACAGCATAACTGTGATGTACGTAATAATTACAATAAAGTTAAGTATCTTCTAATAAAAAAATAAAAAAAAAAAAAAAAAAAAAAAAAAAAAAAAAAAACTGAAATATCTTTCCTTCCAGCTGTTATTATGGTAATTTTGACGACAAATCCTAAAAGAGGACACTTTTTTCATTGTGGAACGGTCGCATCCAACGGCACAAATCATCACAAACCTTCTCAACAGAGGGTTAAAGTGGCGTTAAATAGCGTTCTTTACATTTTCGCTAAACTACAGACATGTGTCTTCTTTTCGGGCCTGACTGACTGAAATTTGGTTGAATAAGTTCATAACGTAAAGCTCCCATTTTTGCTAAACGTTCTTCAGATGAGTGCGTTTAGAATCCCTCCTACTGAATCCCTCCTGAAATCGTTTTGACATTGAAAAAGTTAGGCACGCCTGTTCAACTTTGCATCGTTGTTCACGCGGTTTCCGGCTTTACCATACGATCGAGGAAAAACGTGCATGCGACCTTGAAGTGGCTTTTTTGTGGCCTTCAAATTGAGCCTAATAAAATGATTAGTCAGCACTGATGTATTCCAGTAAAACTAACAAAATGACCCTCAAATCCAAACTCCAGCTTAAGCACGCTGGCAACACCCGACGTGAAATCTTTGGGAAAGTTTTACACAATTGGAGGGAGGCGGGTCCGAAAGTGATTGCACAAAATATTTATCAGTTTTTCCAGTTTCCAGACTTCGGTCAATTTTACGTCAGCTTTTAGTTTCCTTCTCCTATTTCTACCAAAAGATGAAGGGGAGGAAAACAGTGGTATGATAGTTTCCTGTGTAAAATTGTGTTCTCTTCAATTTTAGTCTGGAACATTTTTGCGTTAAAACAATTGGTTCAAGAATTATTTCGTAAGAACGATCGAAATGAAACTTCTACCAACAGCTGCTCATTAAACCCGATGCAGAATCGTAGGGGATTTTTAATGCTGTGTTAGGGGAAGGGTATCAAACAGTGTGCACCAAACGTTTTCCTGTTCTTTTGGGTGCACGGGCCAAATCCTAATTTAATTGTTCTACACCTACGTTTATCCTGCTAACGGTTTGAAATGGCCAAAAAACAATAAGATAATAAAAAGTAAAGAATTCCGTGAGCCGCGCAGCCCTGGGGGCGGGGCGTCACAAGGCTATAGGGAATGGGTAATGAAGTAACCCTCGCGTTCCCTGGGGGCCTAGTTCGAGGGTTCGGGTTAAAGCTGCGGGATAAAGTCGCTAGCGGGAAGTGAGCTTTCACGTCAAGACCTAGTTACACTGTTCGGGATGGGACTCGCTAGAGGGAACCAGGCTCACCGGCGGGTTTTCTCTGGAGGGATTATCTCGGCAGATAACTTCTGTCGAGTTGGGTGTCGGGAAGATCCCGAAAAGAATTTACTTTACTTAAATAGCGTGTTTTTGCTGATCGAGTGTATGGTTTATTCTTTTTGTTTTATTTTAAAATTTTAAGATGTCGTCTTTGGGATGTTTGGTGTTCTACTCTCATGTTTTGACGCGGGCCAAGTAAGTTTTTTTCATTTAATTATTCACCTATGTACTTGTTCTATCAACTAATCCTTAACATGATCCTACCCAAGTCCGATCAATGTGGTGTACTACCAAAAGTCCTGACCATTTCTAAAAAGACTTAGAGAAGAACTGAAGAAGAGAACGGGTGACTTAATAAGACTACCCAGTAAACCAAAATCAATGAAAGAATATTTTATAAATATTTCATATCAATATTTAATGAACGTTTGTAATGTACCATTTAATAAATGTTGTTTAAATGACACGAAACAATATTTATTGTAGATTGTACAAAATGTTTATAAAATGTTGTCTACTTTCATTTAATTAATGTTTTATAAATGGCTACTTCCAACGTTGAAACAATATTAGTTATGTTCCTTTTTAAAATATTGTACAAATGATCAGCAATAATAATTACTAAATATGATGATCAAAAATATTGGTATCTACACCAATTTTTTATACGTTGCCTCAAACTGGGTACTCAAATTTCAAACAGGCAGCTTTTTCGAAATTTCGCTGCACAAATTCTGCGAAGTGCTTCTGTAAGGAACGTCAGATTAACAATTATTTTCCAATTGGAAAACAAAAAAAGCAATACTCACAAAACAACGATTGAGGTCCCAAAAATCATTGAAATTAAAAGGGAAAGAAACAATTCCGTCCAGTAACGTAGTTGCGGCAGCCCAAACCTACGAAAGAAATGCCGTTTATGTTACGCAAAGGCATTTCGAAAGGATTAAGCACAGTGCATTTTTGTCCTTACATCTTGAACTGCGAATTCAAATTCCAAACAGGCACCTTTATCAAATTTTGGCTGCACAACTCAGCGAAGTACTTCTGTAACGAACATTAGATTTACAAAAGCTTTCCAAATTGATTACAAAAAAGTGATACTCACGAAAAAAAATGAGTGAAATTCTAAAAATCATTCGGAGGAAAGGTAAATAAACAATTCCGTCCCGTGGCGTAGTAGCAGCAGCCCAAATAGCCTACGAAAGAAATGGCATTTGAGTTATGGACATTTATTTCGGAAGGATTAAGAACAGTGCATTTTTGTACTTCTTCTTTCGTTCCGTTAATTGCTTATCGAAATACAAAAATAATTATTCCAACTGGGTTATTTGGTACTTACTGTTGAGCTTCAGCTAGGGAAAATTGAAAGCTTCACAGTTGAGCACTCACACAAAAATACAAATACAAAGCTTTTTAGGTGAACTATCTCCTCACAAACGTACACATCAAACTTCACCCCAGGCCCCAGGCCCCAGGCCCGATCCAAGCCAAGAGAGCAAGAAGCAGTCAAACAGATGGCTGACTAGGACTACTCCTAGTGGTGGGGATGAACAGGCAGACGCTTGGAAGGAGCGAGAAACCGTTCTGAGAATTGAAAGAAGGGATGGTAAGGCACGGCGTATCGAAACAAGGGTGGAATAGAGGGGTCACGTGACGTTGTGACTCAAGGCCAAGCTCTCTTTCCGCGCGAGCTGAAATAATTATACTCTAAAAAAACCGTTTTTTTCTTGTCGTACCCTTAACTAAAGTGAAAGCAACGCGAGTCTGCAGGATGTTTAATTACTGACTCAATTATTTCACTCTTAAAAAACAAAATGAGCTA
The DNA here is from genome assembly GCA_038030265.1 of Corythucha ciliata. NCBI lineage: Eukaryota > Metazoa > Arthropoda > Insecta > Hemiptera > Tingidae > Corythucha > Corythucha ciliata. The sequence goes on from CM075937.1 coordinate 50,557,952, forward strand.
CAAATTATACGATAATTATATCATATGTATAATGTATGTATAATTAGATAGGTACACACACATTTTTATAGTTAGATTTGAATCACAGCATGACAGTATTAGTCCAAAGACATGATTCGGATGAATGCCCTCCCATTTGAATAACGTTTTTGGAAATTATTGAAAAAATATAAACCGTACAGCATTGAAAATATATTGAAATTTCAATAAAACAAAAATATTATCCTACAAACGTGGGACCAACGCTTAAGCAACATTATTAATCTAATATTGGCGTACAAATATTGAATCAACGCTTAAACAACATTAGTTATATAATATTTATTCTTCATTGGTCAATCAATATGGCATACATATTTTTTTGCATTGACAATATTTTTTCAATGGTCCAATATTCGACAAACATTTAAAAAACATTTCCTGGTTTATTGGGTATGTTAATGCCGCAGAAGACGAAACCGAATCCTCACACGAAATGTGAACATTTGCGCGCAATTAGTTGTTGGGTACCGAGCGTTCGATGACATGTCAGAGACGAGGTAATTAACAAGTGCTTAAGTACAGCCTGATTTCCGAAAATTGAAGTAATTAGTTCCTTGACTCTTTCCCTCTAGATTCACCAGTTTATTTCGGCTGTCGAAACGGCTGGCGTGGCAGCTGGTGGAGGAATTGCGGGGGCATTTACCTGCTGCAAGAATCAGCTCTTCAATCTCTGCAGAGTCAAAGGTACCTACCGTTACACTAAGTAGCCTGGCAGCTTAAGACTGTACCGGATTACTCTATCAGGTCCTTATTGCTCTGCGATTCTGTGCTCAAGGGAGCTACCAGCTTTCCGTGGCGCAGGACATTGAGTTGGCTGTGTCCCAAAAGTCAGTTAGTAAGTGCCTCGAGCAAGTTGTCAGCGGGATAGTCGACCACCTCGCCGAAAAATACATAAAGTTTCCTTCGTCCGAGGAAATCCCGGCCGTGCGAGCACAGTAAGTTTTGTTTTGTTTTCTACATGAGGTGAAAATTGGATTTTCGAGAGTCGCGATTGACAACGCAAGTGACTCTTTTCCCGTTTAGGAGGACAAGTATTTTGCCGTTCACGGATGACAAATCCAATTTTCACCTCAAATAGAAAACGAAATGACTTGTACAACCCGGCAGTAAAGTGCCTTTCCCAACCTCGAAGAGTGGGCAGACTCGGCTGTTGCCTTGTCGGGTCTCTCTATTATTTTATTTTTATTTTTATTTATTTTATTTGCCAAACAATAAAATTTAATCCACAAGGCAAACAAATATTTTATAATGTCTTTTGGCCACCCCTCCAAAAGTAGAGAAAAAACTTGTGTTGAGGGGTGGAGTATGTGATAGATAGTTATTATTGACTTGAACTTTCTCTCCTAAGTATATAATTTAATTTTTGGCGACTTCCACTCCTGAATCAGGTTCTACGAAAATAGTGGAATGCGCGGTATTGTTGGGTGCATTGACGGCACGCATGTGCACATTGTGGCGCCTCATGGGCCCCGATATCCGGAGCACGTTTACGTCAACAGAAAAGGAGAGCACTCAATAAATGTTCAATTGGTTCGAGTAGTACCTTACTCATATTGTACAGCCCATAAATGCAGTTGTGTATCAATTTAGGTATGTGACGCAAACTGAATAATAACCAACATCAATGCCAAATTCCCTGGGTCAACTCATGACGCGTTCGTGTGGAAGATGAGCGATCTGCGTGAGTACATCGAAAAGATGTACAATCGCGGTCATTTTAATTCTTGGTTGCTGGGTAATCTTCAACAGTATTAATTTTCAGGGCCACATGCCGAGTCGTCCCACTAATTTCCCTCAACATCCATCGTTCTTCAAAAACTCGAAAATTATGTCATATTTCCTGATGTAATACGCTTCTTCAGGGGAGTTTGAGGTTGAGGATGATTTGAGAAACGACTTAGCATGTGGACCTGTTACTCTCTGGAGTCTTTACTTGTGACTTTACTGGACTCTTTGGGATAGGAGACAGTGGTTACCCTCTGGAGCCTTTTCTTTTGACTCCGTATCCGGAGAGTACGAATAATCCGGTGGAGCAGAGATTCAATTTTTTCCACTTGAAAACAAGATCCGTAATAGAAAGAGTGAATGGACAGCTAAAGTCAGCTAACCACTAATTTCTGTCAGGTTTAGATGCTTGCTGAAGCACAGGACGCTGCATTACCATCCAGAGAAGGCAGCTAGAATTATCACATGCTGCGCGGTTCTTCACAACATGTGTAAATTGGGGAATTTGCCAGATGTGGAAACGTCAGTCGGAATTGATGACGTGAGTAAATGCCTGGTGGATGATTCGAGTCTATACAAAAAAATTCCAATTTAATTCTCAGGAGGTTCCTAGAACTGACGCCCCTCCGGCTGCGTTTAACTCCCTGCAGGCCAAAGGACGCCAAGTACGAGACGTCCTGGCTCAGAGCCTGTAAAATGCTCCGTACAACTATATAAGAAGCTCATACGTAAAATATAATGTAAAAAAATGTTTTACATAAAATGTTTACGTAAAATATAATTACACACAATTTGGAAAATTACAATACTTTGTACTATTTACAGAAAGATACAAATATTATACAAACAGTTGTTATTAATAAATCATCCCTCACGTTGCTGAATTAATATATTTATGAGTTCAAGAGACCTCTCGAGGACTCTAGACAATTCCTCATGGAGGCGAGCTTCTCTTCGATCGCGATTACGCTCGATTTCGCGAATTTCCTGAAGAAATTCGTTAAGTTCAGAATCTGTGAAAGGAAGCATTGAATTAAATTGAGAACCAGTGATGGGTAGGTACTTATTTTCTTCAAATTACCGGTTCTCGCTCTCGCTCGTCGCCTAACTCGGCTCGAAGATGGAGGTGTTCTCCTCGCCGCCTGAAACAAAATATTTCACTGATTATAGCCAATAGCAGTCGTATATTCCACATGGGTAAATAATATTCGACCTCCCGTAAAATCCTCCTGCGTGGAGTGACCAGAGGCTCCGAAATGCTGGGCCCTGGAATTTCCACTGGACTCAGTGGTTGTATTTCAGAGATTCCAGCAGATAGGGGCATGTTCGGCGGTGACGGTTGATCAGTACTTTCCGTGAAGAGAAGCTCCTCGATGGGAATGTGGACACGGGACGTCGATGGACGTGGCTTCAATGATCAATCAAAAGTAGTGAATAGAAAGAAACGTAATAAAGTATCTGAAAGCGCACAAACCTCTTCAGGTGGGAGGGTGGGGACGCCCCGTTCTGCAACGGTGTGCCCCTCAACCATAATTTCTCCTATCAGAGACATTACTTTCTCTTCGAACGGAGTCAGTTCTTCCCCTCTTGGACCTGAGCCCGTCCCCGAATCATATTTTTTTAGCCTCGCGGCCTTCTCCTTCACTGTCCTTTTTATATCGGACCATGTCTAAAGTTGGATCAATTTCTTACTTGTCATTGTGATACATGCTGAATATCAAGAAATACATTACTTTTCTCCAGTCGTTCACACTCTTGTCTTTTGGACCAGCAGGAGAGCTCTCCAAAATATTGGACAGCTCTCCAAAAATTTCTCCCGACAATGATGGGCTGTAAACTCTGGCGTAATTTTGCCCGAAACCATCTGTGGGTTGTTCAGTAAAAAGTCAACTAGGAGCTCCTTCTGCTCCTTAGTTACTTTTTTCTTTATCGTTCGTTTTGGAACTGGCTCCTAAACATTGAGGAATCGAACACATTTTTAGTTATTATAAGATAGCAATTTTCAATTATTCGCCATTAGACAGAAGCCGTTATTCGACACATTTTGTGTGGAATAATAATGGTAGAATATGAAAGGCATGCAAGTTACGCTGAATGCAAATAACGTACCATATTCCAAGTTCATTCGATAAATTCCTACAACGAATGCAAAGAAATTCAACGTTAAAGAAGCAAATTAAGGTTGTCATAGCATACAAATCAGTGTGACAGCAATAATAGTGGTACGGAATGAAGCTACACATCCCAATCATTCAATGCCTCATTACTTTTTATAGGTAATTTGTAAAAGCAAAACTTACTGTCACATTCGAAAAACTCAACGGCGTCGGCTTTTTTCACACGTGAAATAAACAAAACCTTCTATCACGATAACAGTGATGCGATGTTTGACGGGATTCTTCCTTGGATACCGCACTAGAGACTCCATATCACACCCGCAATTGGAAGCTTAAACCCGCTCGCACTAACTAGCTCCGGTTCCCGCCGAGTGAGCGATTCTCTGGCGGGGTGAGATGGAACCCGCGGAAAAAACCCGACCGCTCGAACTAGGCCCCCTGGACACAGGGGATACGAGGGGAATGAGAAAGCTGATGAAATGGCGAAACAGAGGGCAAATAAAGAAGTATGGGGTCCTGAGCCGATTGTTGCGGTCTCCAAGACAGTGGGGAGAGCCCAGATAAAGGATTGGGCGGATAGGGAGGCCGCCAGGAATTGGAATAGCTTATCAGCCTGTCGGCAAGCGAGGGCGTGCATTCGGGAATGGGACAGGGAGGCGACGATGTGGCTGCTATCACTAAGTAGAGGCAGCATGCGGAGAGTTGTAGGGATGTTTACAGGCCACTATGCGCTACTAGAGAACCTATAATCAGACAGGTAAAATCACAGACGCCATGTTTGCTCTTATCAATTATCAGTCTTGTCAAATCCACCTTTTGTTGATGTTTTGTGGATGTCAACAAACCACCCCCCCCAACCATTCTTATTAAACTGATAAGAACGAACATGGCGCCGTATGCGTCTACTCGTCTTTAAAGGTTCCTTAGCGCTACGTAAGCACCTCCACGTAGTGGGAATGGTCGGGTCTGCGAGTTGGAAGAGGAATCGGCTATGCACTTTGTAGGGGAATTTGAGAGGTATGCGGCTACTCTTTTCCGCATTTTCGGGACAGATAGGTTGCCAGGCATCACATTCTCGAGGGCCGAGGAGGTCCGAGTCCTTCCAGTTTGTGAATGCCGTAGATAGGTTTGCGTATCCACATTAGGCTTTTTCGAGTTCGACCCGAACGGCTTAAGCGCTTCTGGCTCGGCTAAGCCGGATGCGGGCGTCGCTGGTTCATTCGCCAATAATCGTTTAGCAGTGACGTCAAATTCAAAATCTAAAAGTTACCCCGAGTTCAAAATCTGAAAGTTGCTGCTGTTGCTGTTGTTGTTGTTGTTGTTGTTGTTGTTGTTGTTGTTGTTGTTGTTATTGTTGAGTAAGTTGGTTTTGTTTTGGGGGAGGTAGATCAATTCTCGGCTCATATGTTTTTTACACATACTTAACATCCTTGCAACTACCGCATATAAACAGAAAGAAAAACTGTCAGTGTCAGGCCTAATTTACTTCGTGATGAACACTCCCATAAGGACCTTTTTTTCGCTCTCACTGTTTGTTCTAGTCAAAAGACAAATGGCACTGCTTCGACCGATTTTATTACTCACTTTTTTTCCCACCTAAAGGTCAATAACAATTTCACAATCAAGATCCTTGAAATCGATCTTCCCCAAACACATTTACATGTATTCAAACGAGGGCGCTAAAAAAAACAAAAAAAAAAAAACAGTTCAACCCTTCATTAAGGCAAGTACACGAGACTGTCTGAAAAGAAGTAAAGGTCGTAGGCAATTATCCAATTTCGCTCTAACCGTTTAAATTTTATTGCATTCGCGGGAGACAAGTTTAGACAATTAGCCTAGGAGAGAGGTTTTTTAGAGATGCTTATTCACTATTTGACCTCACACGCTTGTTGAGAAAGAAAAATCAACCCCGAAAAAATTAAGAAACTTCTACTTATCCTTTCAGTCATTAAAATACTAATTTCTATTTCAAAACAATATTTTTTTGATTACGTCGTGGGCGGGGGGCGAGGGAAATTCATGTCTACTGTTTAAGGAAATAATTCGGAATTCTCCGCTTTATTGAAAACTCGCGTGTGTAGCCCGTGTCGTTTTTCGCCCAAACGTTTGTGGTGTTTTGCACATTGCATAACCAGCTTTTAACAAAGGCGTTCTTTTGTTGTTTTTTGTTTTTTTATAGAGCTTTTGTTTGAAAGCTTATTACCCTGTCGACGGCTATTAACATCTAGTTAGTAAATCGGTGATTTACTCCAGTCACTATACAGTCACACAGCCAGCGTTTAAGACGTAGGGACTACGTAGAAGGTACCGTTTATGATGGGGAAACTTTTCTATCCGCCCCAAGTAAAGCTCATACAATTATTCAACAGTTGCAAAATCATTTTCCTTTTCATGAAGAGATTTAGCATCTCCTTGAATTAGTAGTACCTTTAAAATATGCTCATTTGCGATTGAGTGGAGATATTAAAAAAAGGATCTCTCTTTCTCTCTCGGGGTCGACGTATGTCTATCGAGTTACCTCCTGCGATTACTCAGTATATTTTTTTTAATAATTCAAGGACCGTGCTAAATCAACCCATCGCCCCCCCCCCCCCCAACATTTCAGCTCTGGAAATTCCGTTCATGGAAAATTACAGTCATTCACGCACGTCCAAACATGACATCCAAAACTTTAAATTTAATTTTGGAGGCCGGGGCTCTCTTTTATTTTCAAGGAACCGAGATGCTCGAAATAACTATAAAACACAAAAAAAAAAAAAAAAATGGGAAGATTTAAGGAAGTGTGTCAAAGCGCCTGGAGCAATAAAGAATGCATTTATGGAAGGATGCCGCGCGTTATTGAGTAAAAACGCCAAAAAAAGAAAAAAAAATGCAAATTAACGTGCATCCTGGAAAGGGGGGGGGGGGTCTGCGTAACACAACACTTCGTCAGAGAAAAAAAGATGAGCGTAACGATTAAATCGGGCTGTAAGACTCGTGACTGTGCCTTTTTTTTTTAAGGTTCATCTCGCCCTCCACACCCCTCAGGCCCATACAATATAACGAGTGTCAAGCGTGTGACGCTTCCTTCTTATAATTAATTGTAATTCAAAATAATGGAAACGTTGACTTGGGACGCGTGTGCCCTTTGAATGATAGAGATAAAGGACGCAAAAAAAGGTCATATCCTATCGATTTGATTGCAGAATTTATTTTCAATTTCGTGCGTCGTTAGAAGACAAATGGCGTGTCAAAACGTTATTATCGTTTAAAAAATTAATAAAAATATTACTATTTTTTAGTCTTTCCGCGTTTATTTACTACACATGAAACGATTTGACGACGCAGCAACAGGTGGGAATTACGGAACGCTTTAAGTCGGGGGGTAGAGGTTGCAAAATTCCAACTCCTAACAATATTAACCGTCTCTCAACATCCACCTTCCTGGGATGAAAAACAGCGTTTTTTTCAGGGGCAACATAAGTTAGTGGAGTGTGGGAGGGGGGGGGGCTCTGGATGAATTGCCCCGGGAAATCTCCGCGACGCAGCATTTTGAAACAAGAGAACACTTAAAATTGAGGGATTTGACACACGGCTAAGGGACTTTCAATCCCGCCTTTGCGGATTTGACACTTCAGTCAATCAATTTCAAAGGGTTTGGCTTCCAATCGAAACCCTGAATTTGTCGTGGATTTAGCACTCAAGGAACCCAATTTCGTAAGAAATGACTCCCCCACCCACCCGAAAGGACCTCAATTTCAGGTGGATGACTGACAACAGTCAAAAATCCTATTTTTCCGGATTGACTCCATCCAATTTTTACCATAAATTCGGCTCCTTTTAAAAAACCAACTTCGTGACACAAGCAAAGGGAACTATTTTGCGGATCTGCGGCTCTTTTTCAGAAAACAATTTTATCGGGTTTCCACGTTCACTCGTGATTAAAATTGAGAAAATGCGCGTGGCTAAGGGTAACGAGCTGTGAATAAATAAAAGAGATAAGAGGAGAGCCTCTCTAGGCTGAATAAGTGAGCCTAGAAATTTCACCACTCTTCCTATTCGCCCACGTAGCTTTGAAAGAAACGTTTCCATTGAAAATGTTCTCCGCTATGCTCTCCTTGCAGCTCGCCTCATTTGTAACCTCTCCTATATAAACATACCCTAATGTTGAGAGAAACAGATCGATCGCAGCTGAATTAAACAAAAAAAAAAAATTGACCCGAAAATAGCTGATTCCCGGGCAAAATAAGAAAACAGCGCTAATTAGGGCCTAAAATGAATGAAACCGCTAATTAACTACTAGAACTGGAGGAAAATAGCAAATTGGCGGCTAATACTAAGAAGGCCTGCCATTGTGCTAATCGTAAGGCAAGTTGGCGGCAAGAATTGAGATAAATCGCCAATTCATAACTAAAAGTGAGCAAAATCAGTCATTCTCGACTGAAATTGGGAAAATACCAATCCGCAGTTTCTGAGGGCTACTCGCCTTAGCTCACACTAAAATTGATGAAAAAGCGCCTAATTCCCGGCGGAAATTGGGAAAAAGAGCCAAATCTAGGATAAATTGTTGTTTTTTTTTAAACGCTGTTTCGCGGCTAAAGCGGAGAAAAATCGCTAGTTATTCGCTGCAATTCATGCAAATCGCTGTGCGACAATAATTGAGTGAAGAGCGCTTATTTGCGGCTATAATAGCGAAAAAGTGCTAATTCGCAGATGAAAATCAAAATTGCTGCTATGATTCTGTCAAGGCGCTCATTCACTGCTATAATATCAGGACATGTACTAATTCGTCTCTGAAATTAGGAAAAAGTGCTAATTAGTGGCTGAAATTTAGAAAATGCTCTAAATTTCGGCTAAAACTGATAAAATGCCATGTTGTTATGTCTAGCGCTTATAAGCGGTACAAATAGGAAATAAGTGCACAGTTTGCCGCTAAAATTGGGGAAACAGTGCTAAATCGCGGCTAATTTGACAAAAACGTTCTAGTGGGGAAATAGCGCTGTTTATTAATATCAGCTATTATTGAGATGAGGCACTAAATAGCGGCTAAAATTGAGAAAAAACTGCAACTCGCGGATAAAATTGAGAAAATCGCTGACTCTTGGCTGAAGTTGTGAAAGATGCTAATACATACATATTTAATGGTCATTAAATGAGTAATAACTAATTGCCATCTAATAGTAATAGCGTTTCCGTTAGCATAAAATTCTGTTCTGGAGCAGTTAATTTCCACCTGTCTCCTCCATTAACATATGTTTTAATTCGGAGCGGACGGGTGGAAATAAATTGCTCCATCGCAGATTTTTTTTGTAAATGGAACGGTGGAATGTACGGTGAGAATTGTGAGGGTGTAGTGTGGAGGTGGAACAGACCTCTTAAAAACCCCATTTCGCTGGTGATTTGCACCCTATAGATACAGCGTTTTCGCGGGTTTGACCCTAATAGGCAACGTCATTGTTACGTTGCAAATTTACAATTGAGTCACCAGCGCAATGGGACCATAATGTAACGTTGCAGCAGTGGCGGTTCTTCAGGATAGGCAAGGTAGGCGGCGCCTAACCTTAAAATTTGGGGAGAAAATAAAATAATGAATTTCTCTGGAAATGATTCAACATTGGTGTATTTTTTTTTCTCGCTAGACTTTAAAAAATGAAAATCGTAAAATAATTATCGTTACTTTTAATAAAAAGTTTAATTTGAGTAAAAGCGCCTGAAAAAACCAAGATTATAACGAAGCAAACGATCCAATTGCCATCCGGCCGGAAAAGTTAAAGGCCCGTGGCGGACTGGGGTAGGGGGGGGGGTGCCTTGTTTAAGTGGGCGCCGGTAATTTCGAATATTTTTGGCTGAATTACATATAACTTGTAACTCGTGTAGAGAGAATGAACTCACATTCCTTAAAATGTCATTTTTACTCGCGCAGTCCTGTTTCTTCTGGTTCAGAAAAACCAGAAGGTAATTATCTTAGCTGAGAGAATCAACGGTTCCTTAAAGGCAATTTGGGAGATTTCGGGAGAAACCGGACTTTTCTTAAAAGTATACGTATTACGTATAGTAAGTTTTTAGGCTGAATTCCTTCTCGTTTTCCAGTCAAACGTAAGATTCTTTGGCTAAATTGAAACATTTTTGGGCATAATAGAACGGTTAAAAGGCCAAATAGCCAGTTTAAGCGCTGCAAAATTACCAGTTTTTAACCAAATAACGGATTTTGTGACAATAAATCGACAGGGGACGGTCCAATAGTAGTTTCTGGGCATATAATGTCTGCTTTTATAGCCAAATAATTAGTTTCAGGAGCTAAGTTTCCCAGATTTAACCCTTTCCGGTATGCATAAGAATAGGAGTGTCTAATAGCGCCAGTGATGCCAGATACAAATTTTAAAGCGTCAGTTATTGAGCCAACATTGCGGTTTTTGGGCTGAAGTACACGATAGCAACACCGATCAAATTGTAGGGGCTGAGTTTCCTGATTTGTTATTGAACAGTCAGTAATTCTAGAGAGGAGTAAAATAATTAGTAGTTAAGGGGGGAGCAATCCGAACGAAAAATTGTTATTTCTGTCGTGAAAGCATGCTTTTGGATGAAAAGATCAAGTGGTTTGTCCTTTGAAGGTGAATTTGTCTTATCATGTGCAACGGGATCTTTGACAGACGCCACCTTCTTATCTATGCCCAACGAATTTAGGTTACCGCCCTTCCTCTAAAACCGAAACCTAAACTCTACGCCTCTGCCACGTAGGGGAGAGTTCCGGACATCGGGGCCAACTTTTTTTATGTAGGTATAGGTTACACAAGGGTTACCTTATCACGATTTGCATAGGATTGCATGGGATGGGGGTAGATAACAGTCCACCTGAATATATAACCTCTTTGGCCCCGTTGTCGGCCTCCCGTAGGGGACAGTCTCTTTTCTGAAACTCGATTTTGTCGATGATAAAAACAGATATTCGTTTTTAATCCGTTATGAAAATATATAACGATGGTCTGACAGGGGCGCCACGCTCAATGGCGCGGGGGGGGGGGCCTCTTTAGACACCCACCCCTCCCGGGCCAGTCCGCCACTGTTAAAGGCATCTTCGAAAGTGGATGGGTGTGGGCAGTGGCGGCTCGTGGCCTCTTGACGGGGTGGGGTACGTCATATTCATAAATATCAATTATTAAAAATCTCGGCGAGATAGACGATTTTGTTTATGCTTTACTTTTCAATCATAGGTTCACGAATAGGAATTCGTTGTGTAGGTAAAAGCCAGAATGCCTTGAGGGAAAAGTTCGGGCTTCGGATAAATTATTTGTTGGACAACGTGCATACACAAGCGTTCAATAGGAATTGCCCTGCATGGCCATTCGAGAAACACTCAAACCCGACACCACTTGGACGTGTCGAACCACTCAGCTTTTGAATAGGTGTCTACATTTCGAGTTCCGGATGGTTCGCCTTTTCCTTTACTAGCTGTCGGCGTCAAGTTTAGAGAAGGAGTCAATCGACCAAGATTCTTGATCACAATCCTCTCGAGAAAATACCGAGAGCTTGCAGATTTTGATACTATTCATGCTAAAACTAAATTGAAACTGCGTACCTGTATTGCTGAATTAACACACTTGTTCTCCTTTATTTAAATGTGAAATTTGAAGCTGCGCTCATTAAAAGACTGAACCATCTCGCACAAATCACAAAGCGCACCTCGAAGGGAAGACAAAAAATACCGACACGACACGACAACAATAAATAATACACCGAATGAAAACCGGCTGAAATCTAGAGAAATCGAGAGGTTCCTTTTCCCTCCTATCACTACTAGACAACGTTTTTCTACTTCCCATACTAAACCCAAGGTAAATAGAATAAAGAGGTATGCTCTTAGTTTTCAACCAATTATTATTGTTTGTGCCATGACGTCATGGGATGACAAATTTTTAAAAAATTAACAGGTGGGACTTTTTTCAATAAAACAAAATTATTAACATTTCTGGGGCCACTTTTGAAATCGGGTGAACTACGCATTATAGCCTGCAGGACAATGTTCCTGTGAAAGAAGTGATTGCAGGGTCCCTAAGTGTAATGGTTGGAGCAAAGAAAACTGCTGTAGGTGCAGGGTATCATCTCAGTTGTGGAACTTTTAGAAATTCTTTTAAGATAGAGCTAAGTTCAGCAATTTTCTGGTGAAACAATGAGTTTTCGTGACGACTCATCAAAGTAGAGACCGCGCCCCGAAACACTTGGCTTCGTATTAAGGGTTCTCGGCGGTGTTTGTACAACAAACCGCACATCGACCACTATGCTCGTAAGGTGAGGGTGCGAGAATCGCCCAACTCCATCCTGGGTATGCGGCCAGGGACCTTAGTACGAACGGTCGGGGAAAAAGCAGCATGCCGGATCCAAGGACGCCGAATAAGAAATAACATTATCCTGCCATAGCAATCACGTCTAGCGGCATTTTCCCACTAAGGCCCCAGATGAGGCAAACAAATTCCTCGATATCGACAGCGATTGAATACGGCTAGGTTCCAGGCAGGGATTCTGGTCGAAGGACACCATTAATACTAAATTACTTCTACTTTTATACATGACAGGGAACACTTTTAAACTTCAGCTTTATTGTCCAACCTATCTAAGAAATGCTCGTGAGCGTGATTGTCGCGGGCAGCAGGGAAGCCCTTCCTTGCTCCCCCATGAAGCTTACTGGTCGTTTCTCACTGAAACACAGAATAAACTCGCCCGTCACTGCGCCGAGTGCTGTCTGTACTGAATACATTGGGCTTCACGCAGTGGCGGACTGGCCCGGGAGAGATGGATGTCCAAACCCCCCCCCCCCCGCTACGTGCCAATTAACTGGGACAAAAATTTCCTTATTTACGAGCATACCTCTGTAAGTCTATTTACCTTGTACTAAACCCAGCTTAATGAAACGTCAACACCTCAACAAAGAGTTAAAGTTGTCGAACGCTCATTCCCAGTTCCACATAGAAATGCATTGGAGCCCCGGGTTGGTGCCCGGATTTGTGGATGAAGCGTCGAAGGGAAGGGAGGGAAAAGAGCCTTTTGCGCACCCAATTTTCTGCGCGTTCGGGGCACAGGACCACATTGGAAATATTCATTTGTCCCTTGAAATATGTGGTGGTTTCTCTTCCACTGAGAACGGTTGAATCTCCGCCTGTTGAAAGCAAAATGAGAAGGTAATTTCTGAAAATTGCAAAAAAGAAGCTAACTTTTTTTAATTTATTTTTTCTGGAATTTATAATTTTTCTGAAGTCATTTTGCCCTTTTTTCTTCGTTTTTTTTTGCATATTTTTTGGGTCCAATTTTTGGTGGGGCGTGTGCCCAAATGCCCTAGTGGACGAGCCGTCTCTGGGTGTGGGTGACCGCTCAAAGGTAGGCGATGAGCTTCTTTCCTTTTTTTCCCCTACTTCCACTCCCTCACAGAACCCTCCTCCACCACCGTGGAAGATCGTGAAGGGGCTCCCCTCCAGAACACTGTTCAATCGCTTCAGCAGGCGACGCTTACAACCGCCTTACTTTTTCCCCTACCCCTTGCCTTGCCGGTAGTATGGCGGGACGTAACGTTGTTAACTTCCTAGGCGTTCAGCTTCGCCCTTCGTCGCGGTTTATTGTTTTCTTTCTTTCTTTCTAATGGTATTTTTTTGATATTTTTATTCGAGCTTGCAATTTTGCGTTTTGTTAATTAATTTCGCTATGGATCCGACCGTTAAGGACGATCCAGTTATTTTTATCCAGAATGGACAATTTACAAGACTTCCCGAAGAAGAAAAAGTTCGAGTGGCAAGTTGGGGGGGACGGCCAGTACCAAAAATTTCACTTTTACAGCAAGACAGCAAAAGTGATGTCTTTTTAACGTTCATTTAATTATTGTTCGTGGTACGAATCACATCCATGGCTATGTGGAAGCACGTCGAAACAGTATTTGTTTTGGTGGCCTTGTTGTTAATGGATATACAATTCGACGAAAGAAACTTGCTAAGAGCTGCTGTGCCCGACGAAAATTGTACTCCCCTCCCCCTCATGAAAACACCCAGAGCAACTAAATAATCGCCTACCCTGTTCGAAGAGCCTGGAGCCGCCACTGCGTTGCAGAGAGGTTGCAAAGTGACAAATACGATACAACGCGATGACGTCACAATGTGACTCCGCTGGTATTTTGGGACGTGAAGAATATGATATGTTGATGTGCATTGTATTTTGTCAACTTTTAACCCCTCTGCTACGCAGGGCTGGGCAGTAATTGAATTACATGTAATTGAATTACGTAACTCAATTACAATTAGTAATTGGAAATTTGTAATTGATAATAACACGCCATTGTAATTGATAATTTGTAATTAAAAGCACTTTTTCGAAGTAATTTGTAATTAACAATTACCTATTACATTTCCATCTTCAGAGCCAATATTACTTCGAAAACTCAGCGGGTACTATGTCGCGCCTTACTTGGAGCTTTTGGAGGAGTTTTTGCATGAAATTCTCTGGAAAAAAAAGAGTTTCAAAGCAATTATGACACGAGCGGTATCCTCGAGTTTAGGGTTGCCAATTTGAAATTTGAGAAAAACGGTACAAAAGTTTCAAAGATCAAAACCCCAAACCAGTGGCGTAAGTAGGAATTTGTCTTGGGGGGGGGGGAGGAAGGATCAGATTGAAATCTCGTAAGGTTGAAAGGAGGCGGGTAATTTCACATTTTAGTCATCATTCCACCCAGCCAGCACACTCTTGAATCTGGACATCTTGCTGGCCTCATCATAGCCTCAATCTCCCAGTTAAGGGCGATTTTTGAACTCTACTCGCAAATTAGCGCTTTTCTCAATTTTGGCCGAGTGTATCGTTCTTCTCAATTTCAGCCGCAGATTAGCGGTTTTGCCCCACCCCTTCCATAGCCATGAATTTGCGCATTTTCTCAACTTTAGCAGCAAAGTATCGTTTTTATCCTGAGAGCGATGTTTCTTACTTATCCACGTTTTCCTCAATTTCAGCAGCATATTACCGATTTTTTAATTTTTTTACCAGGGGATTAGCATTTTTCTCAATTTCAGCTGGACATTAACGTTTTTCTTTAGTGTTTTCCTCAATATTAGCCGCAAAATAGGGGGAACTTTCACGAATTACGATGTTTCTGTTTCACCATACGCAATGCATGAGCGATTTTCCTCAGTTTACTCGGGAATTAGCGGTTTCTTCACCTATTGCCACAAATTGGCTTTTTTTTTTTTCAATTTCAGCCTGAAAAGCTGCCTTCAGAATCCGCAAATTGGCGTATATTCAGTTTTTGGTGCAAACAAGAATTTTTCTCAATTTCAACCGCGAATTAGCGCTTTTTTAAAATTGTAGCGGCGACGTGTCGTGGCGTTTCAAACCTGTGAATTAGCGAATTTTCTCAATTTCAGTCACAAATTGGCGTCTGGCGCAATTTCAGCTGTAAATTGGCGATTTTTTTCATTCTTAGCTGCGAATTAGCAATTTTCTCAATTTTGAGGCTTAAAATTAACCTTTCTCTTAATTTTGACCAGGCTGATTATTTTTTATTGCAGGGACACCCCATACTTTAAAAGTAGCTGTTGTCGGCGTTTGCTTAGTGGTAATTGGGAGGATAACGTATAGAGCGAGTCCACCGGGCTCGTGCGGAATGCCCCTAGTGCAGTGCGCAGGCCCTGGTTGTAGACACGCTCCACCGGTAAGAGCCACGATTTACGGGCGGAACCATATACGACGCTAGCGAAGTCTATTTTAGAACGGATAAGGGCTTCAAAGATTTTGAGGATCATTGCGGTACTACTCGCTGCGCGATGTCCCGCAATGGTTTGTATGACTCTCATGTCTGAATGGTATGTAGAGTGCCACTCCTCCATGACGCCGTCGAGCGCCAGGATTACGTGGTTCTTTGTGAAATAAAGTGTAGTTTGGGATTGTATACGGTTGATTTTGGGCAAAATGTGTTTCTTGGATGGCTATAGACAGGGGGTCATTTGACTTTACAAGGTCCCGGAGTTCATCAACATGAGCAAAAAGCCCTCGAATGTTCCATTGTATGATATTATGGTTTGCCGAACAGTCGATTGTATTATGAGGGGATTGTGGGTTTATATTCATAATTCTTTGTGTGTTGTGTCGGAGTGCTTACGTGGCTTGCCCTTTGGCCAGCCTTTTTTCTTTTTTTTTTTGCTTTGGGTATCTTTATCCGTCCAGTAGGTTTTGTCGGAGTCGCCGCTTAGTTCGCCGGACTCGGGGTCGTACTCCATTGAGGAGCACGGATCATGAGTCCCACGGAGACCCGTAGTTGTTGTTGAGGGGGAGGGTTGAGTGCGAAGGGGTTTAGTTGCAGCATTGAGACTGCTGGTAGTCTTTCGGAAAGGTGATTGACGGGGGGTGTCAGATTGTTGTGGAGGTGGCATTGGAGTGGGGAGGGATGTTTGGGGTCTTGGGGTTAGGGATTTTAATTTTGAGGAGTATGTGATGTCTGGTCTGACGGTGGATGGATTGGAAGCCATTGCGCGAGCTTCTCGCCATGAAACCTTTTGGGTCACCTGTAGGCGACGTACTTCTTTTTCTTTTAGGAATACGGGGCATTGACGGTTAGTAGATTTATGTGATCCTCCGCAGTTCACGCAGGAGGGGGAAGCGGAGCAGTCGTTTTCATGTGGGTCTGCGCCGCAGGTGCATTTGGCTGCAGTTCGGCAGCGGGCTGCGGTGTGGCCAAATCGTTGGCAGTGAGAACAACGCATCGGGTCGGGTATGTACGGGCGGACCTTAAGCTTGTAAAAGGCTCCATTTATGGACGAGGGGAGTTCAGCGAGGTAAAAAGTGAGTACGAAGAGACCTGTACTTTCTCGTTCATCTCTGCCCGGGACTCGGCGGGTAATGCGGCGGATTTTAATAACTTTTTTTTCAGCTAAGCCGTTAAGGATAGTTTCATCCGTGGAATTAATAAAATCTCGACAGAATATTACTCCTTCCACTGTGTTGAGGCGGATATTGGGGCTGGCTTTTACTGGGATCTCACCTAAGGTAGTGAGGTTTTCGACCTTTTTTGCTTGATGAGGATCATTTACTTGAATACTTAGCCGGCCATTGTACATTTTCGAAACAGATTTCAGATTTCCAAGTGCTGCGCGTAGGTTTTTGTGAAGGGCAAAAGGGCATGTGTTGGTAAAGTTGACATCACCTGTGGGTTCTACTACCCAAAATCTCGATAATGATTCGGCTGAGTTTGGTAAGACTGGTGGTTGCCATTGAGTGCGCGTGGGGCGCTGGTAATTTGAGGAAGACGATTTTACTGTAGGTGGGTCGATTTCGAGGTCCATGAGATTGGCAGGTTGGGTAGTAGATGAGTTAGTTTCAGTAGCGCGTTTCCCGGGGGGTAGGTTTTCTGCTGTTTCTCTACTTAGAGGTCGTTTATTTAACGGAGTGGTCGCTGCTGGAGCCTTGTCCAAAGCAGGAAGTTGTGAAGGATTATTTTATTTTCTAAATATTACCCGCAAATTAGCGGGTTTTCACATTATACCACCGCATTAGCAATTTTATAAAACTTTTATAGATATACATTATTGCTTCTTTTCAGTTCTAGCCGTGAATTAGCGTAATTTTTAACATTGTACTATAGCCATGCATGAATTTGCCATTTTTCTGATTTTAGCCACAAAAATGCCTTCAGAAGGTACGAATTTAAATTATAAATGTAAATTTTTTTTTTTTCAAACCAAAAAATGTACATCTATCCATCATTTTATGTCAAAAAATCATCATTTTTAAATTATAAATTTCACGACACTTAATTCGTGAATTATTGATGTTTCTCAATTTTAAGCGAATTTTCGCTTTTTCTAAATTTTAGCAGCGTGGTAGCATCTCCATGCAACCCGTGCATTATCTACTGAATTTTGTCAATTTTTGCCAAGAATCTGCGTTTGACTCAACTTAAGCTGCAAATTAACAATTTTTCCCATTTTTAACTGAGAATTAGCACTTTTACCCCAATTTGAACTGAAAATTAACGTTTTTCTTAATTTTAGCTGCGCTAATTGGTGATTTTTTCAATTTTTGCCGCGAATTAGTGCTTTTGTTCATTTTGTATCCGCGAATTATCGTTTTTCCATAACTCTATATCTGGAAATTGCAAATTAGCGATTTTTCCAATTTTCAGTGTGAAATAGCGTTTTGTGCAGCATCCTATTCCCTTTTTCATACGCGAATGGGCGATTTTACGCCATTTCAGTTGTAAATTTGCCATTTTTGGCCAATTTTAACCTGAAAGCGTCTTTTATTTGTCAATATTATAGCGTGCTTTCTCAACTTTACACAAAACTTTTTGCGTTGATTTTCACAATTTATTCGTAGAATCAGCGATTTTTTTCTTAATTTTAGTCTGGACGTTGCATCGCGAGACCACGAATCAGCCATTAGCGAATTAGCCAAATTAGCAAACCATGACTATCCAGGGTTCCCCGTGACAGTTCGCAGGCTGGGATGTGGGGCAAAATTAGTCAAATTAGCAAATTTGACCCCGGACATTTCGCAACCCTACTCATGCGACGCGTTTGGCATCTTGAGGCTATGCTGCTCCTGCTTCCTATCTCAAAGATCTGTTCTGACGTTCGATTGTTGGCTGGACGCACTAAAAAAATGACAGTGAACAAGAGCAAGACGCTTGCGTGTTCCACAAATCCAGCTCTTGGGTAATTGGTAATTGAAAAATTAATTCAATTACAGTAATTGTAATTTGTAATTATTCGTGGAAGTGAAAAGTAATTGGTAATTTGTAATTAATTACTCAAAAACCTGTAATTTGCCCACCCCTGCTGCTACGTCACATTACGATCCCATTGAGTCGTAACTCAATCATACAGATTCAAAAAGGTGAGAGGTTGTCAGAAAGCTTATTTAATACGCAAGTTTTTGTGACAACTTGCAGAGCAAAAAACAGTTCGATGGGAGTACAAAGTTTAAAAGAGAGAGTTTAAGAAAATGATCGTTTCTAGTGGTCTTAGGCAAATAAGCACGATATCCAATCAGAAAGCTTATTTCCCTGGAAGTAGAACATCGAAAGATGTATCGTCTTAATTAACCAAATGGGGCTTCACCCTTTTGTTTATTGTTTTTATCCCACCTGCTTTTTGAACTTTAAAAATAGTTGTGTTAAAATAAAACTAAATAGCCCGTTTTCGTCCCCGTAAAGTTACCACCGCAGACGGGAAAACAGCGAATGCTGAGGGCTATGGTGACATAGAACTTTCGATTTCGAAAGGTAACTCTATTTCTAAAGTTACTCTATCGAACGTGTGGTTGGTGCCAAGCATGCACAAGAACCTTTTCTCAGTTCTGTCGGCACATGACAAACACGCCAAGAGTAAGTTCATGTCAACAGCAGAAAGGTGCATTTTTGAAGTCAATGGGAAGACGATTCTGACGGTAAGGCGAATTCGTCACAATGGCCTTTATCAATTCGACGTTAAAAATAACTACAGGCACACAACTGTTTCTTCAATTAATGCAGTTACCAATCAGAACCTATTGCTTCAGCTGTATCACGAACGTTTAGCCCATCAGGACAAACGACATACAAGAAGAGTCATCGAACGGGAGCTTGGGGTTAAATTAAGCGGTAATTCTGAGCTATGCCAGGGCTGTGTGTACGGAAAAGCGCACAAATTGAAGTTCGGTACCAGGCAAAGGGCGACTTCTCCTGGGGAAATAATTCGTGCCGATGTCTGTGGCCCGTTTACGAAGTCTTTTTCGGGTTATCGTTATTTTGTTCTTTTTAAAGATGACTTCACAAGATTCAAATTTATTTATTTCGTAAAAGAGAAGTCAGAAGTACACGAAAAGTTTCTTCGGGCACTCAAAGAAGCCGATAGAGCAGGTCACCGGGTCCGAGCTCTGATGTCAGACAACGGAGGTGAATTCGATAATTTAAAAATGAAAAAGACTCTAGATGAACATGGCATCGAACAACTTTTAACGATGCCGTACTGCAGTGAGATGAATGGTTTTATCGAAAGGGAAAATTGTACAGTTGTCGAAGCAGCAAGAGCAATGTTACATTCTCACGGCCAATTACCGCAGGCATTGTGGGCAGAATTGACAAATGCAGCGGTTTACGTGTTGAATAGAACAGGAAACTCAGGTTCAAAAGATAAGTCACCATTCGAACTCTGGCTGGGGAAAATACCAAGCATCAAACATTTAAGGATCGTCGGAAGCGAATGCTTCGTCCATATCCCGAAACAAAAAAGGAAAAAGTTTGATAAAAAAGCCGTAAAGGGAATCTTTGTCGGATATGACTTCGGAGGATACAGAATTTGGACTCACGGGAGAAAGATAATCAGATCTAGGGATGTTATATTCAACGAAAAGCCATTAATCACACAGACCGTAATATCCATCCCAACAGACGAAAATCACGACAAAGAAATTACACATGGTGTTTACGACGATTCAACAAAAACAAAAGAGTACAACGGTCATAAACCTCTTGCAGTTCAAGTTTTCTATACCACCCAATTTCTGTTCAGTTCCCTTTCGTCTCTTGTTCTCTCAGTGCGTAACGCGAGTCTTAAATTGATTTCCATAAAATCGTAACGTGTTCGAGCAAATTGTTCGTAATACAGTCCACTAAGTCAAACGTCAGATCAACCCGACCGGTCGGCTCTCTTCGTACGATACCAACGTAGCTACAGGCTTCCGAAACTAATTGTACCCCATTGGTCAGGTGATTTAAATACATTCACTAATTTTTTCGCTTTGTTCAATGAAATAGTCCACAAAGGCCCTTACTCCGCAGTTACAAAACTCACTTATCTACGTTCATTGCTCTCGGGCCCTCCGTTAAACCTCATTGAAAACCTAGAACTGTCAAATGCTAATTACGCCGTGGCCTATCGCTTGATTGAAAACCGTTACGGTTCTCCTCGCGCTTTAGCGACTGACCATTTAAATAAAATCACGAATTTTCGCCCCCTCACTTCGGACGCTCAGGGAAATTTACAAAAGTTCCTGGACGTCTTCGACACTACTTACCAAGCCCTTGTCAATTTGAACATAGAGAACCTGGGAGATTTTCTCATGTTCCATCTGGCTCTAAAATGTTTACCGTCAAACTTAAAACTACTCTTCGAACGATCTCTTGGTGAAAACAACGAGCTCCCCTCTTTTGCTCAATTAATTTCTTTCGTGACGGAACAAACCAAAATACAGGAATGACTAGACATTTCGCTCTATAAGTTCAATGCTGCGAGCAATTCACGGCACAAAACCGTACAAAAATTCAAGTTCGCTTCGAACAGCGCTTTATTAACTACTCCGACGCGCGCTAACTCCTCAACTAATGCCGTTCAAAATAATTGTGCGTTTTGCGGCGGACAACACTCAATTTATTTGTGTCAAAAATTCCAAAATATCACAGTTAACGAGCGGTATGACTTCGTCAAGAGTGGTCATAGGTGATTCGCTTGCTTGGGAGCGCATTTAAAAGTAAACTGTAAATCATCCAGTTCCTGTAAAAAATGTAACAGCTCACAACATCACACGCTCCTCCATAACGAAACTCTGTCGTCATCGCCCGAAAATTGCAACGTAAAAATTCCAAATAAAGTGAAAGTCAAATCATTTGAAGGGAGTAGGTTTCCACGACTCAACGAAATTCTCAACAGTAGTGCGACGAACAGCGCTAACTCTTCATTCGGTTCTTGTTTGGAAAATTCCTTCAGTGGAAACGATGTTTCAAAAATGCTCCCACTAGAAACCCCTCTCAAGAAAGTGAACCCCGCTGATGCGTCTCACGCACTCTTAACGAAAAGTCCTCCCTACTCATCCTCACAAGTTATGTTGGGCACGGCTAGAGCTTTAATAAAAGATAGATGGGGCAATTGGTGTCCTATTCGTCTAGTTATGGACCCTGGGTCACAACTTAACCTCATTACGAACGATTGTGTACAACGATTAGGTCTGCCACTCCTCCGTGAACCAATGAGATTGACGGGGGTCATGAAAAGTGTAGTCGCCACCTCGCCAGGCAGCGTAGTCTGTTCACTACAGCCTGCCACTAAAAATGGACCAGAAATTTCCTTACAAGCTTGTTCACTACCAAAAATCTGCGCGGATTTACCGACAGCTGCGATATCGCATCCCATTTTCTCTAGGTTTTCTAACTTACAACTGGCCGATCCCGAATTTCATTTGAAGCGTCCCATCGATTTTCTACTCGGCGCTGCTACATTTCCTGACATTTTAAGCCAAAATACTTCTATAATCCACGGGAAACCGGCTGCCATCGAAACTGTTTTCGGTTGGATAATTCTGGGTTCTACCCCTTCTCCTCCTTGCGACGAAGAAGCACCTGTAGCTCTGCATATTCAAGGAGACCGACTCCACGCACAAGTAGAATGCTTCTGGAAAATAGAAGAAGTAGAAAATATCGTTTCTTCAGAAGAACCTGAGCACATAGCAGCGGAGCAACTTTTCGTCAATACTCACAGTCGAGCCCCCTCCGGTGCTTACATCGTACGCCTCCCATTTAAAGACTCCGCCAGTCAGGAGCACTTCGGTGATAGCCGCACTACAGCCGTGAAACGGTGGTGCCAAGTCGAACGAAAATTACGGCATGACGAAACTAAACGCTTAGCTTATCATGACTTCATGCAGAATTACCTCGATCTCGGTCACATGCGACTCTCTGAAAAACCTGGTCTCTACATTATTCCGCATTTTGCTATCGAACGTGACTCCCCAACCTCACCAATTCAAGTGGTGTTTGACGCCTCCTGTCCCGACTCTTCCGGTCTCTCTCTCTCAATGATCGATTGTTAGCTGGTCCACCACTACAAAAAGATATTGGCGAAATTCTCACTCGTTTTTGCCTCCAACCGGTGGCGCTTTCGACGGATATAAAAATGATGTATAGGCATATATGGACTTATCCTGATGACACCAAGTTTCAGTATATACTCTGGCGAAAAACGGAAGAGGCACCCCTTCTCGAGTATACTCTCTTAACCGTAACATATGGTTTGACTTCATCGCCTTTCCAAGCTCAGCGGGTCCTTCAGCAATTGGTCAAAGATCATGGACTTGAATTTCCTCTCGCGTCGGAAGCTCTCTTAAAAAACATGTTTCATGGACGATGTTTGTACAGCAGTTCGTTCAGAGAGCGCAGCGGTTCAGCTAAAACAGGAGCTTGATACCCTCTTACACTAGCATCGCGCTGGCGTTCTTTCTCTTCATTCGGACGAGTCTAGGCCGATTCATATTCTCGGGCTTGAATGGAATCCCAAAAAAGATATTTTCACCTACAAAATCTCACTCAATTCCAACGCACGTACGAAACGGAGTGTACTCGCTCAAGTGGCTTCGATTTTCGACCCGTTAGGGTGGGTGGCACCAGTGGTTTTCAAGGCGAAGTCCTTTCTGCAAGATTTGTGGGCCGCCGGGCTCGAATGGGACACCCCTCTCCCTCAGCAACAGTTGCTACGGTGGGCGGAATTTGCCACGGATCTTAACCAATTAAGTGCATTGGAGATTCCTCGATTCTGCGCTCCTGTGGATGCATTTCGTTTTCATCTAGTAGCGATGTGTGACGCCAGCCGACTGGGATTCGCCGCAGCACTGTATTTACGCTGTGAATTTAACGACTCACGTGAAGCCACAGTCCACCTTCTGAAAGCAAAAACCAAAGTTGCTCCTCTAAAACTCCAAACGATCCCTAGATTGGAGCTGAACGTTGCTCTTAGCCAAATTAATACAGTCACAAAATTACTTACTCGACAGTTTGTCAATTCAGTCTACTACCTTATTCACAGACGCCCAAGTGGTCTTAGCGTGGTTGCGAACGCCCCCGCATCGTCTCAAAACGTATGTTGCCAATCGAGTGGTGCAAATTTTAGAGATGACGACTGTAAATCAATGGCATTATATTCCTACCATCTTATAACGCAGCCGATGTAGCTTCGCGAGGCTTATTACCTTCCCAAATAAAGACAAATAAGCTATGGTGGCACGGTCTTCAATTTTTGCAACAGTCTCCTAACACTTGGGGAAAATACTTGACCGCTTTCGAGCCTCCCACAGATATTCCGGAACTAAACGCTCACGCACCGGTTTCACTGGCACTGACTACATTAGAGCAAAACGACTTCGTCTTGAAAATGATCGATGATGTCTCCTCTCTCACTAAAATAAAACGTATCCTGGCCTGGGTTCTCCGCTTCATCAAAAACGTAAAAACTCCAATTCACGAACGGCAAACAGGGCGGTTGACGGTGACAGAATTGGAAAGGGCCATGGTAACCTGTATCCGGCACACCCAACGAAACTACTTCGCAAATGATATGAACACTCTTCAACGTAACGGACCACTTTCAGCCAGATTTCGAACTCTTTCTCCTTATATCGACACGGACGCGGTGTTGAAAGTGGGTGGCCGTTTAAAAAACGCTGTGATTCCAATTATAACGAAACACCCTATCCTCCTACCGGCTAAAGCTCCGTTGTCCGCCAGGATTTGCGACGACGCCCACCTAAATTCTCTACACGCGGGCCCCCAAACAACGCAAGCCGTAATACAGCGTACATTTTGGATTCCATCACTTCGCTCACTTGTTCGCCAACGTATTCACGGTTGTCTCATTTGCTACAAGCTCCGAGTTCGCCCCCAACACCCATTAATGGGAGATCTACCTGCGGATCGCGTCACTCCCAATCGAGTTTTCTTAAACACGGGTGTTGATTTGGCCGGTCCATTCCCCATAAAAGAGAGTAATCGCCGAAACGCCAGGATTGGGAAAGGTTACATGTGCATTTTTGTGTGCATGGTCGTTAAGGCCGTACACATTGAGCTCATTGGCGACATGACTACGGCATCGTATCGAGGTGCACTTGACCGGTTCATAGCCCGTCGTGGGCTGTGCAGTAAAATCTATTGCGACCAGGGACGTAACTTAGTGGGTGCCTCAAACGAAGATAAAGTTTTGTTGCAGTTTCTACGGACAACTGAACCGGATGTCATAGACTACCTCTCAATGAAAGGAATTGAGTACAGATTCAACCCTCCCGAATCGCCTTGGATGGGAGGACTGTGGGAAGCCGCTGTGAAGTCAGCCAAACATCATGTAATTCGCTATTTAACCAACCGCGCGTTAACATACGAAGAAACTTCCACTCTATTTTTCCGTATCGAAGCTGTGCTCAACAGTCGGCCCCTCTGTGCCAACATTGTCGATCCTGAAAACAGTGGAGAATATCTAAGTCCAGGGGGCCTATTCTGAGTTGTCGGGATAAAATGCAGCAAGCGGGATCCAATAACGCTGAATAAGAAATAACATTATCCCGTCATAGCAACCGCACTTGCGGCATTTCTTTCCGACAACTCAGAATAGGCCCCCAGGTCATTTCATCATCGGGGCCCCACTTCTAAGTCCGCCAGAACCTAATCTTCTAGATCAGCCAGAAACCAGCGTGCGGCACTGGCAACTCGTCTTACGTTCAACGCAACAATTTTGGAAGCGGTGGTCAACTGAATATCTCCATACCTTAATCCAGCGTCAAAAATGGCAGGATCGTACCAGACCGTTAAAGGTAGGAGAGCCGGTCTTCATACTTGGAGTGGACGATGCGATGCATACGGAGTTCAAGATAACTTTCAAACCATTGAATTACTTTCTCGGACTAGAAATTCAGCAGGATTCAGATGGTACCATAAAAATTCATCAAAAGAATTACACTAGGCGTCTACTAGAGAGGTTTGGCATGGCCTCATGCAAACCGATTTCAACACCAATAATCAGTGGACAAGAAACTACTGAACTAGGGAGAGAAAAAACCACGAATTTTCCTTTCCGCCAAGCCGTCGGTGGACTTATGTACTTAATGGTTTCAACCAGACCAGATATAGCCTACGCGGTTGGCGTGATGTCTCGGAAATTAGAAAATCCAACATCGGAAGACATTACAACATTAAAACGAATTTTCAGGTATCTCAAAGGTACTGAGGACGCCGGAATTGTATTCAGACCTGGAGATTCTACTCTCGAAGGATTTAGTGACGCAGATCTCGCTGGAGATGTCGAGACAGGACGTTCAACCACAGGAGTTCTGTGCATACATGCAAGTGGACCTATATCATGGATGAGCCAGAGACAATCAAGTGTTGCTCTTTCAACTACAGAAGCCGAGCTAGTAGCTGCGAGTGAGGCTGCTCGAGAAGTCGTTTGGGCAAGCAGACTCGTAGAAGAATTGGAACAGAATCGAAAGACTCCAACAATTTTTATCGACAACGAAGCTGCTCTCAAACTGTCTAAAAATCCAGAGTTTCACAAGCGAACAAAACATATAAGAATTAGACATTTCTATGTGAGAGAGCTGGTTCAAGAAGGAATTTTAGACGTGAAACCTATCAGCTCAAGTCTCCAACTCGCTGACGTTCTAACGAAGCCATTAACAAAGCCTAGGTTGATGGCCTTGTCAAGCAAAATCGGAATGACGAACATCTCTTCGATGAGGGAGAGTGTTGAAGTAGAACATCAAAAGATGTATCGACTTAATTAACCAAATGGGGCTTCACCCTTTTGTTTATTGTTTTTATCCCACCTGCTTTTTGAACTTTAAAAATAGTTGTGTTAAAATAAAACTAAATAGCCCGTTTTTTTATTTTTCACTCTAAATCTTAATAATGTATTGGGTACATTTTTAACGAGTAGAGGTAATTTTTGGTGAAGTTACCTCTTTACGTGAACCAATTTCGTGTGTTCAGCCCCTCAAAAAACGAATTTCGTGGGTTGAGTTCGAACATAAAATCATTTTTGCATTTAAGACTTTAACACATCAAATTTCATAGCGTTGACTCTTATAGAAATAAACATGAAAAAAAAAAAAAAAATTGCTCATTTTTTCCGTCTGAAAACCGCATAGATCTTTGTTTCATCTAGTGCCGGGCACGAGGGCGTTAAATTCTCTCAAATTAACTGATCGCTTCAGAACAAAATGAAGAAACTGTGAATTTTACCCGTGGACACCGTGCTAATTCAGGCAGGAAATTGTCAAATTTTTTCTAGTCCACGGAAAGTCAAGTTCATGAGAAATTCTTTACGTCCTAAACCGTTCACCACACCCTTTTTTTTGTGGTCTGATTTCACGATTCAATTGGCGCGATTTCGCGCTGTTTTAAGCCCTAATGTGTGTTGGTTACGATAGGAATATTTTTTTTATATAGCTTGTTAAAAAAAGATTCCACGTCTGGCGGTGTGGTGCCCCCCCCACACCTCACCCCCTGGCTATAGTTTCTTCTTTTTTCTTCTTTAAATTCAATTTCGAGGGTGAAATGTCGAAATTGAAAGAAAAGACCTTAGTTAACGCCGCTTGACGCTTTACTAATTTTTTCTACCCATTCAGACGCCCCTGACTCGATTTTTTTTTTTTAAATCTCACCCCCACTCCATTTGATTTTTATTCAAATTCAAGGATTTTCTTCACAGTTTTGCACAATGAAAAAATTCGGTCTTGGATGGCCTAATAACCGATTATTAATCGAGCTTTGGAGTGTTTTCCAGTCTAGTTCTTTTTCGTGCAACCTTTTTGTACACACGATTGCTTGTCTGAGTTGTCGGTGGGGGGGGGGGAGTGCAGGGTGATTCAGAGGTGTTCATCAGGGGTGGTGTGGGTTTCTTGGTGGTGTAGGAAGGGTTGTTGAGGGGTCCAAACCTTTTTTTTTTTTTTTATAGGAGGGAGAATAATAACCGCCGGTTAAACTCATTTATTATATTTATATGTCCAGAAAAAGGGGAATTACTTTCACTGAAAAATACGGCGTGCTCCAAGAAACACCGTCTTCTTCTTCTTCTTTCTTTTTTCATCATCAACGTTACTCTCTTCTATATCTGCACCCCTTCGGCCCCGGTCCCCACTTTGAAAACTTTGTACTTCGCTTCTTCCCTCCTCATTTTACTTGTTTTCTTCCTCTTCTTCTTCTTCTTGGGGGCCACCTTTGGCTATATCACTATCGGTCGCCCTCCAGTTCTCACTTGAGAGTGAGAGTGTCTTGTGCTTCAAATCAGGGGGAAAAAAGAGGAGAGACGTCATTATTAGGAGCGATAAAGAGAGAGTGAGCGTGCGAGGACAGTAGTAATACCCGCCCACAAATCACACACGATTCACGCATTTGCACGACACGTAAGTCAATTTTTTTTTTTTTTTTTTTTCGTTTTTTTTATTGTTCTTAACACTTTTTTTGTAATACGCGAAGTGAACGTGTGATTTATTATTTGTTCGTGTTCCTAACTTTCTTTCCCGCGAAACACACGGAAGACTCATCGGAGAGACTTTAACGAGTCTCCTCTCCCTTTCCTATAAAAACACAACTTTAACGAGTGGTTAAGTGATTTTTTTGTTCGGGGGCGCCCCAATGAAGGAAACATCCAATATTGAACTATTTGAAAGGTTGTGTGAAGTAATCCAGCGACAAGTTTTTTTTTTTTTTTTTTTTTTTTCTCTCGCTCCCCGCCTTTTTGAAAATGAAAGTTGCTTTGGGGACTTGCAGCCGATTACGTTATTGGTCTAATTATTTAATCCTTCGCTTTATTTCTCCGGTAGCCGTTATAGGATGAGTCAAACTTCACTATTGCCGGATGAGTGGGGGTGTCGCAATATTTCTTCAAAGTGGACGATCCGAAAAAGTAATTTCGTGACGGTTGATTGTTCATGACCTGTCTTAATCATGTCCATTAGTGGCCAAGTCAAAATTCGGTCAAGGCTTTCGGAATAAAACCCTTCGTCCTTCCCCTCCTCACCGTCGTGCATTTGTATGCAGGCGCCGGACTCCAAAAAAAAAAACACTAAAATTTTTGATTTCCTCCCTCCCAACGTATTTCCTAATAGTCACTATCTGTTTAAAAAAAAAAAAACGACAATTTGAAGAGAGAGAACTTTCACCGATTACGTATTAGTGTTTCCAATATGTGTGTGAGTGAAGTGGTTTTGTTGGCTTTTAACTCAGGGGGTTGGAAGTTTTGTAGAGGAGGACGTCTTAGGGGATGGGGTGGAGGGGTGGAATGGTTTTAAAAAACTGGAAAGGTTGACGTGGTAAAAACCGGGGCCGCTAGCGCGTGGTTTTCGTGTTAAAAAAAACGCATTTTTTTGTTTTTGTTTCTTTCTCCCAAAAAAGAACTTAAGCGTGGGAGAGCGTGCTGCTCGCCCGTATAAATTGAGACGCGTATTGTGCCATCTCATTTTTAAAACACTTAATTAAAATTAAAAAGGGTTTCATTCCCTCCACCCTCCCCCTTCACCACGCTATGACAGTCTTGCCACGAAATCGGCTAATTTTTACAATGTAAATCGGTGGGGCTGTTGCGCCTGTGAAAAGGAATCGGGACGTTTGACTGATGTTGAAGTCTTCGAGTTCCTTCCCCTCTAATCATCCAAAGTTAAGAAATTTATTATTTGAGAGAAAGTTTAAAAACAAAGGGAGGCCTTCAAAATTACGAAGAGTTTGCCGAGAGTGAGGTACGACCGGGAATGCCGGAGTGAATACTCCGGTCGAGTGTTGGTCAAGAACTGATTTTTTTTGTTTTTTTTCTGGGCAGAATGCTAAAAACGTACGAAAAATAATGCGGAAAAGGCCTGGTTTCCCTCTCCCCCTTCGTTTCACGGTCCAACCGAGCCCATCCGAATTTTTCATTTTAACAATAAAGTGTGAATTCCTTGTTGAGAAATGAAAAATTGTGTCATTTATACCTCTCCTGCAGAGCCCCTACGGCTCCTTATAACACTACCTATTTCGTTCTCTTCACGATTTCCTCACTCGAAGCTTATGTCTGTTGAATAAGCTGAAACTTATCAATGGGCGGTGGGTGGTGGTGGGGGGGGGAGTTCTAATTCGGTACTCATCTGCAGTACATCACCCGCATGACCCTGTTTCATTTTTTAATTGAAATCCTGAGGTTGTGTATCACGGACATGCGAAGGTTTTTCGCACGAACACCATACTTCCATTCCCTAGAGGAACGTTGAAGTAAATAGACCATAAATGGTCTAAATTGAATATTTTCCATCGGTTTTCGTCTTTTTGTCGGCCTGACAGTCGTTCCGTGCAATTTAGAAGAACCGAGCGTGGTCCCGTTGTTTTGGGAATAAACAAAATTAACCCGTTCGTGGATACTGAAACCCTCCGGAGGACACGTTACAATTTGATTGTTTGCTTCAAGCGTTTTAAAACGAACAGAGGAAATCAACGAATTCTGGTGATTTTTATTGGTTCACCACCAGCGTTCATTGCACATCGTCCGAAAATCACACGGAAACCTTCCCCTACCCCACCGGGCAGGCCTGCCGTGCTGTAGCAGGAAGCCGCGAGTTCCAGGAAACTTGAATAGCAAAGGGCCGAGCTCCCCCTCCCTCCACAAATCACCATTGACTTAGAGATGTATAGGTAAATTTTCACTCCACAAAAATGGAGATTTCGTTCCGAAAAACGGGATTTTTCAACTAAATGAGCCACAAAAAATGCGACTGTAAGTGTATGGCGATTTGGCGAAAAATTGGACATTGCCCCTCATCAATCCCTATGAGGCCCCGCATTCTCGAAAAATGAAGTTGCTAATTAGCGTTTTTATTAATTTTAGCCGCAAAATAGAAAATTTTCCCCTCAATTCTGGCCGCGAATTAGCGCTCTATTGTAGCCACTCGATTAAGCACTTTCTCTCAAAACAAAAGCTGCGAATTAGCGCTTTTTCTAGGTTTTAATCACGGACTAGCACATGTTTTTTCATTTTTTCACATGTTTTTTCTCAATTTCATCCTCAACTGAAAGATTTTTCAATTTTTGCCGCATATTAGGGTTTTTTATCGTATTATAAGTATCTATATTTTTATCGTATTATGGCGAATTATCGTTTCTTTCCATTCTAGCCGCGAATCAGCGGTTTTTGTCTTCCCTCAGCGACGAACAAAGCGTTGTTTTCTCAAAATCATCGTGAGCGCCTTCTCCTCTCAGTTTCAACCACTTATTAAGAAGTTGTCTGCTCTTTAGCCGGGGCTGTTAATTAACGGTTTTTCTCAATTTTAACCATGAATTAGCGCGTTTTCTCTATTTTAGCCACGAAAGTTGCTTAAAGATATCGAGTAATTGGTATTTTCTCAAATTTAACTACGAATTAATGTGCGAGTTGTATCAATTTTTGCGTTTTTTTTTTCAAGTATAGCCGCAAATTGACGCTTTTTCTGAATTTTAGCATCAGACTGGCCCCATGAACGGCGCACGCACTGGCGTTGATCTACCCCTAAAGTCTGGTTTGTTTTATACGACGGCAGTTGTATAAACGAGCCCCAGTCGACTGGCATCGAGTTATTGGAGCCTGTCAATTAAGGCTGGCTCGCTTACTGCGGCACGGTATCCTGTAAACCAGACTTTAGCGCTCCTTTCAATTTCCCTTTAGCCCCGAATTTTTTATTTTTTTTCAATTTTTACTCCCATTTTATCCGCGGATCACACAGAAATCACAGTGATAACCAACGGGGGTCAATTTCCAATTTATTGGACTTGGATGGGTCTTACAATTGTGTGGTTGCCGTCTTGAAAAAAATTCGGCAAAAGCAGCCAAAACCGCTGGAATCTCCTTGAAAGCTCTTTCAACGGCTCTTTTGTGTGTCATATTTTCTTATACTTTTTTTTTTGTGTGTGTTTCTTTGGGCCAAACGTAACCAAAATTTGAATGCAATCGACCGCGGGCTTTCGCCCTCCTCGTATAAAAGGAGGCGAAAATAAGCGTTCGGGTGGTGTGTCGTTGGTTTTGGCAGATTTTCACGACTCCAGAGCCCCGCGGTCAGCTAAACTCCGGCTGGCAAATTTCTAGCTTTGAACCCATACTTTTCCGGTCTGGACGAACTGTTTCTGATGAAATAATTATTATTATATGTGAGAGTTTTTGAGGCGATTCGACCCGTTCCTCCGTATTTACGTTTACCTGGCACGCTTTAGATTTTTAGCCCCCCAACCCAACCGTCCACTCATACCAATCAACTAAGGAAAGAGATACGCGATCCTCCAAACTCCGTTCAATCAGAAATGAGGTTACGAGGCGATAAATAGTTTTTTAAACAAGCAACCGTTAACATCCTATATCATTACGTATTAGTTTAAACGTAAAAATAACCCCTCCCCTCATTCCCTCTTCATCCAAAGAAACCCACCCCGCCAAGCACGGCACCCCTAAAAAAAAAATTGCCGCCACACTTTCTCCTAATGCACTGTACAACATCCAGGAAGTGTTATTATTTTCTCAATAATATTGAAACAAGTAACATTTTTTTCTTTTTGTCAATATAACAATTAAAATAACAATGTTTAACTCCCGTTTTTATATTTAATAAAAGGGGGTAAAACCCCCAAAAAAACACATTAGGGGACGAGTTCTCCGCACTATTTAACTTGATAACTCGTACATGTGACCGACAATTACGACACTTTTATGAGAGGGGGGCATCCTTTCGTTATAATAGGGGCCTCATTTTTTTTCATAGAGAACCATTCCCCCCCCCCCCACCGACCCACGAAAGCTGTTTTATTAATACGAAACTATAAATCTAGTGTACAGCTAGGGTAGTGGAAGTAGTTTGCCTTGGATAAATAAGTCGTTTTTTTTTTTTTTTGTACAAAAAATGTGGAAATCGCGAGTAATTGTCGTTTTATATAGACATTCAATTGAATCTGATAATTATTATGACGACTTATATGAAAGTGAATAAGTAGCAAATCACTCTCATTAAGGCGCGCAAACACCTTCTCTTCCAAACCACGTCTTCTTCGGGAGAGGGGGGGGGGAGGGCGGGGCTTAAAAAACGTTCCAAAAAGGGTCTGGTGTGGTTCTTGCACTAACAAGGACGTCCTCGTGCGGGCCTCTTTTTGTCCTTTGATAAAGTCGTGCGGGAGTAGTAAAAAAAATTATATTTGCATTCCCCTCGAAAGTTTAGTTCGAGATGAAAAAAAAAACATTTTTTTCTGACTCATAGAAGTGACGTATCTTGAAGTGAGAGTTTTGGAATCGGAAAGGCCGCGTGTTTTTGTAACCTCCCCCCCCCTCCCCCCGCTCACCTTCTGACTCTCTTTTGCGAGAATTTTATTTATTTTGAAACTTTTTTTTGGGGGGAGGTCCTTGAAACGGTGGATATTTAAGTCGAATAGGAAAAGTTTGCGACCTTGGGATGTCGGGGCCCCCGGTTTTTAGGGAGACATTCGTGTGCGCCTATATTATACCCTTTAGGCTGTTGACGCGGAGAGCAAGAACTTTGTAAACACATTTTTGATGAGAACAGTGAATTTTTAAGCGTGGTGGTGGTGGTGGGGGGGGGAGAGAAAAACCCGTCGGTGCTTGAGCTTTGTTCACCCGCCTTTACTATAACTCTGAATTCACTGTGATGTAACGATCCTTGGTACTTTCTCTGCCTGGAAAAGAAAAAGACCGCGGCTGGGCTCTTCCACAGAAATTAATCCGGTAGTTTTAAGTGTCTCGTCGTACTAAAAAAAAACATCAATTCTTTTTATTTCGTTAAACATAGCCTTCCACCCCAACCCCCCCCCCCTGTAATCCTCTTGGCCATTCTGTCTCGCTCAGGGAAGCCCCAATGGTCAACCGGCTAAACAAGTTCAAAACTCATATTCTTTATAGACTCCCATCAAATCCTAAAAACACGAAGGAATTACTCCCAATAAACGGGAAATATTAAGAAAAATCTGGGAAATACGTAGTTCCATATTTAAACTGCTGAAAGTGTATTATTGGAGTTGTAAAAATTCGATTTTTATAGGGTTTACTGATTTGTAGAAATGATATAGCATTCCCCACCTCGAAATTCCCCCTCGCTTTTTCTATTAGGAACTTGTTACTAAACTTTCTCCGTGGAACATTGTCTTATATTTAATACAATACCTAATAGGGCCAGTCATTCTAGACAAAAAAAAGGGCAAACATTGCAAAAAATTCGATAAATCTGAATTTTTAGTATGTTGTCAGGGGAGGTACCAGTGTAAATCCAAGTTTGCAGCTTCGAAAACCCCGTGCTAACTTCAGGGTGCTCGTAAAAAAATCGAAATTTTCAGACTTGTTTCGGATTTTGCCTTATATCTCCCTAAAAATGCATCTCACGGAAAAGGTCACTGTTATACTCATGAAGGTACACCAAATGTGCTACATTTGGAGCCCATGCGAAGCTCTGTAGCTCCAGTAGTTCACCAGTTATCTTGAAAAAACGAAAATAGGATAAATTATCATTTTCAATTTTAAGAGCCCTATTATTTTAGCTAACATTGAAGCTCATCAAATTTACTACAACTTTGTCTCTCAGGACTTCTTCGTAGGATCACTTCTTTAGCCGGTATTTCTCGAGCGAGTTGGTCACAAATCGCACTTGTGAGGAAAGGGTATCCTACGAAAAAAAAAAAAACATTATCATACTTTTTAGAGTTGACAAAATTTGCTGCGGAGCTCTGTAAGTCCAATTGATCACACGGTACGCCTCTTCAAAATTGGTAATTTTGCCCCAAAGTGCCAATTTTAGGTTTTGACCATCTCGCGTGAGGTATACCGGCTAAAAAAGTGATCCTACGAAGAAGTCCTGAGAGACAAAGTTGTAGTAAATTTTATGAGCTTCAATTTACGCTAAAATAGTAGGGATCTTAAAATTGAAATATATAAGTTAAATCGAGGCGGAACAGGGGGGGGGGAGAATAAGTTGTACTCACGGCTTCCAAGAACGAACTGACTCATTTACTACTCTTCTTTCTACAATTTAAAATAAAATAAAACTTTATCTGTTTTTATACAAAAGAAGGAGAAGGTAAAGACTATCGAACAGTCCATAGTCCATTGTACCCTTTTATAACTCCCCCCTTCCAGTCTTTACCATCTCCGATTATTGCAGCCGCAGAGCTGCTGAACAAGAACAAAAAAAAATTCTCTGTTACAAAGTAATTCAACGGAATAAACGAAAAGAAAAAATAATAAAATAAAATAAACACAAATCACTTGGCAAGGCGTTTCACTTGGTCCATGAGCACAGTCAAAGTTACACCACGCCGACTTTGGGGGTTCACGACCATTATCCTAGTTGCGACTTAAGATTGCTGTTACCGTGTATGGTCCCAGAAATCGTAAATCGGGTTTTCTGCGCTTGTAATGATTTTTGATGAACACTCGGTCACCGCACTGGATTCTGCGCGCCAGGTTTTCGCTTTTCCGTCCGGGTTGTTTTCTCACGGTGCGTGTCCTTTGCAGTCTTTTCCTGAAGGTCTAGATCCGTTGTTAGCTCCAGAGGAGTTGCTCCTGTTGCAGAGTGAACTGAATTGTTGTAAGCTAGCACTGCACTGGCAACAGCCTCTGAGCCCCGAATTCCTCTACTGACGTCCAGCAATTGTACGTGTTCTGTGATGGTATTGTGAAATCGCTCAATCATTCCATGTGACTGTGGATGCCCCGGGGTAGTAAATCGATACGATATCCCGAGTTCATCGAAGAGGCCCTGAATAATTCTATTGTGAAATTGTCTTCCTTTGTCCATCACGACTTCCTCAGGACACCCCATTATGCTGAACTATGATAATAGTTTGTTCTTCATCTCCACAGCTGTCTTGTTCTCGAGTGGTTCTGCCGTGGCGCGCCGCGACAGTCTGTCTACGGTTGTGAGGTATCGAGCGCCGTCGTATGTGAATATGTCGATTTCGATTGTCTTGTTGTTCGCAGAGGGCGTTGGAGTAATCATTTGAGGTGGTCTAAGAGGGTTTCGGTCGTATTTTACCTTGCCGCATACGCAGCATTCCTTCAGAATTTTAGTGACGGTCCGGTCCATGCCAGACCAATAGTATTTCTTTCGCAATTGGTGGACAGTTTCTGTGATCCCTCGATGGTTCGTCAGTCCAGTATGATAGTCTCTGACAATCTGTTCCTGACGATCTGTTTCCTCTATCGTTTCCACTCTCTGTGTGCAAGTGATTATCCGCGTATACCCTCGGTTAACCATCCAGACCGGTAAATGGTTGATACTTTTTCAAATAATGTCGGATCTCCGCAGTACATGAAGAAAGTCTTTCCCCTGTGGATTGTTTCATTCAGTTTCGGGATCAAATCGTCATCATTTACCCGATCTCCCACTGTAATCGTAGTCACCCTGGTGGATCCGTAGCTGTGCACCCTCAAGTCAAGTTGACTGCCTTCACTACTTTCAAAGATCAATAGGTATCGCTTGTTATTGATGACATCGTCCACGATCTCCATTTCGGCGTCGTGAGCCTCAATTTCTGAGGTATCCTCCTGTTCGTTTCCAAACAGCCGGATCCGAGGGGGATCCGCTTGTTCCAAGGCGTTCACATTCCGCGAGAGGCAATCGGCTACAGTGTTGTCCGCTCCTCGTATGTGTTTGATCTTGAACGCGTATGCTGCCAATTTCTCTTTCCACTTGGTTATTCGCGCGGACGTTTCTTTTCAATTTACTAACCCAGATAAGAGGCATGTGGTCCGTCCGCAATTCAAACTCAGTCCCGAAAAGGTACGGTCGGAAATACTCGACGCTCCACACTATGCCCAATAGTTCCCTTTCAATCGTATTGTAGCGTCTCTCTGCGGGCGTGAGCTTCCGACTAGCAAATGCGATCGGTTTTTCACCTTCAGGGAGTTCTAATCCGGGGGATCCGCTTGTTCCAAGGCGTTCACATTCCGCGAGAGGCAATCGGCTACAGTGTTGTCCGCTCCTCGTATGTGTTTGATCTTGAACGCGTATGCTGCCAATTTCTCTTTCCACTTGGTTATTCGCGCGGACGTTTCTTTCAATTTACTAACCCAGATAAGAGGCATGTGGTCCGTCCGCAATTCAAACTCAGTCCCGAAAAGGTACGGTCGGAAATACTCGACGCTCCACACTATGCCCAATAGTTCCCTTTCAATCGTATTGTAGCGTCTCTCTGCGGGCGTGAGCTTCCGACTAGCAAATGCGATCGGTTTTTCACCTTCAGGGGAGTTCTGAGCCAATACTGCCCCCACGGCAACGAGGCTCGCGTCAGTAGTTAGAATGAACGGCTCGTTCAAATCCGGAAACTTGAGAATTAGAGCAGAGCACAACTCGTCCTTGCAAGTATCCACGGCCTTTCTCACTTCCGTGGTTATCTCGAATTTCCTCCCCTTTTTCAGCAGAGCGGTCAAGGGTTCCACGATTCGAGCAAAGTTCTTTACAAATTTTCTATAGTACCCCACCATTCCCAAGAACGTTCGGACTTCCTTAACATTTCGGGGCACGGGAATATCCCGGATTGCTTCGGTCTTGTGGAGATCTGGTCTTACGCCCTCAGCCGAGACTATGCGGCCCATGAATTTCACTTCGGATTGGAATAAGTTCGTCTTTTCCCTCGACACCTTCAGACCGAATTCTCGTAGTCGCTCGAAGACTCTTCGTAGATGTCTATCGTGTTCCCGTTGACTGCTACTGAATACAATAATATCGTCCATGTAGACTTGGATGTTCTGGTCCTCTAGACCCTCAAGGAACTCGTCCATCAACCGCTGGAAGGTAATCGGGGCGTTCTTCAGTCCAAAGGGCATTCTAACGAACTCGTAATGCCCTCTTTCGAAGCTGAAGGCTGTTTTCTTGGTGTCCCTGGGGTGCATTCCTATTTGGTGGTACCCAGCCTTCAGGTGCAGCGTGCTAAAGTATTTAGCACCGTGCATACGATCGAGCATATCTTCTAACCGAGGTAGAGGATATTTTTCGGTCAGGGTCTTTTCATTGAGACCCCTGTAGTCGACCACTACGCGGTAATTTATGTCCTTTCCTTCAGTGGTTTTCTTCGGCACTGCCCACAGAGTGGGCTGCAGTACTCAGACGTGGACTTCCTGACTATACCTTGTTTCAGCATTTCAGTTATTTCTTGTCTAATAACTGCTCTCATGGCGTTTGGATATCGCCTCGGTTTTACATACACCGGTGTCTCAGTGACAAGGTCAATGTGGTGTCTGACCCTCCCCGTTATTGACAGAGGTTCTCCTTCTCGGTAAATAGTGTCATCAAACCTGTCAAGAATTTGTTCTCCCAGTTTCTTACATTGACTGACAACTGTGCTACCCGCGAAGAGATGGTTCGCCTTTTTTGTACGATCTGTGGATTCATATCTCTCCGTCCCGAGTCTAATCTTCCACTTGTTTCTACTGAATTTCTGCTCAAATCCGGCTTTATTCAAAATGTCGCATCCGATAATCATGTCATACTGTTTACTTTTAATTTTTGCTACGTGTATTCTGTGTAAATCGTCCGACCCAGTTAACGTTTTTAATTTAATAACAGATTCCCCTACTACAGGTTTTTTCCCGCTCAAAGTAAGTAAGTAGCATCGACATCTCCGCACGTTCCCGATCGTTTCTATTTTATGAGTCACTTTATCACTTACTATCGAACCATGGGCACCACTGTCAATGAGCGCGTTTATTCCCCAACGTCTTATAAAAAATATAGGCAATAACCCCTTTTCACCACTATCGCCTATATTCTTCGTTCTTAATTCCTATACGTTATGTCCCCTTGTTGTGCCCTTTCTGTGAGACTGGGTCTGAGCTTTCTTCGGCGGGCTCATTCCGTCGTCGGAATCTGTCGTTGTCCCCGTCTCCTCGGACGACGTCGGGCTATCCCAGCTCTTATACCTGTTCCTTCGCGAGCTTCGTCTCTTTATCGCATTTATCTCCATAGGCTCGTCGTACCTACGGGATTGTGCTTGTGCACGGCGGTACAAGTAGGGGCATTCACGCGCGAAGTGCCCTTCTTCGTTGCATTGCCAGCAAAGCCTTGGCGCGGGGCCTCCTCGCCCTCGCCATTCAGGTTTATTTCTACCCGAAGAACTACTAACTCGGCGTGAGTCCTTTCTCTGGTTCCACGAGCCTTGATTAGGCCGTCGAAAGTCTCGTGGAGGTCGATATTCTGCTCTTCGGGGTCGCGCAGGCTGCCAATCTTGTTCGTCCTCCGGTCGATGTTTGATTTGGGAGTCCTCCTCCTCTTCGTCCTGCACCAGATCGATGAGTTCCGCAACTGTATCCGGCTTTATTATCTTGATAGACGTCTTCGTTTTTTCGTCCAAGTATTTTAACAAGAGTTCTTGAAGAACAGCCTCGTAAGCGCTAATAGTGTGGGTCTTTTCTTCTGCGCTCTTACCTGACTCCATAACGCGATCTTTTAAACGCCGAAAAGCCACCGCTATTCTCTTCGCAAAATCGCTTGCCGACTCTCTATTTGTACGCTTCATCTCGAATAACTTGAGCGCACTCTTCCCCACAGATTTCCTCGCTCCGCCATACCTCTCTTTTGACGCCAACTTGACTTTTTCCCACGGCGTAGCAAATGACAGTCCCAGTGATTAGCGCGATGTCAATTCGGGCTAAAAAAAAAAACCCGTAGAGACTAGTCATCGTTTTCAAATCGAGAGGTCTCTCTTCAATTTGCGCGTGTACCGCGTCCATCCTCTCGATGAACAAATCGAGCTCCGATGTTCTTCCATCAAACGTTTTGATGGACCCGATCATAGTTGTCAAGTATTGTGTGTGACCAATACGAGCTTTCTCCAGCTTCAGAGCTCTTTCAAACTCAGCCGGATCGAGTTGTTGTTCCATAGCTGTTCTCTTTAAAAAGGTGGACGGGAGGGGAACACAACCCAGAGAGAGGGGGAAAAAAAATTCACTTAGGTAATGAACTCCCGGGTTTCGGCACCAGTTAAATAGAGGCGGGACAGGGGGGGGGGGAATAAGTTGTACTCATGGCTTCCAAGAACGAACTGACTCATTTACTACTCTTTTTTCTACAATTTAAAATAAAATAAAACTTTATCTGTTTTTATGCAAAAGAAGGAGAAGGTAAAGACTATCGAACAGTCCATAGTCCATTGTACCCTTTTAAAAACTTATATATATATGTGTGTCTTATTTTCGTTTTCCAAGATAACTTGTGAACTACTAGAGCTACAGAGCTCCGTATGGGCTCCAAATTTAGAACATTTGGTGTACTTTCAAAAGTATAACAGTGACCTTTTTTTTAGGATATATTTTTGGGGAGATATAAGCCAAAATCCAAAACAACTCCGAAAATTTCGAGGCTTTTCGAGCATCCTGAAGTTAGCACAGGGTTTTTGTTATGAATCTGTTTCGACGCATGTTTATGTTATTATTAAGGTTTTAAAAAATACGATAAAATATAGAAAGATTTGTCAGTGTAGATCACTCAACTAACGCGCATATTTAGTACATAACAGTTTTCGAAGCTGTAAACTTGAATTTGCTCTCGTAGTACCTCCCCTGATAACATACTAAAAATTCAGATTTACCGGATTTTTTGCGACCATCGATAAAGTGACTGACTTATAATTTTTTGTTTTTTAAACGAGTTCATTAATCGATTCGCTCTGGACATTCCAAAAGATGTTCACATTACAAGTAGGCAAAGGTGATTTCGTTGATTTTTTTTTTTTTAATGGAAAATTATGATTTTCCGAGAGAAAAATAGAGGAAAACGGGAGCACGACACACTACAGTTGGCCATTGAAGTTCAGGACAACGCCTTGGTGTATTTCTCCACTAAAAAAAAACGCACACACAAAACTTGATGATGGCAATCAGGTGCCTCGCGCAATATGAATTTGGCTCTTTCTACAATGTGACTCCTTGCCCATTTTGGCCCATTCAAAATCAAATCTTTCTTTCTCACTCTCCGTAGTGCTCAACAGCTTGTTTTGTGCAGGGGGTGCCGTAAAGAGGATACATATTAGTTTTTTTTTGTTTTTTTTGTGAGGTTGGTGAAATCCTTTATGGACTGACAGTGAGGAGCTGCGAGTCTCCTCACCCTTCGTGTCGGACTCACCGGAGGTATACCGACTAAAACACCCTTCCTACTGCCTCTTTTATAGGACTGCCCCGGGACCACCTTTCAGTATTACTTCAGGACAATCCTTTTATAGCCCTTGAAGGCCCCACCTAGTCTTCTTCTTATCCACTCATGAAGCCCCCTCCTTTTACTTTTTTAATCCCTCTCCCACTCTCTATTCAACTCCTTCGCTTTGCGAACCGCGCATACATAGGTACTTACGGCATCCCAGCCCTCCTTGCTTTCCAACATTTTTGTTGCCACAGTTTCCGGGTATAATTCCCCGATGCGGGCAACGAGCTCGCCCCTGGGGTGCCACCATTTCGAACATACAAAGAATGTGACATCGTCGTCCTCTATGAGGCAGTATCTGCACTGTCCGTCAGCCACTTTCCCTATCCTTGCCAGAAAGGAACGAAAGTACCCATGACCAGTTAGAAACTGTGTCATGTAATACCCCACCTCTCCGTGATTTCTATTGGTCCACCCCTCAACATCAACAATCAGTCTTGCTGTCCACCGCCCTCTACTCTCCTCGTTCCATCGCGCTTGCCAGAGCTGGATCGACCGTTTTCTCTCTTCTTTCCTTACTGTCCGCGGGTCTTGCTCTCCCTTGCGCAGATATATTCTCCGTTTCTCACCGGCCAGGATGTCGATCGGCACAACACCCGCTACCACCTGAACAGCAGGACCAGAAACTGTTCCGTATGCACTGCATATCCTTAACGCGCCTCTCCTTTGAACTGAGTTCAATCTAATCCGGTATTTCTCGCACTCCAGTGCCTCTGCCCAGACCTCAGCCCCATATAGCATTACAGCTTCTGCCGTACTCATTAGGAGCCTAATAACTCCAAGGTAATTAATTGCCAGAGCCGCTACTATCTCCTGGCCTTCAATCTTCATTGTTATTCCCCTTTCTATACGCTTCGAAGTAAAAAGCACGATTTCCGTCTTTTGAACAGCCAGTGACAACGATCTGGACTCCATCCACTCCAGAATCCTCCTCATGGCCTGGTTCAACTTGAACTGAAGCTCCTCAGCCCTTCGAGCTGTTAGGACAATGACGACATCGTCAGCGTACCCTACCAGGAAAACCCCCTCCGGCATATCCAAACGCAGAATCCCGTCGTAATTAATGTTCCATAGGTCCGCCCCAAGGAGCGAACCTTGAGCTGCACCTGAGGAAATCCGCTTCTTTCTTGTCCCCTCCCGCGTGCTAAACGTCACCCATCGCTCGGATAGGTAGTCTTGCAAAACACGGTACAGGTACCCCGGAATTCGAAATTCTTCTTTCAGAGCCTGCAAGATGTCTCTCCGTTTCGCCGAATTGAAAGCATTCCTGACATCCAGAGTGACCGCCATGCAGAGTTCACGGGACCAATGGTTTCCTGTTTTCGCTGCTTGTGCAGCCGTTACCACTTCGATCACCGCATCTACAGTGGACCTACCCGCTCTGAACCCGTGTTGCCTCGGTGACAGCCCTCCTGCCGCAGCAACTGCCTCGAGGGTTCTTTTTTTTAGCAGTTTCTCAAACAGCTTTCCAGCAGTGTCCAGCATGCATAGCGGTCTATGGGCTGACGCTGTGTTTGGGTCTCCTTTACCTTTCCCGATGAGGACCTGCTTCGCTGTCTTCCAACGTTCCGGGAACACACCATCTACCAAGCACGCATTATACATTTGGTGTACTTTCAAAAGTATAACAGTGACCTTTTTTTTAGGATATATTTTTGGGGAGATATAAGCCAAAATCCAAAACAACTCCGAAAATTTCGAGGCTTTTCGAGCATCCTGAAGTTAGCACAGGGTTTTTGTTATGAATCTGTTTCGACACATGTTTATGTTATTATTAAGGTTTTAAAAAATACGATAAAATATAGAAAGATTTGTCAGTGTAGATCACTCAACTAACGCGCATATTTAGTACATAACAGTTTTCGAAGCTGTAAACTTGAATTTGCTCTCGTAGTACCTCCCCTGATAACATACTAAAAATTCAGATTTACCGGATTTTTTGCGACCATCGATAAAGTGACTGACTTATAATTTTTTGTTTTTTAAACGAGTTCATTAATCGATTCGCTCTGGACATTCCAAAAGATGTTCACATTACAAGTAGGCAAAGATGATTTCGTTGATTTTTTTTTTTTTTAATGGAAAATTATGATTTTCCGAGAGAAAAATAGAGGAAAACGGGAGCACGACACACTACAGTTGGCCATTGAAGTTCAGGACAACGCCTTGGTGTATTTCTCCACTAAAAAAAAACGCACACACAAAACTTGATGATGGCAATCAGGTGCCTCGCGCAATATGAATTTGGCTCTTTCTACAATGTGACTCCTTGCCCATTTTGGCCCATTCAAAATCAAATCTTTCTTTCTCACTCTCCGTAGTGCTCAACAGCTTGTTTTGTGCAGGGGGTGCCGTAAAGAGGATACATATTAGTTTTTTTTTGTTTTTTTTGTGAGGTTGGTGAAATCCTTTATGGACTGACAGTGAGGAGCTGCGAGTCTCCTCACCCTTCGTGTCGGACTCACCGGAGGTATACCGACTAAAACACCCTTCCTACTGCCTCTTTTATAGGACTGCCCCGGGACCACCTTTCAGTATTACTTCAGGACAATCCTTTTATAGCCCTTGAAGGCCCCACCTAGTCTTCTTCTTATCCACTCATGAAGCCCCCTCCTTTTACTTTTTTAATCCCTCTCCCACTCTCTATTCAACTCCTTCGCTTTGCGAACCGCGCATACATAGGTACTTACGGCATCCCAGCCCTCCTTGCTTTCCAACATTTTTGTTGCCACAGTTTCCGGGTATAATTCCCCGATGCGGGCAACGAGCTCGCCCCTGGGGTGCCACCATTTCGAACATACAAAGAATGTATGATGGA
Source organism: Corythucha ciliata (assembly GCA_038030265.1). Classification (NCBI taxonomy): domain Eukaryota; kingdom Metazoa; phylum Arthropoda; class Insecta; order Hemiptera; family Tingidae; genus Corythucha; species Corythucha ciliata. The sequence continues at coordinate 50,601,566 of CM075937.1, forward strand.
CATCGTCGTCCTCTATGAGGCAGTATCTGCACTGGCCGTCAGCCACTTTCCCTATCCTTGCCAGAAAGGAACGAAAGTACCCATGACCAGTTAGAAACTGTGTCATGTAATACCCCACCTCTCCGTGATTTCTATTGGTCCACCCCTCAACATCAACAATCAGTCTTGCTGTCCACCGCCCTCTACTCTCCTCGTTCCATCGCGCTTGCCAGAGCTGGATCGACCGTTTCTCTCTTCTTTCCTTACTGTCCGCGGGTCTTGCTCTCCCTTGCGCAGATATATTCTCCGTTTCTCACCGGCCAGGATGTCGATCGGCACAACACCCGCTACCACCTGAACAGCAGGACCAGAAACTGTTCTGTATGCACTGCATATCCTTAACGCGCCTCTCCTTTGAACTGAGTTCAATATAATCCGGTATTTCTCGCACTCCAGTGCCTCTGCCCAGACTTCAGCCCCATATAGCATTACAGCTTCTGCCGTACTCATTAGGAGCCTCCTCTTTGCTGGGGATGGACCCTGCACATTGGCCATAAGCCTACTGAGCTTTCCCACTACGATTGCTGCTTTGTCCGCTGCCTTGCTTATGTGGGCCCAAAATGTGAGCTTTCCATCTAGCATAACTCCAAGGTAATTAATTGCCAGAGCCGCTACTATCTCCTGGCCTTCAATCTTCATTGTTATTCCCCTTTCTATACGCTTCGAAGTAAAAAGCACGATTTCCGTCTTTTGAACAGCCAGTGACAACGATCTGGACTCCATCCACTCCAGAATCCTCCTCATGGCCTGGTTCAACTTGAACTGAAGCTCCTCAGCCCTTCGAGCTGTTAGGACAATGACGACATCGTCAGCGTACCCTACCAGGAAAACCCCCTCCGGCATATCCAAACGCAGAATCCCGTCGTAATTAATGTTCCATAGGTCCGCCCCAAGGAGCGAACCTTGAGCTGCACCTGAGGAAATCCGCTTCTTTCTTGTCCCCTCCCGCGTGCTAAACGTCACCCATCGCTCGGATAGGTAGTCTTGCAAAACACGGTACAGGTACCCCGGAATTCGAAAATCTTCTTTCAGAGCCTGCAAGATGTCTCTCCATTTCGCCGAATTGAAAGCATTCCTGACATCCAGAGTGACCGCCATGCAGAGTTCACGGGACCAATGGTTTCCTGTTTTCGCTGCTTGTGCAGCCGTTACCACTTCGATCACCGCATCTACAGTGGACCTACCCGCTCTGAACCCGTGCCGCTCTGAACCCGTGTTGCCTCGGTGACAGCCCTCCTGCCGCAGCAACTGCCTCGAGGGTTCTTTTTTTTAGCAGTTTCTCAAACAGCTTTCCAGCAGTGTCCAGCATGCATAGCGGTCTATGGGCTGACGCTGTGTTTGGGTCTCCTTTACATTTTCCGATAAGGACCAGCTTCACTGTCTTCCAACGTTCCGGGAACACACCATCTACCAAGCACGCATTATACATTTGCAAAAGAACGTCTGGGTGACTTTTAGAAACGATCTTCAGTATTTCAACCGGGATCCCATCCGGGCCTGGAGCCTTCCGGTTCCTCATTGACTTTGCCGCCTCCTGCAGATCACTCGTAGTGAACAGTGGTATATCACTGGGAGTCACCGCAACTAGCGCTCGATCCTCCACTTCGTGCGTTGAAAACAGCTCGTCCACTATCCTCTCCTTGAATTCAACTGGCATTTCAGCTGTGGAGTCCATTCCTTTTAGCTTTTGTAGAACCAGCCTGTATCCCAGACCCCAAGGGTCGTTCTCAATATCGCTGCAAAGCTCTTTCCACTTCCTAGCCTTACTATCAGCTATGGCCACTTTAAGAGCACGCCGAGCGGCCCTGTACTGCTCCACCTTCCTCTGCGAAAAAGCGGCACTCCCTCTGGCTCGTTGGGCTAGCCTTCTGAGGCGAAAACAGTTCCTCCTTAAGTCTGCGATTTGTTCACTCCATCAGTACATTGGTCGTCGGTTCCGCATACCACGCTGGCATAGAGCACTCTCATACCCTGGTCAGCAATTTCATTGTTGCTGCAACCAAATCATGAGAACCTCCCGCTTTTTCTGTCTCCATTCGTTGCAGAACCCCCTTTCCCATAACTGTCATTGTGTCCAGCACCTCTAAATCCAACCTCGCGGTGTTCCAACGTGAAGGCGAGGCTGACTCAAGTTTCGTTAAGTGTCCCCCTAAACGGTATCCCAGGTATTGATGGTCACTGGCAGAGTAATCCTCAAAGACCTGCCATCCCCTTATTTGCCATGCAAGACTCTCTGTACTCATGGTAATATCCGGTCTGGTGCCCGTACATCCAGCTCGGCGAAACTTTGGTACTTCTCCTTGGTTCAATACTACTAATCCAAGTCTAGATATCATATCCATTACTCTTCGGCCTCGACCGTCCGGGATAGGGTCACCCCACTCTATTGCTTTGGCATTAAAATCACCAGCGATAAGCAATTTTCCCCTCACCTCGCGGGCTTCATCCTCTATACTGGCGAGTCTAGCTTCAAAACCCGCAATCGACTCGTTTGGAGTTAAGTAGCAGCTGAGGTCACCCCTCTACTGCTGATCCAAACATAGCCCGGGCCTACCCCATGTTTCTCTATGGGAACTGCCGGTCTGTTTACTACCCATATAGCCGCCGTACCTGATGGGTCTGTGAACCAACTTGATCCCCTCTCCTCGAACGTGTATTGTTCACTTACTATTACCAGATCTGCTGCTTTCTCTCGAACAACTTGATCCATAAGGGAGCTAGCCGTCCTACTTCTATTTAGATTAATCTGCAAGATATTAATCATGTTGATCGTCCTTTAGCATCCTTTAGGGCCTGCTGGAACGCAGCACACCCTTTCCGACCTGCCGTATGAGTAGCTTCTAATCCAAGCTCTGTGCATAGTACACACTTCTCTACGCCCTTACATTCTGCCCCTTTGTGTCCCACCGATCCGCATCTGAAACAGACGTTCGCTCGGTTGGGGCCCGTACACCCTCTGGCTATGTGCCCGTACCCTAGGCAATTAAAACACCGAGGCACTTCCACCCTCTGTCTTATTCTGCAGTTAATCCAGCCGATACGAATTCTGGCCGTTGTTAGCAGTAATCTGGCCTCCTTCTCCGCCATCTCAACAACTGCCATTCGCTGCTGCTGGCTATTGGGGTTAGTTAGGAATATTTTCATCACCCCTTCTTTCCCCTGCAGTTTTCCTTCCAGAGCTTTCCTGACTTCTTCCTCCGTCGTTAGCGCGTCAAGATCCCGGATCTCGATGGTCATACGGTGAGCCAGATCCTTTACCGCCTCCGGATCGCCTATAGCTCCACAGACTGCGGCTCGAAATTGCTCTGAGAGCTCAGAAGTCCCCCCCAAGCTCCAGCAACACGTCCCCCTTTACCGTCTTCCTAATTGACCGGATTTCCGTACTTGTATCCTCTGGTCTCACCTTCTCACGAAGGTTCTTCAGGATGCCTGAGTATGTCAGTCTCTCCGACACCTTAATCACCAGAGCCTCCGGTCTTTTCCTGGATCGACTTCTTTTTCTGTTCGTCTTCCCATCCTTAACTGCTTCTTGGCCCTTCTCCTTACTGTTCCGCTCTATGTTTGCTTGTACACTCTTCTTTTTGGGGTCCTTCGCCTTTCTAACCGCCTTTCTGGAGTCGAGGACATCTGCCGTAGATGAAAGGCCAGCTACCACCTTCGTAGGTCCAACTCTCTTGGCGCCCCTGATTGTCACTCCTGAGTAGAACGTGGAGTCCGTAAATTCACTCTCACTTTCTCCAGTGCTGCAGACCTCGCTATGCACCTCCTTACGCGGCCCGGAATGTAATTGGTGACACTAACACGGTGGGCCTAATTATTATGGCGCGGTTTTCTTTTCAACGGCCATACCCCCTCCCCCCCCCGGTCGTTGAGAATGAGTTTTTGGCGGGCGGTTTCAATCAATGCGACCGTGGGCGTTGCCAACAAAAAAAAGCTCCAACGAGCTCGCGGGTGTTAATCCTCCGTCCTCTCATTCCAGTCGATATGACTCATAGAAATCTATTAAAAAGTTTGATTCCAAGATCACGGAAGTGAGCTCTTATACAGAAAAGTTGCATTTTCATCTTCATTCTTTTGTTTTTCTTTTCCTAGTTTCTCATCCAATAACTTTTGTCTCTAGCACTTCCGTTTCTAACGCGGTAATAAATGATAACAGAAATAATAAGTATACATATTATTATAGATGAATTATTTATCTTTATAGAGCGCGCCGAGGTTGCCTCAATCCCTTTCAAATCTTACTAAGCACGTGCTATATGCGAAGAGGAAAAAATCACCAATACGATTGGTGTGGTAGGGTTCAACATTGGCCCGCCCCCCAACTCTCCGCCCAGCACCACTGAAATTATTCCCGAAAGAAAACAAAAAAACCGTTAATGCGTCTATTTTTTTTTTTCTTTCTATGAACGTGTTGTAATAAAGGTAAATGAATTGAAGAATTCACCCAAGCGGTGCGGACAACGACGTCCCTCCCAATATGGGCCACTCGCGGCCCAGTACTCAGTAGTCTGAGAAGTTACTTCGTTCCATATTGCATAATTATTAATTGCTCACCCGTGAGGTGGTTTCACTAGGTGAATCACGTTGGATTCCCGGCTCCACCCCCGCCCCCCGCCCCTCACCAATTCCCGTTTTACCACCATACCCCTCCCGCCACTGAAATATTTAACGAGTTTTCCACTTTGGTAGTCCTTCGCAGCGTTAATCGGCTTATTGTCGTATTGTTTGAGGAGGTCGACAGCGCTGTGTGGTGCGAGAGAGGGTGATGTCGTTTTTACGAGTTATTTGCTTAGTGTGTGAGTGGGGGTGGGGGAGTCTTACTTAAATTCGTAAAAAAATTGCTCAAGAAAAAAAAAAAAACATTTTAAATCTTAAATAATCTCCCCCCCCCCCAGCAGTTTTTACGTCACATCCGCTTAATTAAACGAATGTCTTTTCCTCTTTCCCTTCGACAGGCTCACCTCGTAGGGGATGGGGGGGGAAGAGGGTGTCTTCTTCACCTTGGCCTTCATCATCACAAACTTCGAAGGGAAGGGTCCTCCGCCCCCCTTTCACCATGTGTTTGTGTTGGTTTTTTTCCACATTCAAAAATGATAGAAACGGGTCTTTCGCAATCCATTAGTTGGATATATCGTTCGTTGGGTTTTTGTTAAATTATGCGTAAATTTCGAGAAAAAATCTTTTGTTTCATTTTCTCGTTAATAATTCGCTTTTATTTTATACCAACGATGTATATATATACATCGTGCGTTCCACGCCTGTCTCTACGGCGAATTGAGACACTTCGCGTAACTTTAGAAATGTTTCAAGAGTTTCCGGGAAATGAAAGTTTCCTTGTAGTGGGTTTTTATATCAGATCGTTTGGTGGAAGTGGGGAACGCGGGGGGGGGGGCACTTAAACGAACGAGGCAAATAACGAGATATACATTATACATTATATACAAATTTTGATGGGTGAAGTAAGAAAACAAGCGGTATGGTGTACAAAAAACATCCTGACGACATTCAGACGAATCCCCCTCTCCCTCTCACCCACCGCACGAGTTGGGGCCTCTGCGTATTTTCGAGTCGTTTGTTTGTCAGTTTTTCAAGATGGGCTAAGGAGTTTTAAAAATGATTTGACCGTAATTCAATTGACCTTGCTTGAAGTGAAATTGCTACCAAAATAAGACAGGAAACAAGAGCAAACTACCTACTCTCGTAATTGGTGCAATTTAATTTATTATTTCTGCAGACAATTTGTAGTATTTTGCTCCGTTGGTACGGTGTAATTCAGTGATTTTTGGTTTTACACAATTTTTACTCTCCACTAATTGGATTTATTAAAAACTCTTCCACGTTTTTCGTTTTGTTTTTTATTCGTCTTCCACTTCAGCGGCCGCTAAAATTTTATTGTGACATAGATGTTGTCTCGAGCCCCCCTCCACCTCCACCCCCTTCTTCGACACGATCATCCACATCATAGGTCGCTTCGAACTCGAGAAGAGGTTTGAGACTTCTCTCCAACCCCTCCCCCCCCCCGTCATAAGGCTTGCGACTGTTTAATCTTTCGGACCACGTCTTCGCTTGGCCTGGGCCGTCACGCCACATAGGCCCCTCACCGCAGTCGACGATTGAATGCGTGATTATGTTTCAAAGTTGTGACGTGTTTGGATGAGAGATGATGTAGGAGTGGAGGGGAAGGGAAGAGTCAAATTTGTGATGTAACGTTTTTAGTTAAGTCCACATATACATATATAATTTCGTTTTTGTCGTGATTCCCCTATAATACCCCCACCCACACACATCACTTCGAGGCCCGTTCACAAGCTCTATGTTTGTGTTGTGTGGTGTCTATGTAACCTATCAAAATGCTTCATTTTTCGAGGGAATAAATTTGTTTGGTTGTATAGACTCCACACAATGCATGCATAGAACTTGTGAACGAGCCTTTACAAAATAAGGAAGTTTTTCCACTGATTTCAAATGTTTTCTTCCCTGTGGCGAAGAGGTGAAAATCGCGTCAGAAAAATGTAATGAAATGTCAGTCACAAGTTTCTTTCGTGAATCGGCTGCTCTCACGTATGGTATGAAGGTAGTTTTCACCCGAAAATGGACACATTTTAAAGGAAATTTTGTGCTCTTTCCAATGAGCTGATTAGTTTTAGGCTAAATTCATGAACAACCTGTATAATAACGCGATGCGTAGCGCTCTATCAAAAGAAGTGGATTTCTTGACGTCGCTTCGTCTGAAGACAACGTCCGAAATAATTTTCAAGACATATATCCCTGTTACCTGGACCCTGAAATTAAAAGAGCGGCGAGCTCTGCGATTTCCTCATCAGCTTCAAGGGGACCGGGGCGATTAATTTCCCCCATATGAGGATGAGGGGACGTTCTCAAAGATCAATGGGAAGGGGGAGGGGTTAACATTCAACTATTCACAGTAACTGCGATCGAACGGGAATCCCGTGTATAGTAATAAGGTATAGAAAGCAAAAGACGATGGAAACATATATACGACCGTGAATTAAAAGCATTTTAAACGCTTTAATGCCCGCAGAATCGTGAGTCTCATAGTCACCCCTTCCCTCCTGCTCTGCCACTATCATCATTTTTTTTCCCACAATAATTTCTGTTTCTTTCTTTCGTTTCAGGAAATAAAACAATGAAGTCCGGTCTTTTCATATTGTGCCTCGGCGTGTCTATGATTTTTGTTGGAGCCCTTCCCTTAGATTCGACGAGTCAGGTAAGTCATTTTCTCTCTCTCTCTCTCACTCACCCACACTGCACTCAACTCTTTACTCTCTCCTCCACCACCGTCACATTTTTTTTTGCACGTAGGTAAAATCGTGACCCGGGGGGGGGGGGGCATGGACCATCATGTCTTCATGTGTGAGAAGGGGATGTTGAAGTTGGCACGTTGATCTGCCGCAAAACCCAATAAATTTAGAAGGACAAAAAAGAACCAGAGGAGTGTTAAACTGTTAAAGACTTTTCAACACTTAAAGCCCTGTACACACGGAGACTTTTCTGTCCTGTCACGTCATTTTTCAAGATTTTTAGGAATGTTCGTTTGTCGTGATGTCAAAAAGTATAAAAACCATATGTTTCTATGAAAAAACCAAGAAAAAACGGAGAAACTCTGGAAAAATCTCTCCTTTCTCCCTACCACGCGGAAACACAGCTTAGAAATACCGCGTCTACATTAGCCCTGTGAACAAAGGACAGGACATAAAAAAAAAAAATAATAATAATAATAATAATAATAATAATAATAAAACGGAGTTTAGCGTGAATACGTTTTTTGGCTGGCAAGTGGCAGCTAAGCTTGAGTTTTGAGACCCCAATACCCTCCACCCAGCACCACACACACCAGCACCCAGCAACACTAGGCGGCGCACGCGCTGTGAGACCCATTTTACCACTTCTGCCGAATTGGACCTATACTCCTGTAAAACGTATTCACGTTAAAATGAGAGTGACTTTTCGGGCTTGAAAATAAACAATTTCTGTCGGAATAATGAAGGTACATACGGTAACAGGGACTGATTTAGAGATTTCCGTCTGGGGGGAAGGGGATTCTTAAGCACTTCTACATCGGAGTTAGGATAGTTAGGTGCCCCTGTACCCTGCATAGTAGCCAAGACTCAAGAGTCGTCCTTTGCCAATCTGGGCCTTCATTTTTTGCCAAATCTTCTGTGCGGGAGGCACACGACGCACTTTTAAGAAATCTAATGTCCCCACGCCATAGAGGAGTAATAACATGGAGGGAGCCTTGAAGGAAAGAGGGGTTCAAGGGGACGACGGTACGACCCCAAGATTACAGCTGTCGAAAGAGGTTGCTTTTAGGGTAACAGCCACAGAACTTCCCTAGTTTCCTGCTCAATGTAAACAAACGTAGTAAACAACATTGATAAGTTTTCTTATTTTCTGTTTTATTGAAATATAACTTAATTACGTTTCGTTCTTGTCTGGGAAGAAATTTGAACATCAAATTATAGAAATATTTTTGACGGTAATTTTAACACACTTGTAATGTTCTATGGGTCGGAAAACTCATTATTTCAACTCTTAATTGACTGGTTTATTAAACGAAAACACACTAGAAAAAGAAACGAACTTGAATAACCCCACAGTTATATCTCAAAGCACATGGCATCACACCGAACAAAGGTATAAGGTGGAACGAAGACGAGCTGGTGACGTCAGAGTATACAACATTTTTCCCCCCTAAAAATTATTTTAATTTTGAAAAAATTAAAGAAATTACTGAATTTACGACGTCACAAAATCGCGAAGATGATACGGGCGAACTGTTCGCCTCGACGATCTTCTTGGACCACTTGGGCTGGTCCGTTCATGGCCATTTGCTGGCCTGGTCATCGAAACTGGTTCAGGGCCATTCCCGAGAGCGTTGTCATCATTTGGTAGATTGACTAGTGGTGGATCATCGAACGAGAGATCATCATTTACTCTCGGTGATGATGCTGATGCAGAAGTCGAAACCGTAATAGCGGCTTCCTCTTGTCGAGTTGTTGGCATCGGGACGTGGATGGAGGATTGACGAGTTGCGCCGTAGTTGGTGTCAACGGTTGATTCTTGAGGCCGGGGCAGCGTGACTACTCGCTTCCGAATTTGGTCGGCGTGTCTGACCAAACAATTACCATCCATCGTTTCAACAATGTAGGTCACTGCTCCTGTCTTTTCTACAACTCTCGCCGGTAACCACAAGGTCGAGCCTGGCGAATAATTTCTTACATAAATCGCTTCATGATGATAGAAAACTCTTTTAGGCTGTGACGCGTCGTTCGCCGTTTCATCTTTTTCCAGAATGAGGTCCAATGGCGTTCGAATGTTACGACCCATTAATAACTGACTTGGAGTCTTTCCTGTGGCACAACTTGGCGTGGTATGTTGAGCCAATAAAAACCGTGATAGGGAAATATCGATAGGCGTCCCCGGTTCCGATTTCTTGAGCGCCTCTTTAGTAGTCTGTACGTAACGTTCAACTGGACCGTTACTTTTGGGGTTGTACGGCGGTGTGAAAATGTGACGAATGCCGTTTTTAGTGCAGATCATCTGGAATTGTTCGGACGTAAAATATGCGCCATTGTCCGACACGAGAATTTTTGGAATGCCATGGGTAGCAAAAATTTGCCTCAGCTTACTTAAAATTTCTGACGTCGATGATGACGAAATTTTGGCAACTTCTAGCCATCTAGAGTATGCGTCGACAACGATTAAGAACATCATTCCTTGAAACGGTCCCATTAAATCTATATGGATTCTTTCCCATTTATTACCTTTAATACTCCAGTTTAGAAACCAAGGAACCGGATTTACTTTAGGCGGCGCATGCCGCGTTTCCTGGCACATTGAGCATTTTCCGACAACTTCTTCGATGTCTGAATCCATTCTCGGCCACCAGCAATAAGAGCGTGCCAAGCTCTTCATTCTAACAACACCAGGATGATTTACGTGAAATTCTGTTAAAATGCGATTCCGCAAATTAGACGGAATAATTAGCCGGTTAGCCCAGAGAATCAAATCTTTTTCGACGTGAAGCTCGTGACGTCGATTGAAGTATGGACAGTAGACGTCGTCATCAATTTTCGTCGGGAAGCCGTTTAAAAGCCATAGCTTCACCTTACACAAGACTTTGTCGCTTTTCATTTCTTCAACTATGTCGTCGAATTTAACTGGAAAATCGATGGATTCCAGCATGTGAATGTTGGCGTATTCGTCGTTCGATTCTTCTTCGTTTCGGACAGGTAGTCGACTGAGAGCGTCTGGGGGCCCTTGATTTTTCCCCGAGCGATACACTAAGGTGAAATTATATGCACTCAAAGCTAGACACCAGCGAATGATGCGAGGAGAGACCATGACTGGAATTGGTTTTTCTTTCCCAAAAATTCCGAGAAGCGGCTTGTGATCGCTGTAAACAACGATGTCATGGTGTCCTGCCAAGTATCTATGCCATTTCTTGAAACAATGGACTATTGCGAGAGCCTCTTTGTCGAACGTTGAATAATTTCTCTCTGCCGTAGTAAGGGTTCTAGAGCAGAACGCTATCGGTTTTTCGTGGCCGTCGACCACATGTGACAAAACGCCTCCCACGCCATACGTTGAAGCGTCCGCCGTGATGACGATTGTTTTTTCTGGGTCGTAATGTACGAGGAGATCTTCAGTACATATGAGCTTTTTCAACGAATTAAAAGCAGATATTTCTTCTTTGCCGAATTTCCAAAGACGGTTTTTGTCTAATAATCTGTGAAGTGTTTCGGCGATTTCAGCTTTATTTTTTTAAAATGCTGAATAAAACGAAAGTAGACCCAAAAAAGCTTGAAATTCGGTTTTGTCTCTTGGGTACGGGGCTTCTTTAATGGCAGTTACTTTATCTGCAGTCGGCTGAATTCCCTTTTCGCTGACGATATACCCGAGAAATTCGATTTTCTTCATGAAAAATTCACATTTGTCCCTTCTTAGCTTTAGACCGTTGTTTATGAGTCTCTCAAGAACTTCCCTCAGTCGATCGTTGTGATCCTTTTCTGAAGGACCTGAAATCACGATGTTGTCCAGGAAAATTAGAACACCTGGGATGTCACCCAAAATCGATTCCATGAACTTTTGAAATTCACGAGGAGCAGAGGTAAGCCCGAAAGGTAGGCGATTCACACGAAACAAACCTCTGTGAGTGTTTACAGTGAGAATTTCAGACGATTTAGCATCCACGGGCAACTGTAAGTACGCCTGAGCGAGATCGATCTGCGAGAAAACTTTTGCTCCATTTAAACTAGTCATTAGTTCTTCAGTTGGCGGAAGTGGATAGGAACTCCCTTTTAATGCTGGATTTGCCGTTCTTTTATAATCGATACATATCCGCACCGAGCCGTCTTTTTTAAACACTGGTACTATTGGCGATGCCCAGTTCGAATACGTAGTTGGTTCGAGCACTCCTTTGCTGACCATGTCGTCGATGGCTTCGGAAACTTTGTCCCTCAGCGCGAAAGGTACGGGTCGAGCGCGGCAAAAAACGGGTTTAGCGTCGCTGTCCAGTACAATATTAATCGGAGATCCTCGAGCACGACCTAACTCACCAGCAGAAAATAATTTTTCAAAAGTCGTTTCGATAGTAGCCGGAGACAGTGTTTTACTTGTAGCGGTGTGGTTAATACCAACTACTTCTATACCGAAAGCCGTGAACCAATTGCGGCCCATTAAAGTTCGACCACCTCTCTCGACTACTGCCAATGGTAGGACTGCTCTTCGTTTTTTAAAACTGACCTCGACGTTTGCCACTCCCAAGACTTCGATGCATCCCTGGTTCCACGCCCTCAATTTTACGTCGACCGGTGCCAAATCTGACAGCCTCGAAATTCCGAACATTTTTACGAAATCGGAACGAGTAACGACTGAGATCGACGCTCCAGAATCGATTTCCATTTCGTGTGGGACTCCATTAATTGACACCTCTACGAAGACGAACTCTCGACTAGAGTCAGAACCTTCAAGCGAAAATAACTCACCCTCGAGCTGGTTGACCTTGGAAAAAGTATTGTTCTTATCCGTCGACTTAGATTCGGAGCTTTGTTTTTTTTGTTCGGCGTTTTCCCGAAGACGACAAACCCCGACCCCGACTTTTTTACAAAAGAAACAACTCTTCGTCTGAAACTTACACTCCGGTTTCAAGTGGCCAACTTTTCCGCAGCAAAAACACTTCTTCGTTGTTTTAGAGCTGTCCTCCGACGATTTTTTCCCTTGCCAATTAACAGTGGCTTCGATGGCAGGAAGTGGGTTGGAACGCAATCTCTTGCCCTCTTCGGACGTTGATTCTAAACTTTGGGCGAGATGACAAGCTCTTTGAAAAGTCAACTCGTCTTCCGATAAAAGACGATTTTGTATTTTTTCGTCCCGTAACCCAACCACTAATTGATCCCGTAGCGCTTCATCTAAAAATGTACCGAAATTGCAGTGCCTCGCCTGATTTTTGAGACGAATTATAAAACAAGCCACCGATTCGTCCGTTTGAACGGTTTTATGAAACTGGAACCGCTCGGAAATTGTATTTCGAACAGGCGCGAGGTGCTGCGTTAACAACTGTTTTATTTGAACATACGACTTAGTGCTAGGGAGGTCGGGGGCTGCTAAATCTTTCAAGATTGAATACGCCGTTGGACCAATCAACGTGAGAGTAAAACTCACCCTCATGTCATCTTCGACTGCATTAACGCGAAACAACTGTTCCAGTCGCTCGAAATAAGCGTTTATGTCCGAGGAGTTAGGCGAATTTAAAACGATTGGTTCAATATTACCAATTAAAGCCATAGCGGCAACCGAAAACCAACTCACACAAGACGATCACCGAAAACTATTAAACGAAATTCACGCGTTAACTGATTTTACTCGTCGCCAATGTAATGTTCTATGGGTCGGAAAACTCATTATTTCAACTCTTAATTGACTGGTTTATTAAACGAAAACACACTAGAAAAAGAAACGAACTTGAATAACCCCACAGTTATATCTCAAAGCACATGGCATCACACCGAACAAAGGTATAAGGTGGAACGAAGACGAGCTGGTGACGTCAGAGTATACAACAACACTGTGCTCGTAAAGTCCCTTGGTACTTCGTTTTTAATACGCCTACGTGGTTCGTGACAGTAGTAGTCAATAGTAGGTAATCGTCTTCCTGTATTTTTTATTAGCATTGAACAAATATCAAACGAACGTGAGATTACGATACGACCGCGAACCTCCAACATTGTCATTTTTCACGATCTATTCATAATATGAATCTCAATACCCAGACGTTTTGTCATCTCATCTCGCCTCTAATGCCAGTGTAGTCAGGGCATATTCGAAGACGATCTGTTTTCAACTAAGCCGGTGGGTAAGAGAACCAATTTTATAGAAAACTGATTGGTTTACTGTAGGGAATTGGATTGCTTTTCGTGTTTGATTGCTGTAGACGATTTATGGACCACCAATTCAGACCATAAGCGGATTCAGTAGACATGAAAGCACGTGACGAATTCCCGACGTCTCCCGAGCCCACATTGCTCTATTGGAGCTTTTGGGGTTCGCACGTTACAAAGGCCCGGTTACACGGCCAGTCTTTCCCTACGGAAAGTTTGAGCGTGTGGACGGCAAAACTGACTGGCTCGTTCAGGTCTCGGGATCGACTTGATTGAATCATCATCAGTCCTCAAGCTTTAGAGTATTTAACCGGACGATATGACCATCCTGACATAACAAATCAACATTTCCCAGGATGAGTGGTCATTTTGTGCCACAAAATTGTCCAAGATGGTGAGTTGGACCATTTTCGGGGCGTCTAGAAATGAAAGAGTCTGGTTCTTGGGGGCTAAATTCCAGTTTTCTGCATTAATAGTCAGCTTCTAGCGCGATATTATCAATCTTTCGAGTAAGTGTCACCGTTTCTGTGGAGGTTTCGTCGAAAAATTGTGACTTTTCAAGATATTTATTTTAGGTAGGCTAATTACTCAGTTTGAATGCCTGAATTGTCAATTCACGAGTCGGGGCGTGCCCGGTATTAAGCTAAACAGTCAGTTTCTAGGGTCAAGACTCTATAGTTTGAGTCTAAATCAACGGTTTCCTGAATGGATCGTCAGTTTCGTTGGATCCAATAACTGGCAATTCACTCACAGTGGTACAAGCACATTGCAGCATTCTACATCATAAACCAACGGCCAGAAATTGCTATGTTTACCAAAAAATCCCGACGATGCATACTTGAAAACGAACTTTATTAGCCTGAAACTAAAAGGTATCGAGCCAAGAAACGGACGCTTCAGCTGCTTAACATTATTACACTGCTTTATGGGAGAAATAAGGGACATAATCCAGGCCGCAAATGATTAGCTTCACGCTACATTCTGGGCGAGGGACACGAATTAAAAACTACAGATCACAGAGCGAGAGAAAGCAGGATCCAAAAACTGTTTTTACGGGGTGAGGTGGGGGGGGGGGACTGTGACCGCTCACTTGATGACTGTTGTGATTTTTTTAAGGGAAATTGATGTGATTATTAAAAAAAAGGGAAACTTGAACGTACTGGTTACATTTTTATTATTTCAACAAAGGAGAAGAACTAACTCAAAAGAAAAAGGATTGATGGGCTGGCGGGGGATCTAGACGCGCTTGGCGCATGTTCCATTTTATTGATCGCGGATCTAGAGAGTATGAGGAGGGGAATTCCTTTTGCAAGAATGTTAAATTTATGAAAAATATTACAATTCTCCCCCACAATAATAAAAGGTTATACATAGATACAAAAATTGAATTAAACTTGATGCATCGCGATAATTAAATCCCGATTGACGAATTGAAAAAGAGAGAAAAAAAAGAAAAAACTGTTAACTGAATTTAACAAAAACGAATATCGAAATTTACACTGGAACTCGCGAACTGAATAGCACTTTAGCACTTACGCGGTTCACTTCCACTTCGTAGTCTTGCAGATAAGCTGGTTTTCTGCGTTGGCGAGTGGGACGTTCGTGACCTGCAGGATCTACCTGTGCAGGCTCTTGGTCGATCTGTTCGACGAATGAGTCGAAACCATCATGTCTGGCGCTGCAGCTGGGTGATGACGGCAACGTACTGTGCCTTGATGATTTGTATGTGTTTCATGTTGAGATGGTCCCTGAAGAGTCGGTTGATCTTTGAACGTGACCTTTTTCGCAGTGGAGCGAAGTTGATTGATGTGTCGCTTTAAAGAGCGGCCGTCGTCCAGCTCTACGATGTAATGCAAGTGGCCCAATTTCCGGGTTATTTGTCCGAATCGCCACTCGAACTTGTTGTTCCGCATTATTTGTGTTTGTACTCGTTCTCCTACATTGAGAGATCGGATTCTATAGAGGATCGATGTTCGGCTCTTTTCCTCGTGATACGGATGTAGGGCATCTAATTTTATTCGAATACGGCGGTTCAGGTATGCCTCGCCTGGTGAAACGCCTGATGATAATGGCGTTGCCCTGTATCGGAGAAGAATCTTGAGTACTTTTTCCTCGATCGAAATTGGTTCCTTCTCCATCGACTTGAGCTGTTTTTTCAGTGTCTGTACGTTCCTCTCTGCAAGGCCATTCGTTGCCGGATGGCCTGGAGCAATGAATTTTTGATGAATGCCGTTATCTCGACAATATTTTGTAAAAACGTCGCTGGTAAAAATTGACGCATTGTCTGAGACCATAGCCAAAGGATAGCCATGGAAAGAAAAAATTTCGTTGAGAAGTCCAATTGTGTTCAAAGAAGTCGGGGGTTCTCGGAGTGATTTTATTTCTGCCCACCGAGATTTAGCATCGATGAAATGAGGAAATTAACTCCTTGTAGAGGTCCCGCATAATCGATGTGGATGCGGTCCCAGTTCGATTTTGGCTCTTCCCAATGGTGAACAGGAGCTGTCGAAGGGTTTTTCTGTACGATGGCACATTGCTCGCATGATTTAACGAGATGTTCGATCTCTTTGTCGATGGAGTTCCAAGTACAATAACGTCGTGCCAGCTGTTTCATCTTAGTGATTCCTAGATGAGTGGCATGGAGTTCCTGGAGCACAGCTGGTTGGAGAATCTTAGGTATCACGATCCTATTATTTTTAAAGAGGATCCCTTGATCAATAAAATAGTCGCTATCGACCGGATTTGACAGTAATTCGCTTTTAATTGATGAAAGATACTCATCTTTCTCTGTTTCTTGCCTCAAGATGTCGGCGTTGAGTTGATTACTTGAAATTTCGAAAACAGCGGTTGTGCAAATTTGGTGGATTTCGTCATTAATCATTATGTCCGATGATATGTGATGCTGAACAATTGGCGCGCGTGAGAGGCAATCAGCGTTTTGATTATCATGGCCGTGCTTGAATACTACATCGTAGTCGAATCCCGACAGGAACGATGCGTATCGTAAGAGACGCGCTGACGTCATTTTCGGAAGTGTTGTCTTCCGATGGAAGATTCTTGACAGAGCTTGATTGTCCGTAACGAGCGTGAACTTTTTCGCAAAAAGGTAGTCATAAAAATGGTTGACCCCGAAGATAATGGCTAATGCTTCCCGGTCTAATTGGGAGTAATTTTGTTCTGCCTGTGTTAAAGATCGGGACGCAAACGCTACGGGACGGTCTTCCTGATTTATGGGGTGCGATAGAATAGCAGCGATGCCTGTGGGACTGGCATCGGTTGTTAAAACTATTGGTAAGTCGATATCGAAGGGCACGAGTACGCGTTCGCTCGCTATTTCGTTCTTCAGATGTTTGAACGCGTTTTCACATTCCCGAGTCCACGTGAATTTTCGATTTTTCTCAAGCTGTTTCCTTAGAGGATACGTTATAGTTGACATGTTTTTGAGGAAACGAGAGTAATAAGTTGTCATGCCAAGGAAACGGCGTAATTCGATGACATTTTGAGGACGTGGCATCTCGACTAGTGCTTTAACTTTTGATGGGGCTTTGAATATTTTTCCGTCTTTGATAAGATGCCCAAGGTATTCGATTTCTGTCTGGAAAAATGCACACTTGTCGATATTGAGGTGAAAATCATAATCAGTGAGTCGTTGTAAACATATGATTAGATTTTGATGACGTTCGTCCTTCGTTTCACCGTGAACCAAAATATCGTCGAAGTACGAGATGGTTTTCGGTAATCCTTGAAGAATTTGGTCAATTACTCGGGTAAATTCGGCTGGAGCAGTCTTAATGCCAAAACTTAGTCGATTCATTTTGTAATTGCCGCGATGAGTTGATATTGATTGGATCGTACTGCTTTCCTCGTCCAGGTGCAGGTATGCTTTATACAGATCCAGACGGCAAAAGTACCTTGCATTCTTGAGACTGTGAAGCACATCATCGATACGTTTGAGCGGATAGTTTGAATTAACAATTTTGTCGTAGACGCCGATTTTATAGTCGACGCAAAGTCGAACAGATCCGTCAGCCTTCGGGATGACTACAAGAGGCGACCCCCAGTCGCTGATTGGTGACTTGGTTATTATACCCGCATTTTCGAGAGAGTCGAGTTCTCTATCGACTTTTTCGCGAAGCGCGAAGTGAACAGTTCGTGCTGGTGTGAAACGAGGCTTAGCGTTCTCACGGAGTGTCAATTTAATCGTCACGTGAGGGACCCCGCAGATTTGGCCTGTTGGAAAAACCCACGGTCTAAATCTGCGGTTCTGGCCTGTCATTCTCCACTCACGTTCAAGTCAGGCCGGGCCCGTTAGAAAAATCCGCGGGCCCGGGCTGCGGTTCTGGCCTGTCAAAAAAATCCGTTCGTGTATGGCTTGCTATTGGTGGTGGTGGGGTGGGGGGGGGTAAACATGGAATCACAGTTTGCACACGAAATTTCGAGAGGCAGAACTTTGACAACCAACAAGTCACAACTTCAAAGAACTGGTTCCACGTACTTGATACAGATCTTTCTATTTCATGCTCTGCATTGCAGGGCCTGCAACTTTCCCTCCTCCTTCAACACAGAATTTCGCAAGCTTGTCCCCCTCAAGACCTCGAATGCTGTATTATTTCTGCTTTTGACCCACCTTAAAAGCAATTTTGCGGGGGCCGGCTGATTAAAATTACCAATTTCGCTACCATGACTCTTCCAGCAATTTAGCGGATCTGTCACTTACAGAAACCAATTTCGTGGGTTTTGGATCCATAAAAATAGAATTTTCTGGGGGTTCGCTCATTAGAGACCCATCACTCTGTTTCTCGGCTGCTAATTGACATAGTGAGATAAAAAGCCCCCCACCACCACCCTATAACTTAACAAAGCGCTGCGACTGTCTGGTTGATGTCGGGGCACGTGCCCCTTGACACTTCCTTACGTACGGCTCCAAGTTCTGACTTGGCTTCTGAGAGAGTTCGCCCCGAAAATGAACTGAGAAAAGTGTTGATATTCTGAAGAAAATTGTATCAATTAGAGGCTATACTATATTTTAATCAATTCGAATGGGAATTCGAGAGAAAAGAAGACGAGGAATGATAGGACGGGGGTCGAGGTATCATCTGTTCTGTTCCCCAAACCTCTAGAAGGTAGAATGCTGCCAGAAAAAAAGGTATTGAAACAAATCTGGGAAAAAGTCGGACATTTCTTGCGCAAGTACTTGTCTGCCCAAATGGCAATATATTTCAGTGTTTAAACTTGGTTCAAACGAAGCATTTTGGTTTTTTGTTTCACTTCAGCAGTGGGTTTAAGAGAGGGGGTAATAAAAATGCTTCAAATATGTGCGAATAATTTCATACTAAGCCCCTCCATGGGCTTCAAAATGGGGATAATAAAAAAGAAATAATTCAATTTCTTGAACTATCATTCAACCAAACAAACCTAAAACTTCACTTTTAATGGTTTTAACTACTTAAAACACCTGCTACAATAGAAGACAGGACAGAAAAGTCTCCGTGTGTACACGGCTTAAGGGGGAGTCGTACATGTGTTTCCTCGACCCCCCTCCAATCATACCTCGCCTACTCCGCGTTACGTAAATTACCGCCGTATTTCGGGACTTCAAGGGCTCATTTAAATCTTCAGGAAATCCCGCACAACCGTATACGATCTTGCTTTCCTAAAAAAGTCGTCGAAAGAGTGTGAATTTTCAAGGCAAAAGTTTATGTGCGTTTTACAGTTATTTTAGGGATGAAATATGAAAAAAGAAGATCGTATGGTTGTGCGGAATTTCCTGAAGTCCAGGATTGGTGCAGAAATACGGCGGTAATTTACGTAACGCGGAGTAGGCGAGGTATGATTGGAGGGGGGGGGTCGAGGAAACACATGTGGAATTTTAGCGTGATTAAAAGTACAAAATGAGTTTCACATCACACGCAGGGTTTGTTCTCGGCATCCTCTCACCCCCTTCCTCCAACCGTACGCCTCATAAGTATAAAAAAAAAATAAAAAATAAAGTAATGATGAATTAATTCATTGAAAACGAAGTGGCGAAGCGCTTCATTAATTATTCAACAACTTCCAATACTGATGAATGATGATGAACAAAGATTGAGGAACGACGGAAGTGATCGGCATCACATTGTTTTATTTTTTGTTATTAATTTATTATTAACAATTTTGCGATCTTCCGAACCACGTTAATTTCCATAGTTTTACACTAATTCCGCATTGTGCGGAGCACATATTACGATATATTGGCGAAAAGTCAATTTTCTCGAGCTGAATATCGCACGCTGACCTCCCCCCGAAATTCCCGGACCACGACGTGTGGGGGGGGGGAGACAGTTTTTGACCACGAGGCTTGTTGACAGTTTCCACGGCCGTGTTTCCGGAAAACGAGAAGTAATTGAAGTCGTGATATCCAGTCGTTCGTCACTTGATCTCAAAACTTGACTTGGAGACTTCTCAAAGCTTTAATTTTTGGGGCTTCTCAAAACCTTGAATTTCAGCCTTCTCAAAGCATTGTTCTGGGACCTTCTCAAAGCCTTAATTTTTAGCATTCTCAACGCCTGAATTTTGAGCCGTCTCAACGAACTGACGAAGCACTCACACCCCCCCCCTCTCCCCCCATCCACCTTACACACCATCATAGGTGTGTTACACTATGAAATTCACACTAAAACCTACAAACATTGGTCACAACAACTGTCAGTTCCAACTAAAGACGAAATTAAGTCGCCGGTGTCCGATTTGAGTTGGTCAAAACGTTGATATTTTACGACAGAAACTTTTTTTTTCAAAAATTGCAAATTTCGACTTCAAAACGGACCTAAATTGGCTGATTTTACATGTTCGAAAGCAAAGCTTCGCGAAGGGCTCTTTCAAAAACCATTGTCGTAGGACTTGGGCCCTGAGAGTGGCGTGGATGTGACTGTGGCTGGCTTTTAAGGCCAAAGAGCAGTCATCCTCGTATTTATACGCCCGAAATTTTTCCCCACAATCTGTTTCTTTGGCCCAAAAACTGGCTGTTCAGCCATTAAACTTCATTTGTTGGTCAAAATCTTGAGATTTTACGACATAATTCAAAAAGCAATGTCGTGGGGTTATGGCTCTCTAAAAAAAACAAAAAAAAAAACAACAATTTCAGGGTTGCCTCCTTCACGGTTTTGCGACCCTGGCTAGAGCCGGCGCGGCGGTTTGGTTAGAACCATTTTGGTTATCCATAGTTTGAGTTAATTGTCCAGAAAGAAACGATAGCAATCGCTACATGAAGCACGAGAGAATGCGTGAAATAACCTTCAGAATAATAACCTTGCAATTTTTTTTTTTTTTTTTAATTTTTACGACTTTATATTTACATTTTTCATTCGTAAATGACCATCACAAGATCGTGTCCTCCTTGGATCGTCTTGGTGGCGTTTAATAGTCGATTGCATTGGTCACCTCTGATTGATTTACGTAAACGATAAAATTCTCCCCCCCCCCACCAACAATTTATTTGTTATGATGAATCTGGGGGGGGGGGCAAATTTAAAGCCCTCTGACCTCTCAGGCTCTCAACCGCTCTCCGTTTATGCAAACTTTCACTCGAGTATTTTTATTTTTATTTTTTTTTTTTTTAGTACTTTAGACGGCTTATCAGAGTAAATAAGGAAGTGTACGTTTAGGGGAAGAAGAAAACGAAAATTCAATCGTCATGAAAGCAGTTTTCAACCCTCTCACGTTAGAAAGGAAGGGACAGATATGGCGAAACGATTGAAAGGAAACAATTCCAACGGTCGTTGATGAACAATTTCTGTTTTTCTATTGATCAATTGAGTCGGAGAAACTGTTGCTGTAATGAGCAGAAGGTGGAGCCTAATAAGAACCTTGCAATCAACTTTTCAATGGGGTTCTGTAGGTGTTCGGTATGAACGGAGGGGGGGTCCCGAAAATGCAACGGGGGGGGGGGGATTACTAAAATAATATACGTCCGGCGTTTTACGTAATTTTTTGGTTCAGTCATTACATTCGGTAAAGACAAAGGTTCAGGACGACCTAACGGTCGTGCGGGTCATAGAAGTCCCTCAACTCCCCCCCTTCCACCCACTCCCAAGTTTGTCGTATTGAGTGACAATATTTTCAAGTATTTCAAGTTGAATTTGGCTAAAGTGTTTGTTCTGCCCGTGAGTCTGAAAACGATCGCGGATAAGTCGCGGCCTTAAATGCGTTGGTTGGAATAAAATGCAACGAAACATGAATGAACAAAAAAAATTAAAATTAACTGAGAAAAAAAAAACTGACAGGCCCAAGCTTGGTAAATAGAAAAAGTTAACCAGGCGACCTATTTACTTCTCGCGAACAGAAAAAGTGAAGGATACAGTCAACGTGACTTATAAACTGGTTTTTTGCTGGTGAACGCGGTGTAACTCACAACTAAAAAGTGTTTCTAGTGTGACGGTTATTAACTAAAAGTTAATGTTTTTTCCGGGATTTGTGACATCTCCATTCTCCAGCTCCAGGCTCTTGGTAAATCACCTGCAGACGACATGTTGGAGCCCTCACACCGAACGATGAGGCGCAGGGTTCGGGTGACGGATGTCCTCCCCTTTTTTTAATTACAGTCACGCCCTCCTGCACCCTCAACCAGTAAAGTGATCGAAGATCACTTTTTTCGAACATCCAACCTTGAATTAATGTGTGTGTGTGTGTGTGTTAATGAGGTTCAACCACTTTGCCGCCGCGCAGAACCAGAAAGGACACTCGGGGAACACTCCGAAAAGGATTTCCTGGTCAATTGAAACTCCGCACACATGCGTGTACATACTGCCGGATTTGTCGTGTCGAAGGCCGCATATTGCTGAATGATTCGATTCTAATTAAAAAGAACGCCCTCAGATCGTTAAATTATACGGCTAGAGGGAGGGTATATGAAATCATAAAATCTTCAACTTTTTTTTCTCCCATCAAATTAAGTTGTAATTAACCCTCCGCCTCCTGGAGGCTAGCTCGGTGAGGCTTTTTTCTTTTGTAGCCAGTGAGTGTTACAATAGAAAGAGAATTAAACTATAAAATATAAGTGTACCTACAAAAAAAGTGACTGGACAACAAAAACTAGAAAGGAAATGAAAGTGCGCCCCCGTCAATCAACGCCTGGGCGATTCCCCCGCGCCATGACTGATGAACGTCATTTTTCCTGTCCCGCTATAGAACTGACCTTTCCCCTTTTCGATCTTATTTAATCACGTTCGAATGACTCGGCTTTGCAACTCTCTTTACAACGTCCCACTACCACCCACCACCGATGGTGGAAGGGAGGGGGGGGGGTTAGACGTCCCTTGAAAGGCCTTCACCCGCTTTCTTTTTCGTGTATGACCGATATGGAGGAATAAATAAAGGATGATTGGACATTCTCAACCGCGTCGTGTCATTGATGGCTTCATTCATTCTCTTTCTCCAACCCCGCACCTTTCCCATTAGCAAAACATTCAACCTTGTTACATTTGGCTGCTTAACTGGAAGTCGGTATGTTCAACACGGTGCGTTGAATTAAAAAAACAAAAAAAACATGTCAATGCCGTGGCAAAACAAAACAAAAAGATTTTCACGTCTTGTAGGGCCGAATTTGTTAATATTTCCGGGGATTAAAGAACGTCTAATTGCGCCCCATTCTCTACTTGCGTAACAACTTTCAACATCTGTTAATTTTTAGGATGATGCGCTGTAAAATCGTTCCGGATAAACTGCTTTCTTCCTCGTGTAATTTTGCCGATGAAATTCTTCCCCGTCTAATTTGTAGAAAGGGATGTCCCGAGTGGTCAGCCAAACGGTTGGTGGGAAGGGGGGAAGGCGGAGGAGGAAAACATTTCCTCCTGCCGTGGAACCGCAACCACTTCTCCACAGTTAACCAAATATGTTGATTTCTGCACATATTTTAGTGTCTCATCATGGTCTCCCGTCGTTGGTTATTTTGACTGTGAACATTGCACAACCGCAGAATTGTTCGCTGGGCGAGTCAATGGCTGCCCCCTACCCCTCCCCCCCTACAGGATTTGGACTTGAGGAAAATGGGCTAATTAGTGCCTTAATTTATTGTCGATCGATTTTATTTGACACAATCATGAAATAGCCTGAAAACCGCCTATTAGATTATTGAAGAAAAACACCCTAAAAAAAACCAATTGCTAATCTTACAGCCCAAAACCAGGATTGTGCCTTCTTCCCGCCCTGGCTTGATGACCAGGATTAAGCCTGACATGACGGCCGGGAAGTGACCCGACACGTGCAAGTCCTGGTTATCCTCGATCCACTCCCCGTCAGCCACACCAGCTGGTCAAAGCTGCATGCACGTGAACCTGGCGGCACACATATCACTAAACAGGACGAAAATGGCGCCATTCGTTTGTTTAGCGTTTGTTTGGCCCAAATTTACGTTTGTTTAGCCCTGCAACATACAATTTTTTAAAAAACAAAATGTGTGCCGCCAGCTTCACGCAACGGCACACATGACCCCCATCGTTTGTTTCGCTACATATTCGGACAGAACATCGTTTGTTTACGTTTGTTTAGCCCAAATTTTCGTTTGTTTAGCCCAGCAAAACATGTATTTATAAGAATATAAATCATGTGTGCCGCCAACTTCACGCAACGGCACACATGACCCCAATCGTTTGTTTCACTACATATTCGGACAGAACTTCGTTTGTTTACGATTCTTTAGCCCAAATTTTCGTTTGTTTAGCCCAAATTTTCGTTTGTTTAGCCCAGCAAAACATGTATTTATGAGAAAATACAACATGTGTGCCGCCAACTTCACGCAACGGCACACATGACCCCCCAATCGTTTGTTTCGCTACATATTCGAACAGAACTTCGTTTGTTTACGTTTGTTTAGCCCAAATTTACGTTTGTTTAGCCCTGCAACATACAATTTTTTAAAAAAACAAAATGTGTGCCGTCAACTTCACGCAACGGCACACATGACCCCAACCGTTTGTTTCGTTACATATTCGAACAGAACATCGTTTGTTTAGCTCAAATTTTCGTTTGTTTAGCCCAGCAAAACATGTATTTATAAGAATATAAATCATGTGTGCCGCCAACTATGTAGCGAAACAATCGGTTGTGTGCCGTTGCGTGAAGTTGCGTGAAGTTGGCGGCACACATTTTGTTTTTTAAAAAATTGTATTTTGCCGGGCTAAACAAACGAAAATTTGGGCAAAACAAACGAAAATTTGGGCTAAACAAACAGTAAACAAACGAATGGCGCCATTTTCGTCATGTTTAGTGATATGTGTGCCGCCAGGTTCACGTGCATCAAAGCTGGTGCGTTACCGGTGTGGACCGCTTGGCGGTGGGGAGTTTTACAGGTGGTAAAGTAGGGGCGAGGAGAGATACCCGTACGATGAGCGCATGTCGATGCTATCGGCGAGCTGTTGCGTACAGCCCAAAACCACCACCTTATTACTTTAGAACTGTTATCGGTCAGCACAACTCAGAAAGTCACTCCCCCCCCCCCTCTCACACACCAACCCAGCCACGACTATCGAACTAACGCTTTAAAACTAGTCTAATGTCAGGTCAACGAAATTCCTCAAGAATGAAAATTGCCTACCTCCTGCACCTCCCCCCCCTCACAGCCAATTTCACAGAATTGATTCCCCAAAACGCCAATTCCACAGGGTTTATATTCATTAAAAAATCAATTTTACGGGGTTTGGTCCTTCCATGAAAGCCAAATCCGTAGGGTCAATTTTATCCTAACGCAGCTCGCGGTTTTTTCTCTTTTTCTTGTTCTTGTTTTGAGGGGGATGGGTGGGGGGGGGGAGTTTTAGCCTCGAGGTAGGCCAAACTCACCGTTTCCCCGCCACAGCACAACCGATCTTGCCGTTTCTTTCATATGATGAGCAGCGTAATTCGTGGGTTTTCTTATTTACTTGAGCAGAAAAGTCAAAATTGAGCTGAGCGTGGGGGGGGGGCGGAGGGCCTTAGCCACGAAATTGACAAACTTACCGTCCCCCTCCCCACCACTATTGACCGCAGAACAACCAAAATTGCGGTTTCCCTCTAAAACGCGCGGAACAGCCAAACATTCGCTGTTTTTTATCCTAAATCTCGCAGAACAGAAAAAATGTATATTTTTTTCCAACAGCCAAACTTTCAATTTTTGTTAATTTTATCCGACAAGCAGCACAACTCGCGGGTCTTTTTTTATACTGAATAGCCCTAGCTTAGAAATAGGCCACTTTCTCGCTCTAGAGCGAGAATATTACCCCAGTGCGATGTTTAATAGTACATTTCATAACAAGTGCGGAAAGTAAGAAATATCGTGCGAGTCTATTACACGAGCACATGATATTTCACTTTCCGACGAGTAATGAACGACGTTTTTCGCACTACGATGGAGAATTTATAGGCAGGTGCTCATTCTGGAAATGTTATGGTATTTACGTGTGAGAAACCCAAACACAGTGAACAAACCAACAGGCACAGACAGGAAGAGGAACCAGAAAAAAAAAACAAAACAATATCACAGAATTCAAGTTGAGACCTCCAAGAGAACAAGGCCGGTCGCCCACTGGAAGCGTTTTCGAGCTGCAGGCTTAGCTGCAGTCAATTCAATTTAAGGCTTTGAGATGTACGCTCGTTGTAGCGCCGCTCGAAAACGCTTCCAGTGGGCGACCGGCCTTATTCAAAGACCTTATAATGGAAGCTTAAGGCTTATAATTAAGGCAGAGTTATTTGATAGATATTGGGGTCTGTGCTTGAAAGGCCTCTACGCTTAAGATGGCTAATTCGATAAAGGAAACTTTCAGATTATTTCCCCTGAATAGGGCTTAACGTTCCTTTACAAGTTTGATCGGAGATCGTGGGGTAATTGCAATTTTCAAATTTTTGTTCCAAGAATTGATGATTACTCCTCGGTTGCCCGTCACTTTCCTCCTTTAACATGGACTTCGTCAATTATTTGGTCTTCGGTGTGAGTGCTTATACGATGGAGCAATTCAAGAGCTACAAAACCTTGGAGTCCTACACCAATTTCAAATCGGGGTTTCGTAAAATCCATCGGACCCGTCATAATGAACAATCTCATTGTTGTCACCGGTAAGGTAAATTTCTGCAATTTGACACTTTTCGACGTCTATAGTGTTTAATTGGTTTAACCCCTTGGTGAAAGGAGGTACATAAACTTCAGCCATGTGACGGTTGACCTGATCATGTATGTGAAAACCACGATCGCCCAGCAGTCCCGGAATTAGTTGATCAAGGATGCTGCAATTTTCAGCGATAATTTTTTCATTGAAATGGCTTTCGTATGCTTCGGACATAATCATAACGGATCCTTTAGTAACGAGTCGTACAAGGAATTCAGCAGTCATTGCATGCTTATTGTTAGAAATATGTTGGAAGGAGGCTACCTTGTTAGAGGGACTTTGACAAAAAACTTCGAAGCATTCAATCAATAAATAAATACGCAGAGAGAGTTAACCCGAGGCCACACAGAGCGATTTGCTAGGAATTCTCGAAAATAATGGAAATATCTACGACTCTAAAGGCCTAAAAACCACTAGGATGTAGCGTTACAGTTACACGATTTCTGAAAATTTAAGCACTCAGCGACATTTTTTTAAAGCGATTTATTAACTCCGGCGAATGCCCACCGATCTCCAAATATAAGAAAAACCCAAAATTTACGCGAAAAAATAGAAAAACAGCAATACCGCCTATGCATTTCCATTACGATACCACAGTCAGTGGCCCACCAAGTTAGAATTTGGAGGTAATATAACCCAACTCTTATCTCGTGTCCGTTCCCGATAGGACTTCTTCTTGTATGTGTTAGGCTGAAGTTTTTGAACAATTTCGTTCTAATTTTATTATCTTTGGCCATTGGTAGGTGTAGACAAAATGCCGTACGATGCTGTATGTAGTGGTGCGCGCGGAACTTCCCGTGTCCCGTCCCGCGCACACCAGCAAATACAAAATTAGTCACTGTTGGCTCGGGTGACGACCACATTGAAATCACCGTTCCGACCCTCTAACGGTGACATTCTTTTTCACTTATAATCGCCTCTTCATTCGTCACTTCTATCGCTTCACTGCGCTAGAGTCTCTTGAATTAAAATTGGAGCCGTCACCTAGCCATCTATCGCCCCAATGAACTCAGGAGCAATCTCCCCAAGTCTATCCCTCGTCTGTTGACTTTTTTTCTTGGACTTGGAATTGAACCTTCAGTGTAGGTCGGTAATATATTTTTATTCACTTCGTTTTCCAAGACCTGTGCTACAGTGATCCTGTATAATTTTATTTTTTGTTTAAACACCTTCCTAGTCAGGGGCGTAGCCAGCCCTTGACCAAGGGACGTTATGGAAACTAGAGACCCCAACAAAAGAACTGGTAGCGCAATAAATCGTCAAATTCTTCCCCGGAAACTGAGTTTTCACAAAAAAGGGTCGTAATCCATCAAAAACTAACATCTTCGTTCGGAAATTATCTGTTTTAGCCTTCTATTCCTGATTTTCTATCCAAAAACTGACAATTCTATTCAGACTTTTTCTATTAACAGACAATTCGATTTCCCCGGGAAATCGATATATGGCATTCAAATATACAGGGTGACCGACTTTTCATCAACTTCTTGTCTGAAATACGTAAAGTTCAACATTTTTTAACCAAACAATAACGGGGTTTAACTCAAAACTGACGTTTTTCAACAAAAAAACTGAATATTTCACTCTCGTGTAACTGAATATTTTACTTCAAAACTGACGTTTCTATGCCAAAGACAAAGTGTTCACGCCTAAACTAAAAATTTCACAGTACAACTTTTAAAATTCAAGTCTTTACCCCCAAAAACTGGTGAATTCCGCCTAAAAATGGCGGGTTTAACCTAAAAGATCAAAAACGAATGATTTTAATTGCAATTAACAGACCACTCAGTACTAAAAACTGTCGATTTTATCCTTCAATTGGCGATTTTAGTAAAAAAAAAAACGTACAATTCCTGGCCAAAGCTGACATGCCCTCCCCCTCCAAATGAAGATGGTACCACAAAACTGGCGATTTTAACCTAAAACTAAACTTTACTGTTCCATTTACACCCGAAACGACAACTTCCCCTCAAAATTAGATAATTTACTCTAAAACTGTCACACTTCAACTCAAGTTTTCCTCAAAATGGGTGATTTTAGGCCATTCTGCCTTGAAAACAGGTGATTTCACACACAAAAAAGTGACAAATTCATCGCAAAAATGACGATTTTATACCAAAACAGACGATTTCACGCCAAAGCTGACGTGTTGCCTAATAACTAATGACGTTAATACAAAACTGGTCATTTTACCCCAAAACTGACTGTTTTAATTCCAAAACTTACGATTTCATCCCAAAGACGTTTTTTAAACTGACGATTTTACCCTGAAACTTGAGGTTCCACCCAAAAAATATCACTTTACCTCAAAACTGAATATTTTACTTCAAAATTGACATTTATTTACTTTGTTGGGCACAGCTTTTCAGGGCACATAGAGTCAGTTTTGACGATTTCAAGGCTTGAATAGCTATAATTGTCATTTTTGGGCGCACAGTCTTTCCAGTTATAGGAGCGAATAGTACGTCCCAAGTGAAGGCGAGAACAGCCAGGTTGGCCATTTTCGGCGCTCCGAATGGTCTATTTTGCCATTTTCAGGGCAGGAGTCACTTGTTCAGACATTTTTAGAGCTCGATTCGTCAGGAAATTCATTTCTAGAGCACGTTATGTAAATTCGGCAATTTCTAGGGTTCAAATATAGTAATTTTAGCCATTTTAAAGACACGAATCGTCAGTTTTGCCATTTTCAGGGCTCAAATACCTAGTCCATCAAGCCAAGGCCATGAAGTTTGACCATTCCTGGTGCGCAAATTGTCGATTTTGCCATTTTCAGGGAGGGAATAATTTTTTTTTAGGCAATACCAGGGCACGTGAAGTCATTTTGGCCGTTTTCAGGGCTTCATTAGTCCGTCAAGCCAAAAGCGCGCATTATGGTCATATTTGGCTCAAGAATGGCCACTCTGTCTTTGGCGTCAATTTCAGCGCACGAATGGTCGATTTAGCTACTTTCGGGCGGTATTATCATGATCTTTTTAGGCATTTTCAGAAGTTCACCAGTCGCCACCAATTTTTAGGGCACGTGAAGTCCAGTTTTAGCCATTTTCAAAACGCGAATCGACAGTTTTGTATTTTTAGGCTTGAGTTTAGTTACTTTAGCCGTTTTTATAGTGCAAATAGCTAGTTTCAAATATTTGTAGGCAGTGAAAAGGCTGTCAAACCAGTTTTAGTAGAGCGAACCACACCATTTCTCTAGCACCTCTCTTGAGCAAATACTGAATCCGCGTCTGTCTGCGAAAATGGTATTCTAGGACGCAAAAATGGCGAATTTGGTCTTTGAATTATGTCACCCTTGCGATGTCCGTTTTGTGAGCAACAAAACCCGTTGAAATTTATTTTTTTATTAGTGAAATCCGTGATTCCGGTAACATTAGGCATTTGCTCTTGCTCAAACGAACTGCTACGAGGGGCCTGTCCTGTAAGATTTCAGGGTTCTTAAAAATATCCTTTTCCAACCGTCCGCCCCAAATTAAATCACATGTTGATGGGGAGGACGGGTGGAAACAAACAGTGATAGTGACATTAAAAAGTTATAGAACAGGCCCTCAGTAGTCACTCAAATGACAAAATCACTGGTTTTTGTCACAGTGACTGCACAGTCACAGGAGCTAGTTGTCACTGTGACCAACAAAAGCTGTCATGTCACACCTCTAATAAGTACCGCCCCAAATAACAATTCCATATTGCAGAATGGATTGTATTATTGAAAAATAAACTATTTTGAGAACATTTATTGGCATAAACTTAATCCTAAATAATACATATGAACATCTTCGAATTTTATCGGTGAGAAAATTAATATGTCAGCCCATTTCATTCTATAATCGAAGACAACACCGAGGTACTTCGTGTTTTTCACCTGGGACATTATTGGGCAGCAACAGATTGTGGGATTTTTGCATAAAGAATGCATTTTAACTTCTTGTTTAGATGGCCAACCATTACTTTTGACTGATTTTTTAGTATTTCATGTCAATTTTAATGAGCGGAGGCAATTTTCGATAAGTGTGAAGTTCGCCGTTACAGTTTTTTTGCATTCCTCCCAGGTATCCCCATAACTCAGCACGGCTATATCGTCAGCAAATAACGTTATTTTGCCTTGTATAGGAATACTACCGACCTCTTTTATGTATAATAAGGAATAATATTGGGCCAAGGGATGACCCCTGACTCACACCATAGTCATCAATAATTGCCTCATCACTTGACACACCCTCAACACTAACTTGCTGTACACGATTCATAAGATACGACTTAAACAAATCTAATACAATGCCCCGTATGCCAAGGGCTTCTAGTTTCTAACTCATTTTTTGCTTGTCCACACAATCGAAAGCTTTCGATATGTCCAGAAACATCAAATATATTTTTTTTCTTTTGGTCAATCATTTCGTAAATTTCACTAGTAAATTTATACAACGCATTTTCAACCCCCTTCGTAGCTTGAAACCCAAACTGATTTTTGTCAATAATTTCGTACCATTAACATCAATAACGGGAATAAGGTTATTCACTGAGGGATTCAGGTAATCAAGTGATTCCTGGATTCACAACATTCCCGGTAACAGTAATACAACAACGGCATTACAATAAATGCCCACCGTCTTAGGATGCAGTACGTTAATGTATAGCGGCCAGTCCTAATTATGGACCGCGATGGGCTCGAAGATTTACCTAGCGTAATTATTGCCAGTTAAGCGATCGTATGGTAGGTGGATTTGAAACTTCTAGAACCATCCGATTAACCCTCCATATGTGACGTGGGGTCTAGCGGGACCGCACTCGTTTTCTTTTACTCGCCTATCGGTGAATAATTGATGCAAATTAACCAGCTCTTGGATAGCCTCTCCTTCAGTTGTCTTCTAGCAGCAGCCGTAACGTCGAAATCGTAAAAATCGTATGTAATTTAATTAGTGCCCCGTGTTGATTTCAAAGATCACAAATTGCCGTTGGGGTTTCGTGAGACCCCAGCTTACCAAATCCGTAACATTTTAGTTAACGAATTTCTTGATCTTGATTTTTACTTCTTTTCGTAGGTACCGACCACATTAGCGACCCATTTCGCCGGATTCAGCATACGTCCATTAGTCACCTAGCTAGTAAAATTATCGGCCAAATCGTGTGCCATATACGCAAACGGTCGTATTCAGCCATTCTCGCATTTTTGACTCTCTTACGTGGGGACCGGCCACTTTAGAGACTCATATCAATGGACTCAGCATACTTTAAGAGGGACCTCTATTTTCTAAAACATTTTCTAGAATTTTCTACTAACTATGGCTATCATATTAGTAACATATTAGTTTCTTTGGATGCCCGAAACCAATTTCGCGGGGTGTGGGCTCATTAAAACCCCAATTTTGCGGAGTTGGATCATTAAAAAAAAAACACACATTTTCGCACGTTTCGCTGCATAAAATAAAAAATTTCGCGCTGGTGGCCCATCCATTCATTTTGGTTGGCACCATCATGGTCCAGTTCAACAACTCGCACAAGTCAATGGAAGAGAAGGTGGAGCCGAGGACTTATGAAGAAAGGAACCTTTTTTTTTTTTATTGTTTTTATCTCCCTTGTTACGACGATACGCAAGCTCGTCGCACAAATTTGACTGTCATCGTTCATTTTTTTCCCGTTTCACCTCTCGGCGGATTAGGAAACTGTTAATTGCGCCAACTTTCAATATGACGTGACAGACATTTTAGCGAAGGGGAAAAAAGGCTTTCGCCTTGTTGTATCACAAATTGTCGTTAACCATTTGTTGTGTGACGCGAATGGGCCCGTGCGGTAAATTTTTGATTTACGACCTGTCGAATCTTTGGTACTTAAGCTTCTTGGGATAATTGCGATGATTAATTTTTCGTTCTTTATTTCTTTTCAGAATGCGGCATCCTCCGATGATGGGTCACCGCCTCTTGTACGGGAGAGAAGGACGATCGGCATTCTGCGAGATTTGTTTCCAAATTTCTCACAGGTCAGTGTTGAATTAATTTGTTTCAATTTTGCTTAAATAAATACTTAGGCAATTAACAAGAATTAAGGGTGGGGGTGTTTATTTATTTTTATTTTTTTTGTCAAAAAAATAAAATGAAATGAAATGTAAAGGAGAAAAGGTAAGAAAAATAGGAAAAGTTCGCGTCTCTGTGTTTAGTATGTGGACAGGAAGATACAAATGTTGACGAGGATCGTCTTCCGTATCGTCGGTCGCCTCGTTCTGCAGGGCAATCGAAACGGCGGCAACGGTGGAGGCGGCGGCGGCGGTGGCGGTGGCGACGACGATCAACGAATATCCATCACACTGCCCACCTATCCACCTGACTTGACTGAAGACAGCGAGGACGAGGAGGACTCAACGGGAGCGTCAACCGTTGACGGTGACGTGACACCGAGCTCGTCGGCGGACGGTGAACCGACGACGACCATTAATCCGAACGGGGTAACATTGACGAAAAAAAGAAAAAAAAAAAGTTCTCATCCCCAACCCCCTCCCATCCCTCAATTCGTAAATTATTCAAATCTCCATAATGAACGTTTCTCGTTTTGTATTTTTTCACAACTTGTCAAATGTCCTCTCTCCACTTAAAAAAAAAAAAAAAAAACTTCACTCTCTCGTCTTGCGTCATTATGTTGATTTATTCAACGACATCACCCCCTCCCCATACAAATTCCCTTCTCTCCCAACCCCCCACCCCAGGCATCACCCACGCATCATTCCATCTATCTTTCCGCTAATTGAATTTTTTCTCGCGCTGCGACATAATTGCGCAAAAAACACAAACAACTTTTCTCTTTTATTTTCGGGGGAAGTAACTAACTGAATACGGCGGTGCATGCCCCAAAAAAAAAAACAACAAAAGACTATTTCCGAACATTTTTATCTCATAAAAGTGACGTTATGAGACCATCATTCATGCATTGTTTCATTACATTTACTGTACTTCACTGTAACTGTACGTGTATGCTATTTTCTTAGTTTTGTACGAAATCAATTACGGCAGATGTAAGGAACTTATCTTTAAAAATGTATTTTAATGTGTGTGTTTTTTTAAATTTTCATATTTTCATCTTTCAACTAATGTTATTCTTTCTCGTAACATTTGTTTTTTTTTTCATATTCATTTTCTTAAAAATAACAGACCAGGGACCAACACTTTGTACGATTTTGTTGCAATTTTTTCATCCGAACATGCATGTTACTCGCTAAAAGAACATTCTACACGACTTATAGAGTTCGATGCGCATGTTTTTTTTTATTTTTACTTATTTCTTTTTGTTTGTTTTTCTATCTGTAAAAAAAAAGGTATTTTGGAACGGGAAAAACGAACGGATTGAGCCCATGAATCCGCTGTTTGTTCCTTGTGGCTTTCACGTGCTGGCCCTGAATTTTTTTTTCCTTTTTTTTTTTTTTTTTTTTAATAATTTTGTTTTCATTTTTCGTTATTTTATTTTTGTTTGTACATGCATTTAGGTCGTTAGCCAGGTCAAGGGAGCATGAGGGGCGAGCATGTGAAAGCTTCTTTTTTTTTAATTAACTAGTTAAAATTAATCCTTTTTCCTTCCTTTTTATTCGCTGCTTATTATTCTAAGCGTAAATTGTTCCTTTCGATTAAAAAAAAATTGATACTATATGGGGCGTTTGGGGTCCCTGTCTGAGAATAATTGGAAATTCGTTGCCCGCCCCCCCCCCGCAAACCCAACGTTAACAAATTTTTGTGGTTTTTTTAAAGGAACACTTTGCGCCCCCTCTCAGTTCAAATATTCCGTTTTAAGCGTGTGCTTTTCCGGTTTGCGAAAACGTTTTTCCTAAACTTTTTTTACAGGACGCCGAAAATGCCGTCGTTGCCGAGTCTCAAGTGAAAGAGGTTCGTGTCAAACGAGACACGGAAGCAACTGCTGCTGTTGAGGATGGGGAAGAGGAGGAGGAGGAAGAGGGGGAGGAAGAAGTCGTCCAAGCCGCTGCCAGTGATAACAATGAAACGGCCGTTAAAGCGGAAGACAAATCCGCGGCGGCGGCGGCGGCGGCTGTGGGATTAGAAGAGGCGGCGGATAATGACGGCAAAGAGGAGGATCTTGAACAAGAAGGAACGGACGGTTAGTCGTCGTTATTTTTTCTCTTTTTCTTTATTTGTTTGTTTCTTTCTTTCTTCCACTACCCGCCCCCCACTCACTCATTCCTTTCTAAAACTACAAAGAGTGTGTTACGGTAAAGATAAAAAGATACTGGTGCAGGTGATGAGGGGATGGCGTTACAAGAGTTGCGTAAAATAAAGTTATCTAGGTCACGGCCACTTTCCTTTGGTCAGTTCTACTCTCGTTCCTCGCATGCCTCTTCGGTATTTTAAGAGGGGGGGGGGGGGTATCGGGTCACCGAACGACCTATGCGGTATTTAATCGCGACCACTGTCACAATCGCACAACATTTTTTGCTTTGTCTCTCGAGGATTCAGCCCCTGAAATCACTAACCGACAACTTTGCCAATAAACTTTGAAGAAAAACTCTGTGAATTGAACACTTAAGTCCAAACATTCACTAAACTAGGAAATTTTGTGGCTAAAATATAGAAAAAGCGCTAATTCACGGCTAAAATCGAGAAAAAAATCACAATTTAACGCAGGACCTGCATAAACTGGTGTTTCGTTCTACAGAAAACACAAAACTCAGATGGTTCGTATAGCTGCCGGAAAAGCCGTGGTTCTGGGGCCTCTTTGAGTACGTCATTTCATCGAAGGGAAGAGGGGGTTCCAAGTGTCTTCGCACTGTGCTTCCCGCGACACTGTTTCTCCAGCCTGACCCTGGTGAAAAAGTCAGGGTGTGTCATGGGGAGACCTTCTTCACCCCCTTGGCATATACATGCCGAAATCCGGCGCTACGTGATTTTTAAATTCACCCCCGCCCCTCTGCTTCCCTTTCCCCTAATTTTAATAAACTTTTGTTTTTATAGCGGTCCTTGACTTCATAACATTAAAACAACTCTTTCCCACCTTTTTTTCCCCCCTGGAATAAATAGATCAAGGGTGGTCATCTTTTTTTTTACTCTCGCTCTTTCTCTCTTTTCAGACAACGAAGTTTCCGAAGATAACGACGCTGAAAGTTCAGAAATTGAATCGGAGGACGAAGATCCCAGAAACAAGAGATTTTTGAATTTCAACTTGGGAGGAGGGGCGTCAGCTGACGCGGGCAGTTCGGGAGGCGGATCGGGCAATTTCCTGTTTGACATTATTAGAGTAAGTTTTTCTTTTTTAAAAAAAAATAATATTAACTGTTTTTGAATAATTTACGTGCTATTTCTTGATTATTAATAATGCTGACCCCCCCCCTCTTCACACCATTTGCCTACCCTGTGCATGAAACAATTATTAATTTTATTTTGTTCTTTCTTACTGAAACGACGGACTTTTAACACCCCCCTCCCCACAGCCTGCCACACCCACACCAATTTTTAGGGTCCTCTGTTGACCGGCGTAGGGTAACAAAGTGTCCCACCACCCACTTTTAACCACAGTTTCCCCAACTTCCACGAGAGACGGCCGTAAAAGTCCCACACGTCTCAAAATTATGGGCCCCACTCTTGAGTTTTAGGGGCGATTTTCGTTCACCACGGTTTACGCTTAAAGAAGATGAAAACGATTTGAATTTACAAATACAAAATGAACTCGTCCGCGCTCAAGGAAAACTAAAATGTTTCAATCTGACTTAATATTTTAATTTTACGTAATAAAATTATATTTTATAATGTCAGGGCCCTCGTTAATTTACATAATTAGCGAGTTGTGATGATCCCTTTCATTAGCCACTTTCTTCACGTCAGGTTTTTTTTTTTTTTTTCTTTAATATCCGGCGAGGAACGAAACACTCCCCACCCCCCGTCGACAACAACACTCATACAATTGCTTTTTTTCGTGCCCGTCTTTTATTTATTTACTCATTTCCTTTATTATTATATTCATTTTTGTTTTTGTTCCTGCTGGGTCTTGAGTTGTTAATGTGCAGTGTGCCCTAGAGATCTGCGGACAGAGCAGCGAGGATGGCGGGCACTGTATACCGCGTGCTCGCGGGAACTGATGACGCTGGACTCCCCACTTATGAATCAGCGAGATCGGTACGGAGGGGACATTTTTTTTTTTTTTTTTTTTTTCGGAGGGATATTTTGGATTGAAATTAATTTCTCCCGGTTGTAATTTGAATGCAATGAGCTTTCCCCCACCTAGCCAATCCCCTACCCACACCATTGTTCAGGACAAATCTATCTGGCTCTATAATGATGCGAAATTTTAGTTTCGTAACAGCACTTCTCCCTGGAGGGCTTCATTCGTTCATTCATTCATTTATTCATTCTCATTCTTCATTCATTCGAGAGAACTCCATTCCACAAAAAAAAAAAAACGACTAAATTCAACGCATACAAAGACAAAGCTCCTGATCGTACCTATTCTTCAGATTTGAGAATGCCAGGGTTCTGTACCGGGACAGTAGTAAGGAAGAAGCTCTAACTCATGTGCCACGCGCGGGTCCCAACGTATGAAACAGCGGAAAAGTCAAACCAGCGCGTGGGCGTAGGCTGAGGGGGCAGGGGTGGGCAGCTGCCCATCCCCCAGATAAATTCTGAATCTGAAAGTATAAATCGTTCAGGATAACACATTTTGTTTCGTTGGCGCTGTTGAGCGCCGTTTTTAGTGAACAAAAAAATCATTTCTCGAATTTCGCTGATGAAAAAATAAATTTCGAGGAGTTTTGTTGCCCACAAAACGAATTTTGCAAGGGTAACATAATTCACAGGCTGATTTCGCGGTTTTTCGCTAAAATCTCCATTTCTGTGCTAAAATTGTCATTTTTGCGCCTAAAGGCCGGGTCTGCAATGTATACGTTTAAACTTTTTTGTTTGCAAAATGCTAAATTATGGTTGGGGCATAAGCTCTTAAGGTCAGCTTAGGGATAAAAGGAACTTTGAACCCATGTGGTCGACCTGGGCCTAAATCGCAATTTTCGTGATGAAATCGCCATTTTGAACTAAAATTGCCAGATTCTCGAGTTAAACTCGAGTGAAATCGCTAGTTTTGTAGTGTAAACATCAGTTTCAGTTGATAGTTTTACGGTAATAACTAAATGTTTGGTTAAAACTCGTCATTTTTGTGATAGAAATGCCTGTCTTGAGGTAAAACCTCCAGTTTTCAAGGCAAAAATTGTCTTTTTGAGGGAAAACTGACAAAATTAGTTTAACGGTGAAATCACTAGGATCAGGGGGGGTCGGCGCGCGGTCTTACAATGGCAACGTTGCTATAATTATCCCACCCCCCGCCTTTCCATCAAATCAGTGCTGTGGTTTACTAACCAATTTCGGGATAAAATATTCATTTTTTGAGGTTAAACTGGCCCATTTGGTTTTGAGGTAAAAAACGCCAGTTTTGTAGTGACATCTGCAGTTGGAGGGGGGGGGGGGTATCATGTCAGTTTTGGCGAGAAATCGTACGGCCCCTTGAAGCATAAAATCGGCCGAGTTTAGGGCAGAGTGGTCCGTTGTGGTGGTATTAGTTTGGGTTAAGCCCGGCAGTTTTAGCGTACAATCGTCAGTTTTGAAGTAAAATATTCAGTTATAAAGTGAACTCTTCAGTTTTGGGTTTAAAAATCGTTAGTTTGGCGTTAAAGAATGTTTGATTTTTTCGTCTTTCAGACTCGACGACACCCAGTAATTGAGTTCCAAGCCTTTCCTGCAAGTGACGGGAGAATGTTTACGGGGAAAACATTGTCAGTTTTTGGACAGAAAATTAGGATTAGAAGGCTAAAACCAATAGTTTCCCAACATCCGATATCTTCTACCCTCTCACTCTCTCTCTCTCTGCGGAACTCCTTAAGATGTGGCCAGTACCTAGACCTTTTTGCAGGCCTTTACCTGGCCTGTACCCCATCTTTGGCCCGGATACCGCAACAGAGTCGGTCCCATCGCTCAGCTCAACCCGTTAGCCGCGGCTGCTGGCCAGCCAGCCGCGCCCGAGAGAGACCACGCGGAGGTGGGTCTTTTGAGCTGAGGATGCTGGCTTCCGCCATGGACCGAAACCGGACAGGGAAGAGAACCCTGCCCGGGTTGCCCTACTCAAGCATGGCCGGTCCCAGCCCTCTTCGCTCCAGCCAGGAGCGGGAGAAGGCCAGGAGGCGGCCATACGCCCGCCGGTCTCGGACAAGAGCCGAGTCTTCCGGTGGGCCTCTACTCCCCCATGTCGCACGCCGCAGATCCCGTGGAGGCTGCAGCGACGAAGCACATGGTCGGCGGTCTCCTCCTCGACACCACAAGGGCATGTTGGAGAGTCCCGCCGCCGGAAGAACCACAACTTGGCGTTAAACGAGCCGTGTCCAGTCAGGATTTGCATGGCAGCGTGCTCAAGGGTGAACTACTTGGCCGTTGCCAGTCTCGTCCGAACGTCAGGCACGAACCCGAATGTACGCCTACCCGTTGAACTGTAAGTCCAACGCGCCTGCCAAGCCTCAACGACTAGGTCGTCAAGGAGGCGGAAGCCCCATGCGGCCCCCCACTCCTCGGCCAAGAGACCGAGGCGCTCTGCCCAATCTTCACGGCACCGTACCCAGTCCAAGTTTCCCTGAACCAGGCGGCGCCCGTGAACCCATGCGTCGAGCAGGAGGTCCGCAGGAGATATCCCCGCCAGCACCTGAAGCGCGTCGGAACTGACAGTCCGGTACGCCATGGTCACCCTTACCAAGGCCTGCCGCTGCAAGCTGAGGACCTTCGCCCTCTGAGCTTTCGTGGGCCGGTGCCACCACCACGTTGCACCGTACAGCAGGGTAGGTACGAATACCGCCCTGAAGTAACGAGCTCGGCAGTGGAAGTTCGTGCCCCATACGTTTCCCCCCACCGACCTAAAGAGGGCAAAGGTCCTCTCTAGCTTCCCCGCAACCGCCTCTAGCTGCGGGGTCGCTGTCCTCCCCGGGTTAATCTCGACCCCTAGGTAGCGGCCCTGCCGTTCCCCCACAAGGCGTGATCCCCGATAGCGCACCACCAGGGGGCTACCCTGCGAGAGACGACCCCGCATTAGGACCATTTGGGTCTTCGGCACAGCGAGAGCCAGTTTGACCGCCCCGCACCATTCGTCCACGACCCGCAACAGCCGATCGATCTCCTGACCGGCCTCGTCCCGGGAGCGCGCCGCGACAACAACCGCAAGGTCGTCCACGTACGCCACTCCCTCGAAACCCTCCCCCTGCAAAAGCCACAAAAGGGCGGCAAAGAGAAGGTTCCACAAAGCAGCCGAGAGAACCGACCCTTGCGGGCAACCTCTGGTGAGAGGTTGCCCGCACTTCCTCACTACCGTAGCGGAGCCGCACCTCCTTCGACTCGAAGTACGAGGCGATCACCCTAAAGATGTCGTTTGGGACACCAGCATCTCGCAGCGCCATCAAGACCCCCGGCCCTGGGGGGGTGGGGGATATCTTCTACCCACCCCTGGATCAAGTGCTGGCTACGCCCCTGAACCAGCGGAATGAACCCAGAACGCAAAAGTTGGTTTTTTAAAAGCGTCAACCCCAAGACGTTTGGCTTTTCGAGGGAACCAACCTCACAAAATTGGTTATCGAAGCAACCAAGCACGTGAAATTGGGTTTTCCTCCTGAGCCATCCTCGCGAAAATGGCTTTTAATAAAAGGCAAGCCCGCGAAATTGGTTTTCTAAAAGAGTCAAGCCCACGAAATCATAGATTTTTTTATGGACCCCAACCGAACAAACAGCCAGCCCCAGAAATCGGTCTTTGCATCACCCAACCCAGCGAAATGTTTTTGTGTGCGTGTAGACAGCACCGCGAAATTCGGTTTTTGAGGGATCCATGCTCCGGAATCGGTTTTCGAAGGAGCTGTGAATCGTTTTTTTAACTGAGCCAAACCCGCGAATTTATGATTAAGTCAACCCCCCACCCCACCATACAACCATCACCGTTGGGTCCGTGTCTGGGAAGCAGACCTGGCCCATTTAAGCCCTAAGTCCCATCAAGTTTTTGACTTTTACTCCCTCAAAAACCAATTTGCTGGCTCACTACTGATCGTTTTGGCCCGAAGAAATGGCAATTATGTACGTTCGAAGAATACCTCCAGAAAGTTCGTTCCATGGTTACTCCCTTAAAGCCAACCATTCACTTATTGTTAGTGAAAAACCCGTACCTAATACCTATGCTTTTTTTTTGTCCAACTCAGAGCTTGTCTTATCCCCTCCCCTTCCATGTAGGAGGAGAGGGTCATGCCATTCTAATCTAACGTCCCATATTTTCCTTCACTTCCTTCCAGTCGTCGAGCTACAAGGGAAAGCTCACTGTATTATGCTAAATTAAAAAAAAAAAAAAATGCCACCGGTTTTTTGTGATTTCTTTCGTTCCTTTTTTTTTATAACGACAATTTTACCAGGTTCTCCTTGGCTCCCATTTCGCCCTCGCCCAGCATAATTTTGCCCCCGCCCTCCCCCCTTAAAACGTAAAAAGTCCTATGTAAAAGCATGCTTTTAAGCGCTTGCATAAAATTGTACATAATCGAACAAAGTTTTTCATTTTATTCTCCAGCTAAATTTTGGTGTTGGATACTTTTTTAACCATATTATCCCCCTCCGTTTTTAAAAAAATCACACCA
This sequence comes from Corythucha ciliata, assembly GCA_038030265.1. Lineage (NCBI taxonomy): Eukaryota > Metazoa > Arthropoda > Insecta > Hemiptera > Tingidae > Corythucha > Corythucha ciliata. Next base: position 50,642,722 of record CM075937.1, read on the forward strand.
CTTGTTTTCTTAATTATAGTTGTTTTTTTTTATAAAAAAAAAGGGTTTAATGGGATCCAAGGAGATAAACGCGCCTAATTTCCCTCTCACAATTTTATGAATCGCGAATACTAAAAAAAAAAAAAAAAAAATTGTCACTGAGCTCCGCGTTGTCCGGGTCATTACGTAAATTTTTTCAATCCTTTTTTTTCTCTCTCTCTCTTAATCATTTCTTTCCTACGTGTGTCGACTTTTATGATTATGTAAGCTCATATTGTCCTTCAAAAACGTGCATAACAAAAAAAGTCACACACACACACACACACACAAGCACAATGTACCTACTCGACATCAATTGACAGAACTTGACTTGTTTTATATCGTTATTTTCTGGGACGAGGGGGTGGTCTAACCTTTCCCTGTACTTGCCCCCACACCACCCCACCCATGTCACAAAACACATTTCCTCGTTATTGCTGTCTGTACATAAAGGTAAGTGAATTCCTGTGCATGAAGATAAAAAAAATGAACATTTCGATCCTTTCTATTTACAGTAGAAAGCGAGTAAGTTCTATGCTCTGCTTCTTTGGATGGCGCAAAGTTGTTACTCTTCGGAAAAAAACGTTTTATTATTTATTTTGTTTGTTTGCTTCCCATTTTAACTCTTCTTTTCTGTACATAAGACTACGTGCTCCTCGTTATTTCATGTAAACTGAGCGCTTAAATTGCTTTTATTTACATAGGGCTTTTTATTTTCAGGGCAAAATGGAAAATTGTTGGATTTGAAAAAAAAAATTGTGGCAGTTTTCCTTTTTTTTTGTTGCCTCAGGGAGAACGCGGGTTTTTAATTAAAATTTCGTATTTTAAAATTGACGGTAAATTTTTGCTCCCAAAAAGCTGGTCGCAGGAAGTGGAAGCGGCAGTGGACAGTCGTCCTCGTCGAGCGACAGTTCAGCCGGCGCTGAGGCAAGCGCATCAGTGGGCGGTGAGGCGGGCGTCACGGCGAGTGAAGGCAAAGACGAGCACGCGTACGGCGTCGGCGTGCCTGGGCCATTGACGAGGTTGTTCGTCGTCGCCAATCGGGGAGTGGCTTCGCTCATTCAGGACCTCATTTTGGTAAGGGCACGAGCACCATGAGGGAATTTTTTTCGTTTTTCACCCCTCACCGTTTTTGTTTCTTTTTTTCTCATACAAAGCGTCTGGCGCAAACGAGCGAACGACTGGTCAACTTCAAAGCGAGACTCATCACCTCCCTCATCTAGGCCAAATTTACATCACTAGGACAGCGACACCTCAAACTTTTTTTTGTAGTAAACAATCACTTTTTCTGTATAAAGTAAAATTCTGGCTATCTTCAGCCCAGAATAGGAAGAAATAGGTCCCAGTTCGAATTTAAGCGTCATTATCAGTCTTTTTTGTCCCCCCCCCCTCCCTTCATTTTTACTCCTACCCCACTCTTTAAAAAAAGACTGTTATTGACTCTTAAAAATAGTGATAAGACCTTCCTATTAAAAAAGTAATTAGCTGTGATTTAAACAGGAAAAACACCTCATCCTCGAAAAAAAAAATTTTTTTTATTTATTCGTCCACAATTTTGTATTTAGCTAATATTTATTCCTGGGCGTTATCAATCACGTATCCTCCCCTCCCCACTGCTCCCTACCGTCACCAAATTTTTCGAATAATTTATTGATGATGTACGTTCATGACAATTTTTTTGGGGAATCCAATTTTCTGCCCTCACTGCCCCCCCCCCTCCATCACTAACCGCCCAACAAAAGACGGTGATTGTGGCAATGAGGGGGGATGGGGGGGTATAAATCTAGGAGACGCTCAATACGTGTTTTTTTAGGGTCTTGTTTGCGGCCAAAAAAAAAAAATGACGTTTTAGTGTACTATAATTAAAGTGAATAACAATAGATTTATATTGTGACTGCATTTTGTTTTTTTTTATATCTTTTACTATGTAAATCGTGGATTGATATTTTTGTTGCTGTAATGAGGCAATTAAATGGAAATATTGGTCGACGAACTCAATTATAAAAAGAAAAAGCACCCTGAAAAAAGTTGTATTTATTGTATAAAGTTTAGTTTTTAAAAGATAAAAATAAATCGAACGGCTCATGGACTTTTTTTTTTAATTTGTTTGCGGTTTATCATGTTGATGATTAAAATGGGGGCGTCCGGTAGCACCAGGAGGAGCGCCGTTGTATGCTGGAGGTGTGATGGAGGTCCAATGGTTGCATAAAACCAAATAATTACCAGCACTTTTTGTGCTACAGCACTAAACTTCGTGTGATATTTCCTGCAGAGGAGAGAAGTTCAGGAGCATCTAAACCGCGGATTTCATGTCACGCTTGAGAGCGCATCCTAGCGTCGCCGCATCTAACTTTTTTATCTTTCCTTTCATTATTAGTTGTTTTTTTTAGTTGTAGTTCGTTCCGTTCAGTGCTCTAGCGTACCGCGGCAGGGGTGAGGGGGGGCGGACCGCCCCGGGAAGCCGACATCGGGGCTAAAGAGGTTATATTTAGTTGGACTGTTATCTACCCAGCCCTCCCATGCAATCCTATGCAAATCGTGATAAGGTAACCCTTGTGTAACCTATACCTACATAAAAAAAGTTAGCCCCGATGTCCGGAACTCACCGCCCCGGGCCCCCGTTCAGTTGGGGCCCCTGAAAAGCTTAAAGATTAAAAAAATCGAGATTTTTAAGTAGATAAGATGAGAAAAAATGACTAAACTCGCAACTCGCTTGTGAAAATGGAGAAAAACGCTGATTCACGGCTGAAATTGAGAAAAATTGCTAAAATTTATGACTGTTGGCGTAGATAAAAGCGCTAATTCACAGTTGACATTGAGAAAACGCAAAATCACGAACATTTGGGGCCAAATCGGGACTGAAATTAGGAAAAAGCGCTAATTCACGCAGCTAAAACTGAGATAACGAGACAAAAACGACGAAAAAAAGAAAAACGCGAATTCGCTTCTTGAAAAACAAGAAACACGCTAATTCACAGCTAAAATTGTGATAAAATGCTACAATTTAACAGCTTTAAAAATTGAGAAAAAGCGCAAATCAACAGCTTAAAGGGGGGAAACGCTAACTCATGAATTCTCGGGGCAACATTGGGACATTGGGGCGTCGGGGGGGGGGGGGGTTCACGTCTAAATAAAAGTTGAAGGTATGAAAAATTACCGAGAAAAAACGCTAAAAATCGCAGCTAAAGTTAGGAAAATGTGCAAATTTAATGATAAAATTGAGAAAAAAACGCTAATCCAATCCACAGCTGAAAATAAGAAAACGCCAACTCTCTGATTCTTGGAGGCAACTTTGGGGTTGAAATTAAGAAAAAGCGCTGATTCACGCGGCTAAAACTGAGAAAAACGCTAATTGACGGATAAAAAAGAGAACAACGCAAATTCGAGTCTAAATATTAGAGAAAATCGCTATTATGATAAAGTGTTACAATTTGGCAGTTCATTCACTGCTAAAATTGTGGGTAAAAAGGCTAATTCATAGCTAAAATTGAGAAAACGCCAACTTGCATATTCTTGGGTAACTTCGGGAACAAAATTGAGAAAAAGCACTGATTCAAGTGGCTAAAACTGTAAATAAAAATAAAAAAATAAAAAAACTAATTCATGGGGAAAATTTAGAAAAACACGAATTGGCGTTTAAAATGGAGACAAACGCTAATTTATGAATAAAATTTGGACAGAGCACTCAAACACTACCTTTACTTTGCGGATTCTTGAGGCAAATTCATGTCTATAATTCATAAGCACCGATTCACAGCTAAAAATGATAAAATGTGCTAATTTGCTGCTAAAATTGGGAGAAAGACGCTAATTCACAGCTAATCTTGGTAAAACGCCAACTCGGTGATTCATGGGGCAACTTTTGGAATAAAATTGAGAAAAAGCGCGTAATGAATAGAGAAAAACACGAATTGGTGTTTAAAATAGAGAAAAGCGCCAATTCACAGCTTAAATTTCGAAAAATTGCTACTTTGCGGATAAAATTGGGTGAGAGCACTCAAACGCTACCTAATTTGCGGTTTCTGTAGGCAAGTTCAAGGCTAAGAGCTTTAAAGCGCCGATTCGCAGCTGTAAATGATAAAATGAGCTAATTCGCGGGGGAAAAAAATGAGAAAATGAGCTCATGCGCGGATAAAATTGAGAAAACTCACATACGCAGTTTTTGGAGGCAATTTCGTGGCTAAAATTTGGAAGTATAAGTTCTCGAACGCTACTAAAAATTATATTCCTAGTTTAATTAGAGAGTGAAGGGCCTCCAAGAGATTTCCGCCCCGGGCCCCGACAGGCGTTGTTCCGCCACTTTCAGTGGATAGCAACGAAATATAAACCTGGATTGCTCACAGTGGACTGGAGGGGCGTGGAGGCGGCAGTTCGTCCCCTGATAAACAATTACCCTGTCCCTCGTCTTGTGTAGTTATGGCAACACAACTACTCTTCCGTTATTTACTTTGAAACTCCACCCCTCTCAACCACTTTAAGCTCCACTTTGAGCTTATTTGATGGCTATTCTTTATCGCAAGCGTGACATGAAATTCGCGGTCTAGATGCTCCTAGAAGTTCAAGTACTTACTGAGTTCTGTGTTTGGGCTCGAATGGTACGATCCATGTGCTTAACCCGCTTATTCATTATTGGTCTTTGTCCGCAAATGAGAAAGACCCTCTGCATGAATCGCTCCCCCTCCTCCTCCTGTCAGTGAGGTGCACCCCCACCAGGAGCTGCAATTTAATTGAATTACCAAATCGAAGTATGTTCAGTGGAAATAAAGTGACGGTGGCGAGAAGGCTACACCAGCTGTACAGTTATGTATTGCAGGTCTTTAGTATCACGCTCTCTCTGACAGGCGCTAAGGTATTTCCATTGATTTTCAGCAAATTCTGCGAGGGAAAAAAAAAAAAGTTCAGGAAAGTGGAAAAATGTGTGTTTAACCCCTCCCACTCTCTTAAACTTCCGATGGACGAATACAAATTCGTTTCGGCAACTAGCGGACATTTCAGCGCTATACGACTTGTTCGAGGAGGCCTAGTTTAAAAAAGGTTGTTCTCGATTGACGATTCAACCGATTTGAACCATGCACCTTAATTTCCCTTCCATCAGGGCCCTAACCATAGCCACCACCAACCCCCCCCCCTCCTCTCAGAATTATGAAACGCCTGTAGAGCAAATTCGTGGGGGCTTTGTGTGAACGGGCCATAGCGCACAAAAACACCTCGCCGGGTGGCAGCCGGGGAGAACCCTTTCAACCATTCATCTGATTCGTTTCCTCAAGACACGAGGTTTCGTCGGGAACGGAAGAATGGTGTTCGTGAGAAAAATCGAGTCTGAGCTGACATCACATTCATAATGTATAACCTCAGAAAAGTTGAAAAAAGTGGTTTTTGACATGCCGTCGGTCTGTCGCTTTTTTTTTCTCGATAAATTGCATGAAAATGAAAACTTGGCTATTTATTGGTAAGAAGCACAAATCTGGCCTTTGTTTTGAGAAAAAAATATTTATTATATCGGACATGTTCTCCCCGTACCGAAATGTCGTTTTTAGATATAACTTCAAAATGATTCCAGAATTTTTTAAGTATTTTTTTCTTGCTCCAGACTTGCTGGGTAGCCGGTCGGTTAGCGCCCTTGCGCTTGCTCCAGGTCCTCGGGGTCGTCTATGAGCGTCCCTTGACGCTATCTGTGGGTCCTCCGGGGTGAAGGTCGGTTAGCGCCCCTGCGCTTGCTCCAGACCTCCTGGGTAGCCGGTCGGTTAGCGCCCTTGCGCTTGCTCCAGGTCCTCGGGGTCGTATATGAGCGTCCCACGACGCTACCTGCGGGTCCTCCGCAGGTTGAAGTTCGGTTAGCGCTCCTGCGCTTGCTCCAGACCTCCTGGATAGCCGGTCGGTTAGCGCCCTTGCGCTTGCTCCAGGTCCTCGGGGTCGTATATGAGCGTCCCACGACGGTACCTGCGGGTCCTCCGCAGGTTGAAGTTCGGTTAGCGCTCCTGCGCTCGCTCCAGGTCCTCGGGGTCGTATATGAGCGTCCCACGACGGTACCTGCGGGTCCTCCGCAGGTTGAAGTTCGGTTAGCGCTCCTGCGCTCGCTCCAGCTGTAGGGGTGAGAACAACGCTGATTCACGGCTGAAATTGAGAAAAAAACGCTAATCCAATCCACAGCTGAAAATAAGAAAACGCCAACTCTCTGATTCTTGGAGGCAACTTTGGGGTTGAAATTAGGAAAAAGCGCTAATTCACGCAGCTAAAACTGAGATAACGAGACAAAAACGACGAAAAAAAGAAAAACGCGAATTCGCTTCTTGAAAAACAAGAAACACGCTAATTCACAGCTAAAATTGTGATAAAATGCTACAATTTAACAGCTTTAAAAATTGAGAAAAAGCGCAAATCAACAGCTTAAAGGGGGAAACGCTAACTCATGAATTCTCGGGGCAACATTGGGACATTGGGGCGTCGGGGGGGGGGGGGGGGTTCACGTCTAAATAAAAGTTGAAGGTATGAAAAATTACCGAGAAAAAACGCTAAAAATCGCAGCTAAAGTTAGGAAAATGTGCAAATTTAATGATAAAATTGAGAAAAAAACGCTAATCCAATCCACAGCTGAAAATAAGAAAACGCCAACTCTCTGATTCTTGGAGGCAACTTTGGGGTTGAAATTAAGAAAAAGCGCTGATTCACGCGGCTAAAACTGAGAAAAACGCTAATTGACGGATAAAAAAGAGAACAACGCAAATTCGAGTCTAAATATTAGAGAAAATCGCTATTATGATAAAGTGTTACAATTTGGCAGTTCATTCACTGCTAAAATTGAGGGTAAAAAGGCTAATTCATAGCTAAAATTGAGAAAACGCCAACTTGCATATTCTTGGGTAACTTCGGGAACAAAATTGAGAAAAAGCACTGATTCAAGTGGCTAAAACTGTAAATAAAAATAAAAAATAAAAAAATAAAAAAACTAATTCATGGGGAAAATTTAGAAAAACACGAATTGGCGTTTAAAATGGAGACAAACGCTAATTTATGAATAAAATTTGGACAGAGCACTCAAACACTACCTTTACTTTGCGGATTCTTGAGGCAAATTCATGTCTATAATTCATAAGCACCGATTCACAGCTAAAAATGATAAAATGTGCTAATTTGCTGCTAAAATTGGGAGAAAGACGCTAATTCACAGCTAATCTTGGTAAAACGCCAACTCGGTGATTCATGGGGCAACTTTTGGAATAAAATTGAGAAAAAGCGCGTAATGAATAGAGAAAAACACGAATTGGTGTTTAAAATAGAGAAAAGCGCCAATTCACAGCTTAAATTTCGAAAAATTGCTACTTTGCGGATAAAATTGGGTGAGAGCACTCAAACGCTACCTAATTTGCGGTTTCTGTAGGCAAGTTCAAGGCTAAGAGCTTTAAAGCGCCGATTCGCAGCTGTAAATGATAAAATGAGCTAATTCGCGGGGGAAAAAAATGAGAAAATGAGCTCATGCGCGGATAAAATTGAGAAAACTCACATACGCAGTTTTCGGAGGCAATTTCGTGGCTAAAATTTGGAAAAATAAGTTCTCGAACGCTACTAAAAATTATATTCCTAGTTTAATTAGAGACTAAAGGGCCTCCAAGAGATTTCCGCCCCGGGCCCCGACAGGCGTTGTTCCGCCACTTTCAGTGGATAGCAACGAAATATAAACCTGGATTGCTCACAGTGGACTGGAGGGGCGTGGAGGCGGCAGGTCGTCCCCTGATAAACAATTACCCTGTCCCTCTCTCTTGTGTAGTTATGGCAACACAACTACTCTTCCGTTATTTACTTTGAAACTCCACCCCTCTCAACCACTTTAAGCTCCACTTGGAGCTTATTTGATGGCTATTCTTTATCGCAAGCGTGACATGAAATTCGCGGTCTAGATGCTCCTAGAAGTTCAAGTACTTATTGTGTTCTGTGTTTGGGCTCGAATGGTACGATCCATGTGCTTAACCCGCTTATTCGTTATTGGTCTTTGTCCGCAAATGAGAAAGACCCTCTGCATGAATCGCTCCCCCTCCTCCTCCTGTCAGTGAGGTGCACCCCCACCAGGAGCTGCAATTTAATTGAATTACCAAATCGAAGTGTGTTCAGTGGAAATAAAGTGACGGTGGCGAGAAGGCTACACCAGCTGTACAGTTATGTATTGCAGATCTTTAGTATCACGCTCTCTCTGACAGGCGCTAAGGTATTTCCATTGATTTTCAGCAAATTCTGCGAGGAAAAAAAAAAAAAAGTTCAGGAAAGTGGAAAAATGTGTGTTTAACCCCTCCCACTCTCTTAAACGTCCGATGGACGAATACAAATTCGTTTCGGCAACTAGCGGACATTTCAGCGCTATACGACTTGTTCGAGGAGGCCTAGTTTAAAAAAGGTTGTTCTCGATTGACGATTCAACCGATTTGAACCATGCACCTTAATTTCCCTTCCACCAGGGCCCTAACCATAGCCACCACCAACCCCCCCCCCTCCTCTCAGAATTATGAAACGCCTGTAGAGCAAATTCGTGGGGGCTTTGTGTGAACGGGCCAAAGCGCACATGGGGGAACCCTTTCAACCATTCATCTGATTCGTTTCCTCAAGACACGAGGTTTCGTCGGGAACGGAAGAATGGTGTTCGTGAAAAAAATCGAGTCTGAGCTTACATCACATTCATAATGTATAACCTCAGAAAAGTTGAAAAAAGTGGTTTTTGACATGCCGTCGGTCTGTCGCTTTTTTTTTCTCGATAAATTGCATGAAAATGAAAACTTGGCTATTTATTGGTAAGAAGCACAAATCTGGCCTTTGTTTTGAGAAAAAAATATTTATTATATCGGACATGTTCTCCCCGTACCGAAATGTCGTTTTTAGATATATCTCCAAAATGATTCCAGAATTTTTTAAGTATTTTTTTCTTGCTCCAGACTTGCTGGGTAGCCGGTCGGTTAGCGCCCTTGCGCTTGCTCCAGGTCCTCGGGGTCGTCTATGAGCGTCCCTTGACGCTATCTGTGGGTCCTCCGGGGTGAAGGTCGGTTAGCGCCCCTGCGCTTGCTCCAGACCTCCTGGGTAGCCGGTCGGTTAGCGCCCTTGCGCTTGCTCCAGGTCCTCGGGGTCGTCTATGAGCGTCCCTTGACGCTATCTGTGAGTCCTCCGGGGTGAAGGTCGGTTAGCGCCCCTGCGCTTGCTCCAGACCTCCTGGATAGCCGGTCGGTTAGCGCCCTTGCGCTTGCTCCAGGTCCTCGGGGTCGTATATGAGCGTCCCACGACGGTACCTGCGGGTCCTCCGCAGGTTGAAGTTCGGTTAGCGCTCCTGCGCTCGCTCCAGCTGTAGGGGTGAGAACAGGGATGTGGTTCTATTGCTCACCAGGAGTTCAAGGGCAGCCAATTAAGGCGCTAAGCCCTCTAGGCCCTCTGGTAAGGATTCACCCTGGGAGGTAGAGGGCAGGAAGGTGGAGCCTTCGTCGACCAGTAACTGGGAGAAGAACCCGCCACCACAGAGAGGAGGACCGGCGTTCGTCGACCAATGACTGGGAGAAGCAGCTGGGGGTAGAGGGAGTTTGGCTGGGAACTCCTCGGTGTTCGTCAACCACAACGGGGAGAACTACCGGGGGGGTACGACGGGTTTTGCTGGGAGCCCTTCCGGTTGGAAGTTAGCGCCCCTCGCGCTGTCCGTAGATCCTCTGGGGTGGTCCTGGGTCCGGCTGTCGCTGTCCCTTCTCGGAGATCCACTCCTGGTCCGGTTAGCGTCCTTTTCGCTTTCCTCTTTCTCGGCCGGTCCTCGGTGTTCGTCAACCCGCAGGGGGGAGAACTACCGAGGGGGCGAACGGGATCGTTGGGAGTCCTCCTGTTTGGCAGTTAGCGCCCTTGGCGCTGTCCGTAGATCCTCTGGGGTGGTCCTAGGTCCGATTGTCCCTTCTTGGAGTTCCACTGCTGCTCCAGTTCGCGTCCTTTTCGCTTCCCGCTGTGTCGGCTGGTACTCGTCCGGGTTGGTCCTGGGGGTCTTGGCTGGTCCAGTGGTCTTCCTTCTCTGGCTGCGGCCGTCCGAATGTCTATTTCTGGGACGCCGCGCTGCTTATATAGCCCGGTAGGGGGCACCACCCACTGGGCTCCTAGTTGTAGGGAATGGGCGGTCCTTCCCGGAGTCGGCGCGCGGAGGCCTTCCTTCCCCTCTTGGGGGTTCTGGTGGGTGGCTAAGCGATTTTTTACAAGGGTGATTCTTCACCTCTCCGACATCGGGGGGGGGGGGGGGGGCGTTTGGTTACCCGACCTCAGCATGTTCTCCTCGTAGCGGAATAATATTTTCGGTATTAACTTCGAAATAATTGGTACTGGAATGTTGTAACTATTTTGTTCGGATTTCTCGTACAATTTCCATGCGAATTGACAACAACGTTGCCGAAAACAAACTCCTTTCACCTCCATGTTCCCTACGGGCATTTTTTTGCCATCTTGTATGTGTAGGTGAGAAGTGTTCGAAAAAAAAAATGCTAACTCTGACAAGCTCGTACAATTTTTTGGCAGCCCAAAAACCGGAATTTTTTAGCACTTGTTTTAGTTTCTTCTAAATATCCCGAAAATGAGTTACTTTCGAGGAAAATCTTCACTCACAAAACTTGTCAAGCATTAAATTTCCTACAACTTTTGTACGTAAAGTAGTTTTCCACGACAAATATGGAACGGGCTACAGCCTATCGAAATTGTTGTTCTAAAATGGTCGAAGGTCCTAAAATCGCCCTTTTCCGACCCAAGTATACTCATTGTGCTTTACTTTGGACTATTTTGTAACATTTTTTTTTTGTTTCTGATTGTTTCTATGAAAGAACTAAGACGAATGATTGAAGGAGGATTTAAAATTGAATGACGATTGATGGTTATAGTCGTTCATGGATAAGGGTCCGTAATTGAAGATTAGTCGATGAGGACTGAGGGTTGATTATTGATTATGTGCGATGCAGAATTTTGGATTTAAAGTTATGAAAATTTCGGTGTTTGAGGAATGAAGACTGCGTGATTGATGATTCAGGGATTTTGTGGAGGACCACACGATACTTCCATGTTCCCGTTTTTGGCGTTCATCAATAATGCATACAAAAAAAAAAGTAAACAAGAAAACTAAACTAAACAAGAATCGCTCGACGGCATTTACAAATATCGTGAGTCACAACCTTACGTTTGATAAATTCGACCCGAAAGAGGAAGAATTTAGTAATTATCTCGAACGGTTTGAAAATTTTCTCGACATGCGAGGGTTTTTACAAGGTCCTCAGCTTACACCCAAACAACAAACGCAGTTCGACCATTCGAAAACCACGTTACTCCTAGGTTGTCTTCATCGAAATGAATTTACAGACTTGAAGGCTACGTTCAAACGAGAACGCCTTTCCGACGTTCCTTACGAGGAAGTGGTCAAAGAACTTAAAAAACGTCATAATCGGTCCACAAACCAATCTTTCAAAACGCGAGGACAAATAAATGAGGAGTCAAACTTTGTTTTTGTTCCAGTTTATGCACAGGCCAAATTTCTGCAAACGAGTAAAAGAGGGTTTTTGATAATCGAGTGTAAACTATAGGTAGAGGTGATACGTGATAACCAATAAATCATCCAAATGAGCGTGGATATAAAGGCGCATTTCTATTGTAAGGGCGGGTATCGAACAGTCGCTGAAAGGTAGCCGGTGAATTGGCCACACCAAACGGGAAACGCATTTCCCCAACCTTGAAATTGGATCCGGCCGTTCATTCCAGGGTCAACCGCAGAGGCTTCGAATTCAATTGTTCTATCCAGGAATATTCAGATTACAATTCCATCCACACCCCAACCACTCTCACGACCTCACAAGCACGTTGATTCCCATTCATTCATAAATAGAAGAAAGTATGGCCAGAGAACGATCTATTTTGCGGATATTTGAACCAATAAATGGGGCGTTCACATGCACATGGCAAACGGCTCTTGAAGACCAGACCAAGGAATTGGATGGCATCGGATGCGATTGCATTAGATGGCAAAGAGGGTCGCAGATTAAGGAAGTCAAAGGCTTGACGATCTCTACGGTCAAACAATAAAAACTGAGAGCAAGTAAATTATTCAGTACGGAAATGGAGCTAAAATCCGACTCCAGGGGAACATCCCTGACGTCCCGGAAACAGGAGGCGACAGGTGGCAAAGATCTCACCCCTTCGGCGGTGGCTGCGTTGATAAACTTGAGTTGAACGTGTCGACATTGAGGCAGGAGTTTAAAACCACGAATTTTAAAAAGAAGCTAAAAAATAAACGAGTCCCGAAAATCCAGTTATTGGTGCAGAAATAAGACCAGAAAATCAGTGCCGTGGTGTGGACTTAACCTCTGAGGTGGAGGGGAGACACCAGTGCCATCATCCCAATGGTTTTCGTCGGTAATTCACGGCTAAAATGTAGAAAAAAACGATCATTACCACACAACATTATAAAAACATTATAAAAACCATAATTTGCCTCATCACTTTCATAGTAGCCTCTCTTGGGAGAGGAACGAGGATTTTTACTTAATTGAAATTTAGACGACCCTTGTCTTGGGACTTTCTGTTCACACGCGTGACTAGGGTGGTGCGGTGAGGGGGGAGTAATCCATTGAAAAGTCCCAAGACAAGGGTCGTCTAAATTTCAATTAATTAATTAATTGCTGGGACATATAAAAATAATAATAATGAGGATTTTTACTGTTCACGGATCGTTAAATCCTGGGTGCTTAGACGACGTTTATTGATTTTACATTTTATTATTCATCGACGCACTATAGAGCCACTTGGACAAATGCATGGAACTTGGATAGTTTCAATTTATTTTCTGTTCTCGGTCGTAACGGAGCATCATCCATCCGACCCCCAGCACAAGTTTTCTTAAAGGGAGTCGTAGCAATGTTATTTGGCACTGTCCATCCGCTTTTCCAATACAGAGCAGGCTGTTTCTGTAATGAGGGTGAAATGACTTGCTGCTCATGTTCTGGGGGGTGATTCTGTAACTTATAAAATTTACTTGTCGTAAAATGGAAGAAGGGCGAGGGGAGGTACCTCGTTGCCATGGTTTTTACGATACCTAGTGAATTAAACTGCGGAATTTTCACGCGAGAATGCGTGGTCTCGAAGAAAAAATAATAAATTCTTGACAAATGCGTGGAAAACCCAAGGCAACGGGGTACATCCTCTCCCCCTCCTTCCCAGTTACGACACGTAAATTTTACGAGTTACAGAATCACCCCCCCCTCCCCCCGGGCATTATTTCTTGGCATCGGATTCATCATTCTCTGTTGTTTTTTGTGTGCTGTCAGACGGGGTCAGTACTCGAGTCCATTAGCATCAAGCCAATAGCCCGACGACTTATAACGCGTGTCATCGCTACAAAACGACCGCGAGTACGTCAACGTGACGTGTCGAAAAAACTTTTGAAAGTTTCCCCACGAGACTTTGTGAAAATGGTGAAGCAATGCGCTTGAGAGTACAAATGGGAATTGTCGCTCCCATAGTAAGCGAAACAGATCATGACGTTGCAGTGTGAGTGAGCATTACCCTACTTTTCTACGTAGATAATAGAAATTCAGCAAAATTTGGCCGACAAGGATAAAATCCCGGGACAAAAGGCAGAAGAGGAACGACAGCATGACGAACCGAAGAAGCAGGAGGGAAAAAAGGAGGGCACAAACATCACAAAACCAGAGACTGTGATAGAGAATGTTACAATCACGAATTCGTCTGTTGAGCATGACAAGAAAACACAAAATACGGTGGGTAAGTGAGACGATAAATGAAAAGAGCCACACAAAGCGAATTGTTCATTTGGTCGACCTCCAATGGCGATGGGCGATGGCCCATAAAAGTAGCATGACATTTGAAGAAATGGGCAAGTTTTAAGACTCCTTCACACCACCAGTGCTTCGAAAGAAAAGTAAAGAGATCCCCGGACGTTTTATTTTGGTAAGATCGACCAATATGTGCAATTTCTAACTCGTATCGGTCGTGCTAATAAAAATTGCGCAAATTTAAAGGAAAACTGCTACTAAGCTACTACTAAGAACAACAACAACTTGCACTACAAGAACTGTCAAAAGCGCATAGTAGTAGTAGCTAGTACGTACGCATAGTAGTAATGATCGTTTTTTTCCCGTGAATTACCGACGAAAACCATTGGGATGATGGCACTGGTGTCTCCCCTCCACCTCAGAGGTTAAGTCCACACCACGGCACTGATTTTCTGGTCTTATTTCTGCACCAATTACTGGATTTTTGGGACTCGTTTATTTTTTAGCTTCTTTTTCAAATTCGTGGTTTTAAACTCCTGCCTCAATGTCGACACGTTCAACTGCTGTTTTTCTAACGCGCGAGAAAGAGAAGGAAACTGAGCTTGACGAAGACATGAGGGAGTGGACGGGAATGGGAGGGAGGGAGATTGGATTCTCCAAAGTTAGCGCATCTGTTACGCTATTAAGACACAATAGATCGCTCTATTATTCTCCCAGTTGATGAAAAACAAACCTCCTAACTCTCCTATGAACTCAGTTGAGTGAAATTATCGTTGTTTAAATCATTTTTTTCTCCAATAAGGGACTTTTCTAAGAAAAATATTTCCAACAAATATTCCTTCATTTCCGAAAAAAAAAATCCAGTCATCGGCGAATTTATCGATGTCCGGACGCCTCGCCACTGCATATTATCCCATCTCAGGCGTCAGGCACCGCAAGCGAGCATTCCACCACGGCGCCTCCTTGCCACCGATCCGTCTCGCTGGGCAAGCCTTTTTTCATAGGCACGCATCATGACATCCGTCCCCTGCAGACAATTCGAGTTGATGTATTCACCACCGCTCTAGGGTCTGGCATCGAGAGCCCTGTCACATCCACGGACTATTCAGATTTAGACTGTTCCTAACAATCGCAGCCCTATATAACTCCGTCCTCTGAATACGTATAGCGTCCCTAAAACTCCAGAACCTCCCTGCAGCACAGCCACCACGTATCGTCTGCTACTGCCGTACAAGCACTCTCATCGTATCACCTCACCTATAAGCCTATAACCTATTGAAATCCTCTCCAAAAAATCTCTACATAATCGCAAGAATGAACATTACGCCTTGAACATTAGACCCTCCAATCGCGGCACACTCAACTACTCACCAGAGCCAAAGACTCTTACCTTCCTTAGTGCTTCTGCCCACTCCACCCTTATAACGGGCGTGTGAACGAAATTGCCACCATGCACTCCGCGTAGGCCACTACGAGCTCCGTGGCCATTTCACTCGCCCCTGCCTTCGGGGTCACTCTAGCAACAGGAGAGCTAGAGAGGACGTCTCTCCAGCAGTCCTCTGGAAGGATCTCCATAGGCCACAGTCGATCCCCTCCCCCCATTGATCCCCAATGACGCTTGGTTAAGACACCGAGCCACGTCACCATTGAAACCACCTCCCAGAGCCTCCTCTCCACAAATCACCTTCACAAATGTTAGGGTCATTTCTAGTGATGCGCCGAGACCGAGACCGAAGGCTCGAGACCGAGATCGCATTTTCCGGACGGGAGACCTAGTCTCGGTCTCGGTGTGATCCAAAAAGCACGATGCATATAGTGCCATGCTTCCCTCTCCGGAAACCGGTTTGGGTCTTTAGCCCGGACCGAAGACCGGCCCGAATTCGGTTCGTTTCGTGCAGAAATAGCGTGCCTCTAATTTCTCAAGTTTTGGAATACTGTGACCTACACACATAACATCAAGCATGAAAGGACGAGTCGGAGACCTTTTAAAGGGGGAGGATCGAAACCCCTCTCGTAGAATAACCCCCTCCCCACACGAGTTTTCAGCGATTTGATAAGACCTATACTAGCCTACTAGGGTTAATCCCATTTTTACGCCCATTCTTGGATCGGATGTAAACTTCTTCCCCTCTAAAGTGTAGCATTTTGACCTCACATAGCCCACAAAATGTGTACATATAGTGCCAAGGGCGGATCTGGGACCTCTCTCAGGGGGAGGTAATCGAAATCCCTCCCCCTACCCATTTACACCCCAACACCTTCCTACCCCACCCCTCTCCTAAATTGAAGGGGATTTGACCAGCTCCAGGGGGGGAGGGGGATTTCTGCTGAATTCACTCGCAGGGGGGGGGCGTTATAAATTAAATGATCCATAGCCGACCACCAGCTGCCGGGGAGAGGGTGGGGTAACAGGGGATCCGTCAAAATCACTCTAAACATATGGGTGGGTAGGTGGCGGGGGAGAACCGTGGGAGGAAGAAGGGTTTTGATCCCCCCCCCCATCAACCTTTTGTCATTAGACCGAGACTTTCGAAACGAGACCGAGACTTTCGAGACGAGACCGAGACCGTGCCAATTAATGACCGAGACCGAGATGCCCCAAATTTTTACCAGTATGAACTAAGACTTGGGCCCGTATTTATGAACGTTCCTGGAAGCTTCCTTGAGTCAAGGAACCGTTGAGAACGGTTTTTATAACAATAAAAACATAAGAGGGGGTTGTAATAGAAAAGTGAAACGCGTAGACGAGATGAGAATGAATTTCACAGTCGTGCGTGCATAAATTTTAGCTGGCAAAGTTAATCTCATCGCGCCTCACATGTGACGGAGAGGGAGGGATAAACATCCAGGGCCATTGTTTCTTGAAACTCTAGGCGTTTCTCACACAGCCCTACTGGCGGTTGCAGAGTCTGTTGAAGAAGCAACATCACAACTACAGCACACAGTAAGTAATGTATGTCAATGGGCCAAAAAATGGCGACTAAAACTGAACGAACTCAAGTCCTCACACATCTACTTCACAAACAAGAAAATAATCAATATACCAATAATTATCAACGGACAACAGGTACCCATAGTAAACACCGCTAAATACCTGGGTATGACACTCGACACTAAGCTTAAATGGAAAGAGCACGTTAAGAAGAAAAATGAAGAACTAAAACTGAAGTTTAGAAGACTGTTTTGGTTACTTGGTAGGCACTCTGAGCTCTCCATCCATAACAATTGCTAATATATAGACAAGTGCTGAAGCCAGTATGGACGTATGGAATTCAGCTCTGGGGTTGTACAAAAAATACCAATATTAAGGTCATTCGAACATTCCAGAACAAGGTACTGAGGAGCATTGTCAATGCCCCCTGGTATGTTCGCAATGATGACCTCCACCGAGACCTCAAGGTGGAAACCGTAAAAGAAGTAATTGAGCAGCATGCGCTCAAACACCAACACCGTCTTCGGGAGCATATGAACCCGTAAGCACTTCGCCTCCTGGACAACGGTGACGTTGTCAGGCGGCTACAGCGGACAAAACCCATGGACCTTGTGGTGTCGCGGTAGTGACAGTGAGGTGCGTGCGTGCTCGTAGGAGGAAGGCCACTGGGCCATGAACTCCAATAATGTTGTAAATTGTATATAAGTAAATTAACTTGATGGGCTCAGGCTCAGTTGTTATAATACAGATACCTATTAATAAAGATATCTAAAAATGAAAAAAAAAAGTAGGAGTGCTTAAACTACGAGGGTTAGTGGATAGAGAACGCATAAATCTGTAGTCTTAGGAGCCTACGTCGTCTTGTCTTCCCGCGTTGGGGTTCGTCAAAAACGGACGGGTTTCGGCTGCTCGCCATCTTCAGCATTTGTGTCTTTGGGAATTAAGCTCGAATGAGGAAGTAACACATTTTCCAAAATCATGCTGTCGTGATAGCTTGGGTACCAAAACTCATGAAAACACGATCCGTTCAAATAAAATCAGGCCCTATATTTTTTTATTAATTTTCAAAACTATTGGGTTGTGGGATCCATTTGAAATAAGCTAGATAGATTGATGACGTAATAATAGCATTCGCGTGACCTCCACAATAGCTTCCCACAAATAAAACAATAGGACTTAAGATAAAGGGAAGGACAAGAAGGGGCAAGACATGATAACAGTCATGATGCGGAGGGGCGGGAGGGGTCACAACCCCTTAACCCCCACTGCTTGGGACGTCGTTCGTATAGAGGAGATACAGCAGCGGCCCAAGTACACTTCCTTGGGGAACACCAGCATTTATCCTCTTTAATGATGAATACGCTCCTTCGTGCTTCACCCTGAAGTGTCTTTCTGAGAGGTACGACTTGAGAATGTGGAAGTATTGGTCCGGCAAGTTTCTTCCAAGTTTGTACAGCAGACCCTGATGCCAGACTTTATCAAATGCTTGGGAAACATCAAGGAACACGCTCGCGCAGACTTGCTTCCTCTCTAAAGAGTTCTCAATCACCCGAGTGATGCGATGCACTTGATCAATAGTGGAGTGCTTTTCCCTGAACCCGAACTGGTGATTGGGGATAAGCTCCTTGTCTTTGACTATGGCTTTTAATCTCTTCACGAGTAACCTCTCGAAGAGTTTGGAGATCACTGGTAACAATGATATAGGACGGTACGACGTTTTCTCGCATGATTCCTTACCAGGTTTCAGGATCATGATCACTTCTGCCACTTTCCAGCAACGAGGTACGTATTTGAGTCTCAGCGATGCGTTTATGAGAGTAACATACGCATTCCTACTTCCGGGAGTAGTTTGACGACATTCCCAGTTATGAGGTCATACCCAGGAGCTTTATTTGTTTTGAGATTGTTTATTGCATATTTAAGCTAATTAAACGTTACCGGTCTTATACATTGCGAGGACGCTGATGGAGGCAGCGTCGGCAGGTCTTCCTCATCTCTTTCCCCTTGCAGCGGCAAAAATGTTTCTTCGAGGTGCTCAGCCCATTCTCCGTCCAGCTTTCTAATCGGAGGAATGTGTTCTTTGGGATGCTTAAGCGATTTAGTAATCTTCCACAGGGAGTAATCCGTGTCCTTTCCTGGAGTTAACTCCATCAATAGTCTGGCATGTGTTTCTTGCTTGATTTCCTTGTTCAGGGCGTCAAGCCGAGTCTTTAGCCTATTCAGTTTTGCTTTGTCACAAGGAGCTCTACTGTTTTGCCAGAGTTTCCTCGCCTTTCTTTTTTCCCTAACCAGCTCTCTAACCTCACGAAGGTATGTGGTGTGGCTGATTCTTGCAATGTTTTCTGTAGGCGTGGCAGACCAAGCAGCTCGCTGAATACATTTGACAAAGTTCCCAGCTTCCTCTTCTAATTGTTCCGGTGATTTTAGAGGGACTGAAAGGTTAATATTAGAGGCGACGTATTCCCTGAAAACATCCCAACTAGTGCGTTGAGTGACTAGCCTTGGCCGGTCTTCCTTCAAAATGATTGAGCCGCTAATCGTACGAACAATAGCAGAATGATCTGACATTAGACTGCCACAGTCTTCTACGTGAATGAAGTTGTCCGATACTCCCTTGACCACAAAAAAAATCAATGAGATCAGGAGACTTTAATGGGTACTTGGGCCAATACGTAGGCTTTCCTGATGAATGGAAACTGCAATTTTTTCTTCTCCCAGCGGAGAACAACTCTCGTCCTTTTGTGGTTGTTAGCCTCGAGCCCCAATATGTGTTCTTTGCATTGAAATCCCCGCCGATGACGAAATTAGCACCCAGACTATCCATTAACGATAAGCAGTCCTCTTCTTTCAGTGCGTATCTGGGAGGGCAGTAGATGGCAGAAATGCTACAGCTTTTGCTATTTACGGATGCTTTAACTGTTGCTACTTGCATGAACTCTTCCTGGATACTGGGTTCCACGTAGTGTTGAACGGTGCTCTCAATGAAGTTGGCTGCTCCTCCTCGCGGTCTACGCGGGTGGTCCGCACGATAGCACGAGTAGCCTTTGATTTTCATGTGAGATGACCTCGTGAAGTGAGTTTCCGAGATCAAACAGATATCAACTTTTTCTTGGTGGAGAAATAACTCAAGTTCTGAAGCATGTTGCCCCAATCCATCTGCGTTCCATGCTGCTATTGTCACAGTATTTTGACGTTTCATAATTTTTGTCCAACTTTTAGGCTCTTTTCGAGGGTGCTAACCCTCTCAGCCAACAGATTATTGGTTCTTTTTTGCTCGTTCACAATTTCCAATAGTAGAGTGAGCATTTTATCAACTGAGGATGGAGCCGGATGGCCCCTAATAGCACGTCGGCAGCATAGGACGTTTGTTTTTTAGTCGGAACAATTGTTTCCCTAGCATCTGGTTGGACTTTCTGAATGATCTTTGCTGCTTGCCTTTTCCCAGCCCCTCCGGTCTTGGAGTTATTGGCTTTTTCTTTCATACGCTGCAACTCTTTGGCTATACCTCACATCCACGATAGCTCGCTGGGTGGGCGTCTCCGCAGTTGACGCATTTTGCAGGGCCCTTCGTGAGGGGGCATTTTTGGGCGTCATGCTTCCCAGCACACTTAACACACCTCGCTTCTCGCTGGCAGTAGGTTCGTGTATGGTTGAACCCCTGGCAGTTCTTACACTGCGGAATGAGATTTGTAGTTCTTCTCAATGGTTCGATCTTAACTTTTATATT
The DNA here is from genome assembly GCA_038030265.1 of Corythucha ciliata. NCBI lineage: Eukaryota > Metazoa > Arthropoda > Insecta > Hemiptera > Tingidae > Corythucha > Corythucha ciliata. The sequence continues at coordinate 50,663,168 of CM075937.1, forward strand.
AAGAATCGACTGGATCGAGTATATCTTTTCAGTCTCTTCCATGTGACGCGGTGTGGCTTCATGGGGGTCGTTCGGACGACCCGAAGATGAGGGTTGAAGACGCAAGAAATTAACGGTCGCCACCTGTTGTTTGCTTTGGGTAACAGGCCCCAATATATTCTCAATATAATACAACTGATTACAATTTTTTGGTTCGGAAAAAATAATAACTACGCGTTTCTTTAATGATTTCCGGTCGTTCCAGTGCGTAGACTTCGCGACGGTCTGTCTGGTAGCGTCCCTTCGCGCTGTTGCAGATCCTCTTGTCGAACTAACGGTCCGTTAGCGTCCTCTGGTGCTGTCCGTAGTGTCTTCTTCGCCGGGTTCGGCAAGGACAGGGAAAAGTTTGGACAGGATCGGTCTTGCTCGATGAATTCTGGGGCAGACACAAGTGTCGCTAAGCCCCGTAGTATCTATCGAGTTCCACCGGGGGTGAGGGAACGAGAATGAATGTTGACCGGAGTCGTCTCAACGGTCTGACACGAATGCCTACCGGTGGTCAGGGCCTCAATAGGGTTTCCCTTCAACAAGTGTCCGGAGTCTTCTCAACGGATGTGTCGAACTTGGAAGGTTCCCGTAAGGTTATCCTGCCGGTCCGATTGTATAGATGCGTCAGGTGTATGACGACTTTAACAGTGACGGCTAATCCACAATAGGGTTTTCCTTCAACAAGCGTCCGGAGTCTTCTCAACGGATCTGTTGAGCTTGGAAGGTTCCCGTAGGGTTATCCGGCTGTTCGATTTTGCTATATGCGTCAGGTGTATGACGACTTTAACAGTGACGGCTAATCCACAATAGGGTTTTCCTTCAACAAGCGTCCAGAGTCTTCTCAACCGATCTGTTGAGCTTGGAAGGTTCCCGTAGGGTTATCCGGCTGTTCGATTTTGCTATATGCGTCAGGTCACTGACGACTTGAAATAATGACGGTCTAATCCCCAATAGGGTTTCCCTTCAACAAGTGTCCGGAGTCCTCTCGACGGATATATCGACTTGGAAGGTTCCCGTAAGGTTATCCGTCCAATTTACTTGGATCTATGCGTCCGGTTGGGGACGACTTGAACCAGGGGCGGTTTGATCCACAATAGGGTGTCCACTTCAACAAGCGTCCGGAGTCTTCTCAACGGAGTAGAGCTTGGAAGGTTCCCGTAAGGTTATCCGTCCCACTGGTCAGAAAAAAACAAAACGGGGTAAGAGGCCTCGGTCAGGGTCAGCCTTATACCAACCGGTCAGGATCGAATCACTGAAGGGTCGGAAAGGTTCCCAATAGGCTTTGCCCGTGGATGCCTTGGTAGGGTGTGACGTCACGAACGGTCAAGAGTCGTCTCAATTGACCGCTGGACGTTTTCCCGTACGGCGTGCTTTTTGGTGAGCGATCCTTCGCTTCGGGAAGACTGCGTCGTCGCTGTTGTACTTCCGGATCGTCGTGGGTTCTGGAGTTCCCAGTCGTTGAAGCCGCTGGAGGGTCGTACTGTTTCCCAGTCGAGTGGTCCAATTGCAGGCTGAAGATCTGGTCCAGGTTGCTGGGGTGTTTCCCGTTTGACTTCTCGACACGAAGTGATTTTTGGAGTGCCGGCTAGAGGTGGGTAAAAAAGTATCTACTTGATACTTTGTCACTGATACTTCAATGTACCTAGTAGTATCAACTGATACTGCCCGATTGAACCGAGTACTTTTAGTATCAAGTATCAATATCAACTAAGAGTTCTCCTCTCCCCACGAGCCCACGACTGACTTTATTCCCAAGCGGAAAGCGGAGGTATTTCGCAGTCAATTGTTGTTTCGCTATCCACCGAATGATGGCACCAACAAACGGGTACTTTTTAGCCAATGAGAGAGCATGAAGTTAGTTGACTGGGTACTTTCCAACCAATAGCAAAGCAAGATGAGTATCTGATACAATTGTACTCGCTTGTACTTGGTTTTGTTTCCTTTCAGTCACTGTCACTGTCACTGTCACTAGTGCCTCGGCTCGGACTTCCAGTGACAATTGAGTAGATAACCGAGTGGGTACATATTAATCATGAGTGACGGGGGTAGAAATAACGAACATATCAGCGTTAAAACGTAACATTTCTCCTTTTAATCAACCCTTAGACTTACTTATTTAAAAAATTGTATGTTTACGTTTGCCATTCGTTCTTTTTCTTTCGAAAATTATTTTATAAATATACCTACCTAATGAAGATATTTGATATCAACACAAGATGTGAAACCGTTGTACTCAAAACTAAATAATCTAGAAATCTAGAGTACCTGCAGCAGTTGGATTTTATTTTCAAAACTTTTTGACTCCCTCCCCCCCCCCAATGTACGTGATACTAAAAGTACCCGGTAAAAGTATCTGATATTTTAAAGTATCATTATCAAGTAGTACCTGATACCGAAAAAAGCTGTCACTACCCACCTCTAGTGCCGGCGCTCGGGTTATATAGTCGGTGGGTGGTTTCCGCCCACTCCCACCCGCTCGGGGGGCTCAGTGGGTTGACCGGTGGGTGGTGGGTGGTTCCCTTTACAACTTTTCCCCCACCTGGAGGGCTCCCTTTTTTTTCTGTTGGGATGTCTTGGAGAATTTTTTCCCTGGGAGGGGCGACTTACATAATTAATTGTTGGCGGAATTAATTACCCGACGTCACATGTTATCGAAGCTAAGTACGAAAAGAGGAAGATTCTTCTTGATGACGATTGGGTTGCCCTCGTCGTCATTTTCCCTGGTTTTTTTAATTAGGTTAACAGCCTCTGTAATTTTATACCCCTTTTCCTTAAGGTCATTCACTATAATCCTCCGGTAAGCAGGAGTGGTGAAGCCCTCTTGCGACTACTCTGAAGGGGCGCTCATTTTCATTCTCATACGTGTACCACTCGATTTTTTTTTTTGCCTTAAGCCATTATTAGTAAGAGCACGATACGAGTCGCTATCTTGGGCGAAAATTTTCCAAAATTGTTGGATAACGCTTTGATTGAACACTCTTTTGTGGTTTCCACACTTTTTATGAAATTATGTATCGTACTGTACTCAGTAACACCAATAACCGTTACTGGGGGTGGCGGTGCCTCTTTTTTACTTTTTTCTAGCTGAACATGTGAAGCAGGTCCAGTATCATTACTTTTATTCTTTCTGGGCTCATCGAATATGTCCGGTGAGGAAGATGCTTTCCGTTTTCTTTTTATTCCTTTTGAGGATCCAGTTCGTCTCTCTTTCAAGCTGCTCCTCGTCCGTAGCGTACTCAACGCGTTCATTATTGAGGGGGTTAACGTCCAAACGTTCATTTGCTTCGATAATCTGAGATTTGATTTTAAGTTCTGCTTGCCCCAAATGGTCGCATAGACTTAGAATTATATTATACAACTCACTGAATGCAACGTTGATGTTTTCGTCCTGGATGCGAAACGCCGCGGTTCTAGTTCGGTGTTTCACAACCGCGAGTTTAGTTTTCTGCACAATTTCCTCGAGCGTTTCCGCGGGGGAACGACCGGTGTCCCTTTCCTCATCCATCACCGCAAAAGGTCATCACACCATAATGAAATAGTATGATGCAATCACTGTTATTGTTCCTTTGTTTTACTTTTGTTTTGAGAGCTCCGAACGATGTTGACTGTTCGAACGTTCACGACAAACTGCGCTCCTACTAACAATTTAAACATCTCAGATATCCTCCAGCAAGTAGAAATAAAATGAGTTGGAGAAACAAGTTTCTTGGTGCTTATTACCAAGAAACTTTGTTTGGAAGAAACGATGTTTGGGAACATGTGACCAAGGGGGGATCTGGGACCTCTCTCAGGAGGGGGGGGGGAATCGAAATCCCTCCCCCTCTCTCAGAACACCCTTACTACCTGCCCGACACTCCCCTCCCCATTGTTTTGATGGTAATTCTGCTGTTAAACCCCCCCCCCCTTAGATAGGCCCATGCATGTGACAGAGATTTGTTTCTAGTGAAGACTTTGATGATGAGGTAGATAGCGAACCCCGAAACTAGTTGGCAATATGTATAGTATTAAAAAGAATGTATCAACTTAATAAAATAATTTAAATTTACCTAGAGTAGAAATAAAATTACATACATACGAACATAACGGCTGTGATGAGGCGGGAACCCCTCTTCCAATCATCATCAAAAGCCTCCTGCCAGCCTGCCACAACCAAACGTTCCTGAATAGGTTTCTTTAGTACGATACACTTCCGCTGTGAGCGCTTATGATCTTAAATCTACAATTTCCTGTGCAGACCCTTCACATTTATGTTTCTGGAATAAATTATCTCAAAAATAAATGCAACGATCTGAGAAAATTCACGTCATTGTTTTTTCGGTTCATTATCTGATTGTGAGAAAGAAATGTTAGGTCGATGATGGACGATCGGGGTGGTGGCGGGGTTATGCGTCAGCCATTGAAGAAGTGAGGAGTGGGTGACCTTGGAGCTTTCATAAATGGCTGAGTGCGGCAAGCGGGGTTTTTAGTCTGTTGTCTCCTTCTCACGAAAACAGGTCTTCAGTCTCGTATCCCAGTGGTGTTTTCTCTTAGTTTTGTTACAACTATGTCTTTCGCTCAAGTTGTTTTAAACATCTTTTATTCCATTAAAAATTAGAATATAAGTGCGGAAGTGCGTTTTCTGAGAGAAAAATCATTTTGGTAAGCCTCCTCTTATGTTTTTATTTGTGTGTGTTAAGTGAAAGTATGAATCTTCGTCCATGGGCTGGTGAACGCGTCAATGAATTCCTCGGAATTAAACGCGGACTTTGCACTTCTCGACTTTTACAAACTCTCCGTTTCCAATTTCATGTAAGCTGTCTGATACCCGACACTATTTAGGTCGAAGTCGATTTAAATCCCTCATTTTTCATGAGCCCACAATGTAGGGATAACTAGTTATAAATATCTGTCCATTAACTCGTCCTTTAACGTTTAGCCTCATTTCTTCATTGGTTGTGTGATCGCTTGATTGCCAATTAATAGTAGAATGCCGCCCCCGTTTTGATAAGTTCTCGACAAAGAGACTCAGTCACACCCAACCAGAAGAAGCGAAGGAAACATTTTTACATAAAATAAATTGTTATCGTTTGCATTTTAATTACGGAGATGATAAAACGTAGCCAGCCCCATCATTCTAACATGTTGGCATCAGTAGAAGCCTGCATACTGCAGTACACGTTGTTCTGTTTTTGTACCGTACACCAGTGGCGTGGCGTGGGTGAATTAGAAGGGCAAGTGCAACTTAGGAAAGGACGTAACTGAATTTAAGGAAGAAAATTCAAAATAAAGAGAGGAGTGACCAAAAATCCATGAAGAGAGGCCGTTAAAAGGCACCGATTTAACATTGAAACGTTAAGGGGGAGTTGTACATGTGTTTCCTCGACCCCCCTCCTATCATACCTCGCCTACTCAGCGTTACGGAAATTACCTCCGTATTTCTGCACCAATCGTGGACTTCAAGGGCTCATTTAAATCTTCAGAAAATTCCGCACAAGCGTACGATCTTGCTTTCCTAAATAAGTCGTCGAAAGAGTGTGAATTTTCAAGGTAAAAGTTAGTGTGCGTTTTACAGTTATTTTAGGGATGAAATATGAAAAAGGAAGATCGTACGCTTGTGCGGAATTTTCTGAAGATTTAAATGAGCCCTTGAAGTCCACGATTGGTGCAGAAATACGGCGGTATTTTCCTTAACGCGGAGTCGGCGAGAAATGATTGGAGGGGGGTCGAGGAAACACATGTGCAACTCCCCCTTCAATGACGTCGATGTAATTCGCAGCAATTATTTTAGTTTAAGAAAATCCGTGTTTCTTTGACTAAAATTGAATTCTTGAGAGCTCTAAATCTGAAAACAAAAGCTCTATACAGGGTGGTCGGTTTTGAGTAGCAAAAAAAAAAAATTGGGTAATAGTACACCAAAAATGGGATAAAAAAGTCCTATTCGGATAGTGGCCTATCTCTTTTTGTTTTCGAGTAATAATTTTTTTAGTGATTTTTAGGCGCAACTGTATTTTTCGCCGAAAAGCTGTTATTTCTCAGCTTCTACTTCACTTTTTTCCAAAAGTGATGGCAGTTTCGTAATCTACGGAAAATTTTCTACGGGATGAACGCAAAATCAATATTCTAAATCGTCAAAAACGCCTAAAAACCGTAACGTATTCGTTGCGTTAATGCAAAAAAACCAATAATTTGACTTCACAAAACAATTTACTGTGTCACCAAAAATAGCTTCACACGTTGTCAAACGACGTAAAAACTTCTCTGTTTTTCCAGCTTTCCAACGGTGTACTCGAAAGTAGAATTATCTCCCTCCTTTGACGAGAAATTTCGAAAAGAAGCGAAAAAGTCATACATTTTGGGCTAAAAATGTGAGTAATAACAGGTGCGAAAATTCATTTGTTTGGCTCTCTTTCTTGAGAAATCCAAGCGCTGGCACAGTAAAAATTAAAATGTATTGCATTTGAAGAATAAACGACAAACAAACAAATGAATTAATAAACTGGACGACGAGGTGTATGTGTTGGACATGGTCCATGAACACCCTCACATTAGCAACGCCGAAGATGTCGACGGAACTTGCAATTCCACGATGGAAACTCAAGTTCCGTCGACATCTTCGGCTGCTAATGTGAGGGTATAAAAGAGGATAAAAATAAAAAACCAGGAGACGCCCTAAATTCGCACACCTCTTCGTCCATTTTATTAAATTTTTTATTAGTTGTTATTCTTCAAATGCAATATTATTTTAATTTTTCCTGTGCCAGAGCTTGCTTTTCTCAAGAAAGAGAGTAAAACAAATGAATTTTCGCACCTGTTATTATTTACATTTTTAGCCCAAAATGTATGAATTTTTCGCTTCTTTTCGAATTTTCTCGTCAAAGGAGGGAGATAATTCAACTTTCGAGTACACCGTTGGAAAGCTGGGAAAACGGAGAAGTTTTTATGACGTTTGACAACGTGTGAAGCAATTTTGGGTGACACGGTAAATTGTTTTATGAAGTCAAATTCTTGTTTTTTTTTGCATTAACGCAACGAAACGTTACGTTTTTAGGCGTTTTTGACCATTTAGAATATTGATTTTGCTATTTTCCCATAGAAAATTTTTTGTAGATTACGAAACTGTCATTACTTTTGAAAAAAAGTGAAGTAGAAGTTGAGAAATAACTGTTTTTCGTTGAAAAATACAGTTGCGCCTAAAAATCACTGAAAAAATTATTACTCAAAAACAAAGTTTTGTTCCGACAGCAGCCTGTCGGGAAAAGTGCATTTCATTCATGCGACAATCGAGTCAAACCTCATAAGTTAGACCGATATCAATCAACTATGAATCACATTTGAACCGTGGTATAGAAAGTCAAAATCATAAAATCGTGTTTCTTTTTACCGCAGGCCCCTTTTTTGGCACCAACTGAGGGGGAACAAAATGATGAACATGAAACAGAGTCGGTTTGGTTGCCTATACGATATGGGAAGGTGGACTCTTGTTAGAGGAGTTATTTGCAATTAAAATCTTTATCCCGGCCTAAATTTCATTCATAATTGATTGATATCGGTCTAACTTATGAGGTTTGACTCGATTGTCGCATGAATGAAATGCACTTTTCCCGACAGGCTGCTGTCGGAACAAAACTTTTTCCAGGTTACGTTAATTTTCAGATCAGTTAAATTAGGTTAAATGGCATGTCACAATTTCACCATTGCGCAATGCGGAGTGCCTGGGTTCGAATCCGAAAGAATTTTTTAAAAAATTTTTTTTGTTCCTCCCTTTTTGGCCCACCTCATGATTTTTTACTCAATATTTATTAGGCTGTAGGCAAATCAAATAAAAGAGACGCCTCAAAATTCAGTGTCAATGAAATTTTTTGGTAATTGGGTGGTCCAGTAAGGCATAGCGTTAATTTAATAGCTCCCCTCCGCCGAGAACTCCCCTGCCATATCAACGGATTTGGTTCACAAGGGTCTCATACGAAAGCGCGTTCATTTCTCATTACTCGTGTCAATTTTGGGGGCAATTGCAGCTACAGCCGTGCGGTAGCGAATTTTCAACTAATTCAAACCCCTCTTTCACACCGTTCCCGTGGACCGATTCATCTGGATCACGAACTCGTCCGAGATATTCACGCTATTGATTTTTAGACCAAATTTGGTTGCCCTAAGTAAAAAATTGCGACCGTGATCGTGCTAACAAGCGAGGGGCCATATATATACAGGGTGGAACAGGATAAGTGTGACAAAAAAAATTGGGTGAAAGTAGGTGATTTAGAGTCGATATTGTTCTTTTCGACTTTTTCGAAAACCCATTCGTTCCCGAGATATCGATTAAAATCGATATTTTTGGACATTCGTTACTTTTCCTCATTTAAGAGGGCGTAGCGCCGATACAAAAGCAAAAAAAACAAAAACTAATCAGCTCGTTGGAAAGAGCGCAAAATTTCCTTCAAATTTGTGTGCTAAAATAGGGAAAATACCCCCTCCAACGATAATAAAATTAGCCCAGAACTTAACGAAAATCCTTTTCTATTTTTTTCCGTTACTGTTCAAAGCGTGTTAACTTTCTTAACTCAAGTGGCACGGAAGATTCAGATGCGCGGAAAAACTTCTGCATTCAGCTAGCTTTCGAATGGTATGCCACAATAACAAGCTGTGATTTGTCTATCGCTAGGAATGCCACTGAAAATCCAAAAACTGCTTTGAATAGGTTAACGCGCTTCTTCAGTTTCTAACCAGCCGCCGTTCTAAAGCAGTCGCAATTCGCAATAATTAAATTGATTGTTTTACTATAACTCGACCAGATTCTAATGAAACTTTTTAACAAAATTTCCAGATGTACTTGATGTATTTTCGTGAAGAAGATTGATTACGTAATTGTTAAAAACAAAACGTTCCCAAAAGTGAAAGACCTTTCAATTGAGGTGCTCAAAATGACTGCCGTTGTTTTGGATGCACTTTCTAGCCCTACTTCGGACTTCAGTAGTGGTCACGCCGAGTCTCCACTCCTGCCGGAGGATTCCTGCTGCGGTTTCAGTTCTGCGCATAAGATCTTCTCTTGTTTGTACCTCTTCGAAATACACAATCTCCTTCAACCGTCCCCACATGAAAAAGTCCAGAGGAGTGAGGTCGGGAGAACGCGGTGGCCAACTTATAGACCCTCCTCGGCCAATTCACTTGTTGGGAAACGAATCGTTCAGGAAGTTTCTTACATCTCGGCTGAAGTGAGCGGGACACCCGTCGTGTTGAAAAGTCATGTCTCTCCTGATCTCCAATGGCAAATCTTCGAGAAGACCGGGAAGCTCCTCTCGAAGAAAGCGCAGATAGCTGCTTCCGTTCAGCGTGTCAGGCAGCACAAAGGGCCCAATAAAGTGCTCACCGATTGCTCCTGCCCACAAATTTATGCTGAATTTACTTTGAAACGAAGTCGGTCGTTTAACCCAAGGATTTTCCCCTTTTTTGCTCCAAAAGTGGATGTTGTGGAAGTTGACTATTCCTTCTCTGGAAAACCTGGATTCGTCGGTCCAAAGGATGGACTTCAGGAAATTAGGGTCCTGAGAATCCTTATCCAGGATACATTGAGAAAATTGTACCCTCCTAATTTCGTAGCCAGGTTCCAGACCCTGTACCGGGGTGAAGTGAAAGGGATGCATATTCTCCCCTTTCAGAGTCGACCAAACTCTCTTAGCAGTCACCTGATAGTCTCGAGCAACTTGCCGAATACTTGCACGAGGATTTTCCTCAATCGCTTGTAATACCGCTTCCTCCCGGTGAGGTCGAATTCTCCTGTTCCTTTCAACGCGGCGACGAGAGCAAGTTCCAGTCTCCCTGAAGCGACGGAACGAATTACTAAAAACGTCAGCTTGAGGAACTCGACGTGTTGGAAATCTCTCCTCATACAAACGCCGTGCGAGCGAGTTATTCCCATCAGCAAGCCCATACACATAAACAATGTCCGCGTACTCTTCGTTTGAAAAAGACGTCATGACGTTAGCTGGATCAACGAACGAAAGACAAAATGTGACGATCTGTGTGTTCTTAACGTTGGAAAATTTAGGAAAGAAACGATGAAATGATATTATTAGATAACTAAAATCTCTCGAAAGAACAATTGCACGTTACAGATGATTATTCTGGGAAATTGATATCAACAAGTGGAGTCATTAAGTGCACTAATTTCGTCGAATAACAGCTAAACACGCCGAAATTCGCAGTAGTGAAATGCACCCTGCCGACAGCCAGCTGCCGGAGCGACAGTTTTTGATATTTTGGTAGGAGTGCGCATTCCATTCGGTTCAAATGAAAACTTTGGATAAGGCTTTAATGAGTTTTAGCATGTTTTGAATCACAATGCTCGTTCAAATTGGGTTGGTCAAAACAAGCGATTTTTAAGAGAAAAATCATTCTTTTTTTTCCAAGAAATGGCCTTTCTGCCGAAAACTCGCTGATGAACTAAAAAAACGTTCATGAGTAATTTTAAAAAGGACAAATTGAAGAAGTTTTTCCGACCCATGGGATGTCGATACGCTTAGATTTAGTGTAGAGAAGTGGAGGCTGAAGTTTTTGAAAAATTAGAGATCCACGATTTGCAAAACTTTGAGCATCTCTCAAGCCCACAGAAAATAGTTGAATTTTATCGAAAATGGCTATTCCTGTCAGAAAAAAGTGTGCTCGTTCCAAATCCATCGTCAAAAGTTGCAAATGTCAGCTGTAAACTGATCTATTCGCATTTAGTTAAGAAAAGTGATGCAAGCCTCAAAAAACGTTAAAAAAATCTTATCTCGTAGGATTTTGATTTTCGGACCATGGTTTATAGACTGTTTTCGATCGCAAATGAGGCCTATTTTCACCCATTTTTTTTTGTCACACTTATCCTGTTCCACCCTATGTATATATGCTTTGCGTCCGAAGAATCGTGCAACCTATCAAGATATTCGATCCCAAAAAAGCATTTCAATAGGTGAGTACTGAGTAGGGCGTAGATAAAATTGTCTGAACAGGGTTCACATTTGAACAATTTTTCGTAAATTTCGGAGAAAATTACAAATCAATTGTAAGAATCATTCGAATCGGTAAATACAGGGTGTTTGGTAAGTCGACGGCATTAATGCAGGGGGTTTTTCTAGGTCCAAAATGGACCAAAAAAGTCCATATAAACATAAGTCCGATTTCCAACCATTTTCGAGATAATCGATATTTTGGTATTTTTAGCCATAACGGTAATTGTATAGGATTCAGCGCTTGTAAGTCGAGAACAGTTACACGTACATTAAATCTGAGGGCACTACCGAAAAGAGCAGACATTTTTCAGTGGGAATTGGTCCAGTTATCCCCGAAAGTAGTCGCACTTTTCCAGTAACCAGTCAGATTGTGGAGATGTGTACCGATTTTAGGCAGTTTAGCCGTAACTTGAATGCATGATAGCGAATCTTGAAATGCCATCCAGGTTTGGCAAATTTCACAAAAACTTGCCTCATTAGTGAGGATCAAAGTACCAAACTCAGATTGTCGCACCTCTTTGTAGAAGTTTGAAGAAATGAACACGTTTCCAGCGAAAAGTGCTTGTTTGGGTGTTCTTTGCAATAGGCCTTTTCGAAGAAATGAAGGGGGAAAAATTGACTTCTTATTTAAAATGAAAAAAAACTTTTTTCAGGCCTTAATCAAGGTCAGCGATGCAAAATAAAAACTTCCCGTAGTGTATTTGAACTTTATTCAGAACGATTTGCCTCATTCAATGCAAAATCTGGGGGAAGATGTTCGTCGAAGCCTTATTCTTAACATGATCGTGCCCCCTCCCCCCTAATTGATCGAATTTCGCCAGTATTTGGATAGAAGTTATGATATGTGGATATGACGAGGGGGTTCAATTCCACTACTACTTCGATCGCCGGACATGGCGCCCATGGATTTCCACGTCTGGGGTTTGGTAAAAGACCGTGTTTTACTGCATCAAGAGGAGCATCGAAGAAAGATTACAGGAGCTTTTGAGGCTCTTCGAGCCGACATTTCTCCTCGCGTGACAGTGGGTGCCACGAGAAAAAGGGCAAGAGCCTGCCTACGGAACAGAGGAGGACATTTTGAAAATGTATTGTAAAAAAAGAAGTTTTAGGTAATTTATTTGTTATTTTATTTACTAATTGTTATGAATTGGTGCAATAAACGCTACGAAATGTTTTTATTTTGCATCGCTGACCACGATTAGACCTACAAGAAGCTTTATTATCATTTTAGGAGAAATAATAGTGTGCTTGATTCCATTTTTCACTTTCATTTATTTACAAAGGCCTATTGCAAAGAACACCCAAAGCGAGAACAGTTACTCGTACATTAAATCTGAGGGCACTACCGAAAAGAGCAGACATTTTTCAGTGGGAATTGGTCCAGTTATCCCCGAAAGTAGTCGCACTTTTCCAGTAACCATTCAGATTGTGGAGATTTGTACCGATTTTAGGCAGTTTAGCCGTAACTTGATTGCATGATAGCGAATCTTGAAATGCCATCCAGGTTTGGCAAATTTCACAAAAACTTGCCTCATTAGTGATGATCAAAGTACCAAACTCAGATTATCGCACCTCTTTGTAGAAGTTTGAAGAAATGAACACGTTTCCAGCGAAAAGTGCTTGTTTGGGTGTTCTTTGCAATAGGCCTTTTCGAAGAAATGAAGGGGGAAAAATTGACTTCTTATTTAAAATGAAAAAAAACTTTTTTCAGGCCTTAATCAAGGTCAGCGATGCAAAATAAAAACTTCCCGTAGTGTATTTGAACTTTATTCAGAACGATTTGCCTCATTCAATGCAAAATCTGGGGGAAGATGTTCGTCGAAGCCTTATTCTTAACATGATCGTGCCCCCTCCCCCCTAATTGATCGAATTTCGCCAGTATTTGGATAGAAGTTATGATATGTGGATATGACGAGGGGGTTCAATTCCACTACTACTTCGATCGCCGGACATGGCGCCCATGGATTTCCACGTCTGGGGTTTGGTAAAAGACCGTGTTTACTGCATCAAGAGGAGCATCGAAGAAAGATTACAGGAGCTTTTGAGGCTCTTCGAGCCGACATTTCTCCTCGCGTGACAGTGGGTGCCACGAGAAAAAGGGCAAGAGCCTGCCTACGGAACAGAGGAGGACATTTTGAAAATGTATTGTAAAAAAAGAAGTTTTAGGTAATTTATTTGTTATTTTATTTACTAATTGTTATGAATTGGTGCAATAAACGCTACGAAATGTTTTTATTTTGCATCGCTGACCACGATTAGACCTACAAGAAGCTTTATTATCATTTTAGGAGAAATAATAGTGTGCTTGATTCCATTTTTCACTTTCATTTATTTACAAAGGCCTATTGCAAAGAACACCCAAAAAAGCACTTTTAGCTCGAAATGTGTTCATTTTTCCAAAATTTTACGAAGGGGTGCGATGATGTGGGTTTGGTATTTTCATCCTCACTAATCAGGCAAGTTTTTGTGAAATTTGCCAAACCTGGATAGCATTTCAAGATTCGCTATCATGCATTCAAGTTACGGCTAAACTGCCTAAAATCGGTACAAATCTCCACAATCTGACTGGTTACTTGAAAAGTGCGACTACTTTCGGGGATAACTGGACCAATTCCCACTGAAAAATGTCTGCTCTTTTCGGTAGTGCCCTCAGATTTAAATACTAAAATATCTATTATCTCGAAAACGGTTGGAAATCGGACCTATGTTTATATGGACTTTTTTGGTCCATTTTGGACCTAGAAGAACCCCCTGCATTATTGCCGTCGACTTACCAAACACCCTGTAGTTTGTTTTTATTCGATTACGACAATGACCATACCGTCGAAAACTAATTGTACGAAATTATTAAGCTATAAATGCTCCAAAGAATAAAAAGAACGTAATTTTTCGAAAAAAAAAATGTGTTCAGAAACAGGGGCGTAGCCAGAGGTGGGCAAGATACTTGAGTATTTAAAATACTTTGTATTTTAAATACAAAATACGTATTTTGTTAAATACTTTTGGAAAAGTATTTGTATTTCTGTATTTAAAATACATTTTTGAAAGTATTTTGGGCTTTGTATTTGAAATACATTTTCAAAAGTATTTTGTATTTCACACTCAAAGAAAATACAAATACAAATACAAATAGGTACTTTTAATTTCAACGTTCTTTAGTTTCCACTTCTTCGCCACCATTCACCAGTATAGCCTAACTTAGTGACACCATATTTGGCACAAAACCCCGGTGTAATAACAGCCTTCGATTGACGTTTTCATTTTTCGAAAAAGTGGAGAGGGAAGGTTAGTCATGGTGGGAGGTAGAAGTTCCGAAGTCCTTGTTAGCACAACTGCCGCAAAAATGATGCTAGCGGATGGAAACTTGGCACAAAAATGGATCATACAGAGCCCTACAAGTACACAAAGCTGTACAAGTAAACAAAACTCATGGCAATTATTGCGAAAAACAACACTAATTCGAGTTTAAACTGGACCAAAATGGCAAATTCACAACTCAAATGGCGAAAAATCGCCTATTAATAAATAAAAAAGTAGATAATGTGCTAAATCGCTGCACAATTATCAGAAAACGCTATTTCACAGCTGAAATGAAGAAAAATCAATAGTGCGCGGCTGAAATTGAGAAAACGATAATCTGTATAGCTTCTGAAAGAATCGAGGCTCAAACTGAGAAACAGCGCTAATCCGTAGAAAAAAATTGCTCACGCGGGCTAAAACCTAAAAAAACTACGCGGCTAGAATTGACAAAAATATTAATTAGTGGGGCCAACTTTAAGAAAAACACTAATTTGCGACTCAAACTGAGAAAAAAGTGCTAATTGGCTGCTAAAAAATGGCTAAAATGCAGCCAAATCGTGGCTAAAATGGAGGAAAATCGCCAAACAAACGAAAGAAACCCTACCGCACTGCTAAAATTGATTAAAAGCGCTAACCCTTGGCCAAAATTGGTTAAAGTTGTAGCGTGCCAACAGCTAACAAACCTCAATTTTTATTTAAAAAATAACAAATATTATGTTAAAAAAAACAACATAAGTCAGTTTGATCGCGAGTTCGTATTTTCCCAATTTTTCATTGTCGTTATAAAAAAGATCTCTAAATTTTTCGTTGGCCGTTATTTTGTATACCGAAGAAAGCGCGACCCGCAAAGTCACTAAAACTTGAAAAAATGACAAAACACAAATGCGTAGCTTCTGTTCGAGGCTAAAACTAAACAATAAACTCTAATCCGTAGCAAACATTGAAGGAAAAATGCCAACGTGGGACTGAAGTGTAAAAAAAAACAGCTAATATTGAAAAATTCACTATAATTAGCCTGTCATAAATAAAAATAAGAACTCTCGTTTTCAGCTCAAATTTGGGAAAAGTGTTATTCCTGGCTAAAATTTGAGGAAATCACGAATTCGTGGCTGAAAAATTAAGGTAATTCGCGAATTCACAGATCAGAAACGCTTCAAAGCAGCTAAAGTTGAAAAAAACCCGAATTTACGGCTAAAATTGAGGAAAACAATCGCGGATAAAGTGTGTTGGAATTTCTAATTCCGCCTTCTGACGACAACTTTGTGGCTAAAATCGAGGTAAACGGCAAATTCATGGTTATAAGTAAAAGAAAAACACTGATTCACGGCTAGAACTGAGATGAAGCCCTATTCTACACATAATTAAAATTGAAAAAAAATCAGTAATTATTCTGGCTAGAATCAAGAGAAAAGTTAATTTTCAGCCTAAATTGAAACAAAAAGTGCTAATTCACTGTCAAAAATGGAAGAATTGCCGAAAAAATATTGCAAAAATATTGAAAAAAAGAATTGCAGTAAAAATATCGGAAAACGCCAATTCGTGGCTAAAATGAACAAAATTCGCTAACACACGGGCTAGAAATAGCTACTGCACTGCTAAAATTACGAAAAAGCGCTAATTTACGGCTCAAATTGAGACAAATTTAAATTTGCGTCAAAAATTGGAAATACGTTAATTCGCGGCTTCCTCGGGAGACTTTGAGGCTAAAATTGAGGAAAAGCGCTAATTTATGGCTATGAGTGAAAAACGCGCAAATTCGCGGCTAAAACTGAGACGAAATCGCTATTCCGCAGTGTATGGTTACGGTGAACAAAAAATGCTAATTTGTGGTAAACATTTCGAGAATTTTACGGCTAATATTGAGTAATTTTCAGCTCATACTGTGTAAACCGCTAGAAATAATCGCTAATTTGAAGCTAAAATTGTGGAAAACGCCAACTCGAGGAAAGTTAAAGAAACATCGCTGATTCACAGGAAACCAAATCTACTTTGCTGCTAAAGTTGGGGAAAAGCGCGTATTTATGTCTTTATGATGGAGGGGGATTACCTTGCTAATCAGTTGCTAATTTGCGGCGAAAAGCGCTAACTTGCTGTGAAAGTTGACAAAAAGCACTCATTCGCGGCTAAAATGGAGAAATTCGCAGTTTAAACTTGGCATAAGCGCTGTTTAGCGGATAGACTGTGGAAATAGCGGTAATTTGCCTACAATATATGGAAAAGGCCATGGCTAAAATTAGGAAAAGGCCTTAGAGGTTACCAATAGAGGTTTTAGGCACAATTAGAGACTTTTAGGGGCCTCTTGAAGATTTCCTCCCCGGGCCCCGATATAGGTCCACCAGTGACCTCACCTCCTTTTCAGCTCACGATCCACCAGTGCTCGCCGGTTCGGTACTAATACTTGGTGACAACTTGCCTACTTTTCTTTGCGCATCGCGGCGCAGCGCCATTTCGCGCTGCTACATTTTGTCAACTTGTCTATTGAAGGACCTGATATTTTTGAATTATTTATTTTTCGTGATTTTCGCACTATCTGCCGTCGAAATCGAATTTTTGAAAAGTATTTTAAATTGTATTTGCATTTTATTCAAAATACAATTCAAAAAGTATTTGTATTTCAGTATTTAAAATACATTTTTGAAAGTATTTTGGGCTTTGTATTTAAAATACATTTTCCAAGTATTTTGCCCACCCAGGGGCGTAGCCAGCCAGGCACACGGATTCAGAGTTGGGGGGGGGGGGTGCACGTCTTGAGAAAAGTGCTCGTTCGCGGATGAAATCCCTGAAAAGGACAGTTTCCGGCTAGTACTGAGCGAAAACACCCATTCACGGCTAGAATTGAGAAATACCGCTGATTCACGTTAAACTTGAGAAATAAATCTGCTCATTATTCGCGGTTGAAATTGAGAAAACACGCCAATTTGCGGTTTCGCGATCCAAAGTCCGGGCCGAAATTAAGGGGGGGTTTCAGGCGGGTTTCCTCGACCCGTTCCCAGTCGCCCCTTGCCTAAACTTCGCACATAAATTTTGGCTCCATTTCTGCACCAATATTCGATTTCAAAGTCTAATTTTAATCTTCAGGAAGTTTTACAGTGACGTTAGATCTTGCTTTTTCAAATTTTATCCCTAAAATAACCCCAAAGCACTTTAGAATTTGAATGTGTTTTAAGGTAATTTCAGGGATGAAATTTGGAAAAGGAAGATCTAACGTCACTGTAGAACTTCGTGAAGTTTAAAATAAAACTTTGAAATCGAATGTTGATACAGAAATGGAGCCAAAATTCATGTGCGAAGTTTAGGAGAGGGGTGACTGGGAACGGGTCGAGGAAACCCGCCTGAAACCCCCCCTTAAGAAAATGCGCTAATTCTCGGTTTACAGTGCTCTTTTCACGGCTAAAATTGACAAAATAAATGCGCGTTCAATGTAGAATTGAGCAAAATCGCTCATTTGCGGCTAAAATTGAGGGAAAATGCCAATTCACGGCTAAAATAGAGAAATGGAGCTCATTCACGCATTTTGAGACGGAATCGGACGGTTTTCACGGATTTTGGGACGAAAATTGAGAGACGGCACCAGTTCGTGGTTTCTCAAACCAACATCTCGGTGAACATTGGAAAAAGTGATAATTGACTGTTTTTATACATTTATATATAGCAAGTTTGCGGGTACAATCGAGAAAGAGGGCGACTTAGCGCACACATTTTTGAAAAAGTTCTCATTTTCGGCTAAAATTAAGGCACATTGAGGAAAACACCTATTTTAAGGTTCGCGATGCAACGTCCAAATCAAAATTATTGAAATTCGTTAACATGAGTATTATGTGGACCTTTTCCCTGCTGAAATTTGAAGGGGGGAACTGCTCAAGGCAGAATTGAGATTAAAGCACGAATTTGCGGCTAAAATTGAGGGAAAATGAATTGGCAAAATTGTCACCGTTTTTTGTTGATTATAGTGTAATTGTCGTGGGCTAAAATTGAGAAATAGCGTTCACTCACAGGTTACTTTGGGGAAAAACTGTTCTTTTTCGACTGAAATTGAAAGAACGCACCTATTCGTGGTTTATAGGCTAAGCCCAGTGCTGGCCGTAATTAAAATTGTAAATCAAAAATGCATTATTTCACGGTTTTTTGAGACCTTTTAACGGTTAAAATGAAGAAAATAGGCTGTAGTTCGAGGTAGAATTGAGAAAAAGCACTCAGTTTCACCTAAAATTAAAGAAAAACGTCAATTCGACGCTACAAATAGTGCTCATTCACGAGTTAAATGGGGGGGGGGGGAATTCTGTGCAACTCCTCTTGGAGAAAAACTGGATCCCCCACGCCTGTGATCAGATTCACTGGCGAAAATAACAGATAAACCATTGCCTTTTTGCAGGATTCTAACAGGATCTGGAGGTTAGAATCGCGTCAATTCACGGTCATCAGAGACTAAATTTGCACAGAAACGGCCACTATCCGTCAAAAAATGAATATCTGCTGGAAACCTGTCGTTTGTAGCCTTGTATTTCGGATTTTATGTCGAAAAATTGAAACATCTCTCCCCCCCCCCACTCCGGAAAGTGATACTTTTGGAGCTAAACTTTAAATTTTAGACCTGAGACGGTAAACAGAGCTTGCAGTTTCTCTCCCGCCATAAGTCTGTATGACAGCGGGCTAAACACGATTTGAGCTAACTCACACACGTAATTGCGCGTCGAACCTTGCGAAAATGGGATTTTAGTGCGAAAAATCAGCAAAATCTGTTTCCAAGTTAAGCCGACCCTCGAAATCGGTTTGTCAGCAACAAATATCCGCGAATTTTTGATTTTTGGTAGTGCGACTAAATTTAGGACGACGCCAATAGCCGTGATTTTTTTAAGGCAACTCTGGGCTTAAAACTGACTGGTGAGCAAAAATTTGAACCCAAAGTTGAAAGTGAACCCATGAATTAGCGCGCTTAAAATAAAGAAAAAATGTTACTTTGCAGGTCAAATTGACGACAAGTACTAATACGGTACAACATCGCTAATTTTAAACAAAAATAGAGGAAAATGCAGTGGCTAAAGTTGGGAATAATCGCTAACTCACTACTACTGCTACTATTTATTAAAATTTATTACTATTTATTATGCTAAAATTATTTAAAGAAACTGAAATTATTCCAATTTTCGGCTGATATTGAAAATAAGCCAGTTCGCGGCTTCTGGAAGCAACTTTGTAGCTATAATTGAGAAAAAGAGCAAATTCATGGAAATAGACAAAAAAAATCGCTACTTCACGGCTAGAATTTAAATGAATGTTACTCACATTCAAACTTTATATAAAAGCTTAATTCTCGGGTAAAATTTACAAAAAGCCCTCATTCGCGGCTAAAATTTAGAAAATCACCAATTTGCGGCTTAAAATTGGACATAAACATAAACATTGGAGGATAGAATGTAGAAATAGCGATAATTCGCGTGTCTAAATTAAGGGAAAACTAATAATTTGACTACTAAACTATCAATTATAAATACCTAATTATTTCTTGTTTGCTTAGAGACTCAGACTGGGGCACTTTTAGAAATTCCCGCCCCGGGCCCCGATTGGTGTTTGTCCGCCAGTGAGATGGCGTACTAATATGCTATTCTTTCAGGAAAGTACCGCAACGCAGCAAAAAGTTGGGGAAAATCGATAGTATTCGTGGCCCGAAACTCCAGACCGAAATTGAGTAAAAATCGCTGATTCGCGGTGTATAGATGCTACCTTATGTCTAAAATGAAGAAAAAACGACTAAAATTTAGTAAAATCGCTAACTCGTGGCTTATTCACGGCTAAAATTGAGACAAATACCTAATTCACCGATGAAATTGAGAAGAAGCGCTGAAGTGTGGAAAAAAAAACGCTAATTTGCGGTTAAAATGGAGGAAATGCCAAAAATTGCAGCTTAATATTCTGAACAGCGACTTCATGGGGGCGCTAGGTGAAAGGTTCGCCCGGGGGCGCCAAATGTCTAAGGCCGGCACTGTCAGAAAACATTCCCCGGACCTGACTCACTGAAAAACAAATTCCTCTAATTTTGCTATCTAAAAACCAATTATGCGGATATTTCTCTTTGAAAAAACATTTTTTTTCTTTTAATAATAATAAATGTTTAAATGTTGATAGCCTGACAAACCAATTTTTCGGGACGGATTACTTCAGTTAACGATTTCGCTGATTTTTCGAACCAAAAAAAAAAACACATTTTCGCAAGATTTGACTCTTAACCAAATTCGCTAATTTTTCTCGCAAAAGAAAAACATTTTCCCGGATCTGGCTCACCGTAAAATGAAAATTAAGTCACGACGACGACAACTTTCGTTTTTTAAAACCTAATTTTGCCGATTACGTTACACAATGATATGTACGAGACTGAACACAATGTTCACAGCAACACAACTGACTATATCTGACAATAATGTCCTCTTAAGCCTAAGCTTTTATGCAATAGCAAAAGGCATCTAGAATAATCTATGATAAAACGGAGTGAGGGGAGGGGGGAGAAAGATCTCGGCTTTACTTGTAAACAATGCCTGGAAAGGCGCTCGTGCGGGAAATGCAATGTTAATTTTTATTACTGATTAATTAAACAGATATAACTCCTCCCACACCTTAAGAGAGCGAACAACCTCGGCTCCAAGGGGGGGGGGGGCCCTCCCTTAGGTCAGCTAAATCATGATCTAGTGCCCCATCGTGAGCTTGGCTGTGAGCGCGAATCGCGTAATTTGAGCGTTTTCAGCAAAAAAAAAAAAACAGTAGTACTCTTCTTTCTGTGCGTTTTAGATTTTAAAAATCGTGCACTCGCGACAAACGCTCTTAAATCGCGCCGCGGGTCCCCCCCCCCCTCTCACGTTGATGGACACGGCGCGGGGTATAAGGGACACATAAACCGCGTTTTTGGTTAAGGTCGCAACACAAAATTGACAGCGAATTGTTTTGGGGTTTCTCGCCGCGGAGAGTCCGAAGATGGAAGATCGCGAAACAGATTTTTTGACCATTCTTTCCTTTGCGCATTATTTCTTGATCCATATTCCGCATCTTGTTCAGTTTCATGGATGTAAAAAAAAAACACGGAAATACATGATTACACGGTCTCACGGTTACAGAACAAAATATTCGCTCGTCGAGGCCGAAACGGTATAGTTTATTGTTGGCCAAATTGATGTGGGGCTGGTCATGCCAGAGCCAGTGATCAATGTTCGACCTAGAAACCCAATTCTATTATCGTTAACAACTCAACTATTGTATACCGGCAGACTAAAATATGCATGAAATCTGGTTTTTCGGTTCAAAACTTGTAACTTTGACGCTGAAACTTCCTGGATATCGCGTTTGAAATGTTTATTTTATTTTATTTTTTATAATCGAGTCTCCTTTCTTATAATCGTTTCCACTCCCTCGGAAACAGAAGGCCAGTAGATAGATAGATAAGCCTTAATTAATTTTTTTTAATCGTCAATTTAGCATTCTAATGCACTAACGGACAGTTCCGCAAGACCGTGTGACCGTGGCCGTCTGGGGAGTCTAGTATATGTATATCCTGTATACATTTTTGGTGAAACCTATGTGCGAAAATGTGTTGTTTTTTTAGTGAGAAAAATCGGCAAAAAAATGGGGCGAAATATAATAAATTTGTGTTTCTGTTAGCCACATCAGGGAATATATTTTTGGAATTTTGGGGGTGGGCAGCTGCCCCACGAAATCTGCGTTTTTGATTCTAGGGGAGGGCAACTGCCCACCCCTGCCCCCCGCTGGCTACGCCCATGTTCAGAAACCGAGAAAACTGGAAAAAAGTTGGTGAGACCAACTACATATTATTTGATTCTCTGTGGGTCAGACAAACTACTTCCCCCCCCCCGCATCCTTTCGCTCTGAACCTCCCGCCGATGCCTAAGCGAAGTCCACTGTGCTGTACTCCAACGTAGGAACAGGAACAGGTCCCTAGCACTTTTTCGGCAGCTTTAACGACGGCCCCTCCCAACCGCACTTTATCATTCTGTCTCGGTCAGAGTGTTATGATGAGGGGTTAGCGAGGGGGCAAAAAGTAAGGAACACACTCGTAGCACTTCTGTCTCGAGCGCTACGTCCGTTTCATGCGGCTTCGCACATCTCCGCAACACAAGATAACAAGATTTATAATTTTAGCATCGTGGTCTTCAATTACAACATTATGTTTCAAATTCTTATGAATTTAACCATAAAAAAGTTTGGAACAAAAGGAGGAAAAATAATAATAATAATAAAGGGGGATCGCTTAGGGCAAGTGCCACTTGCTTTACTTGCCCTGACGCCACGCTACTGCCGTACACAGGGTATTCCCTCCAGACCCTCGAAAAAGTTAGTGGACCTCGCAACTTTTGCGAAATTGTGCAAAAAACGCTAATTCGCGGTTCAAAATGAGAAAGAACACCAATTCACTGCTATTATAGGAAAAAGCAACCGTTCTCGAACAAACTTTTTGAAAAGCGCTCATTTGTTACTGAAAAAGTAAGAAAATGCCGCAATTCGTTGTTTCTTGAATCAAATTACAGTCATAACTTGAAACAAATCGCGGTTTTTAGAGGCCCTTTTACAGCTAAAACGTAGGAAAAACGCAAATGTAATTTTTGTACGATCAGTAAAGAAAGCACAGCTTTCCGAACCAAAAACCTCTCAAGAAAGACGAATATATCATACGCGTATGTTAGGAGCTTCATGTCCTCTCGAAGGTCGAAGGTGACGACTCGATGAGCGGTAGTTTACCTTTTTTTTGTTTTTTGAAGGTCTGTTCACACAGGGGCGGACTGGGGTATCGAGGCGCTGGAAGGGGGGGGGTGCCTTGGTTAACGGGGCGCCGGTTGCGTGAGCTTCAGTTTGTGACTGGTAACGCAGTGGCGTAAAGTTTAGGGGGCAGGGCATGCAGGCCTTTGCCCACCCAACTGGAGTATAGGATAGACAAAAGTATATTTTCGGACCTTCCCCACCGTATTTTCTCTCCATTCTCGATAAATTTATCCACCAGAAGTTGTTCCACGGAACAGTCAGTTTTCTTCTTTAGCTGCACTGGTGGACCTGCGCCTATCGGGGGACCCACTGCGGAAATCTTCAAGAGCGCCCCCAAGTTGAGTTTTCTCCACTTTAGCAGCAAATGATCAATGTTTCCTACATTTTAGCACTGTTCTCAGTTTGGGCTGAAAGTTAGAGTTTTCTTTACGTACCTATTTTCCTCAATAATAGCCGCAAAATATCAGGTTTTTTCGAATTTTGGCCACAAATCGCCTTTTTTTTTTTTGTTCACCATGCGCTATGAATTAGCGATTTTTCTCTGCCACAAATCAGCAGTATTTTACCTATATGTATAGCCACAAATTAGCGCTTTTTCTGAATTTTAGCCTCAAAGTCGCCTTCAGATACCGCGAGTTGTCATATTTTCAATTTTTGATGCAAATTGAAATTTTTCACAATTTCTGTCACGAATTAGCGATTTTCCTGAATTTTACCCGCGAAAAATCGCTTTTTTAAATTTTAGCATCGTAGTAGCGTTTCTAACACGTGAATTAGCATTTTTAGCTGCAAATTGACTATTTTTTCTATTTTTAGCCGCAAATTAGCATTTTTTTACATTTTAGCACAGCGTTAGCAATTTTTTTTTACTTTTAGCTATAGATCAGCGTTTATTCTCAGTTCGAGCATCAGCGGTGTTTTTCAACTTTATAGCCCTATGAATTTGCCGATTTTCTCAATTTTAGCGACAAAGTTGCCTTCAGAAGGCACAAAGGCGAGCATTCAAGTTGGAAATTTTATACCACAATTTTGTCCGCGAATTGGTGACTTTAGTCAAGTTTAGCCGCGAATTAGCGGTTTCCGCAATTTTAGCCGCAGATTAGCAATTTTTTCCATTTTTAGATTTGAATTAGCATTTTTTCTCAGAGAGTTTTTAGAGAGAGAGTTCAACATTTTGAGTTTTTCTTAATTTTGGCCGCGCTAATTACTGATATTTTACAATTTTAGTCCCGTTGTTTTTATATTTTAGCCCCGCATTAGCAATTTTCTTTACTCTTTTCTATGGATTAGCGCTGTTTTTTATTTTGAGCCTGGAAGCTACGGGTTTTTGTTTTCTCAATATTAGCTGTTAAATAGCGGTTTCTGATACTTTTGCAGTGAATTAGCGTCTATTCTCTTTTTTATATGTGAATTGTGCGATATACATGCTAATTTTTTTTATGGAATTTGCCATTTTTGCCCGATTTCAACCCTAATTGGCGTTGCTTTTGTCATGTAAATTAGTAGCGTGTTTTTTCAATTTTAGCCGCGGGCTGAGCCCAAAAACTACACTTTTGCGTTTATTTACACATTGTAGCCGTAGAATGGCCTCCATACATCGCGCGTAAGTACATCTGCGATTTTTTTCACAATTTTGGTTTGGAAGCTTGATCATGAGACCACGACTCAGCGCTTTCTCGCAGTTGTAACCACGAATATTAGCGCTTTTTTCAACCTTTTTACCGCGTTAGCAAGTTGCACATTGACGATCACAGGTTTAGTGCGCTCAAGGACCTAACGAAACAGGGGACGGTGTATTTTCTCCATTTTAGCCGCAAATTTTCAAAAATTTGAGCCACGAGAAGCGCTCGGGGGCTCAATTGAATATATTCAGCCCACACTCTTCGCTGATATCGTTAGGAGAGACTGAAATTCGTAGAAAGGAGCCAAGTCGCTGTTCAACCGTCTTTCACTTGACCTACATGATGTACCTATATTATTGTAAGTTTGCGTTCTATATTCATAGATGTAGGCTATATCCATGAATATAGAACCTACAAATTCCATTTTTTCCCTATTCAACCTTTTTGGGGGCTGATAGTGGGTCCTTCACCCCTCCCACGGTTTACGCTACAGTTTGGCTGGGCGATTCTTTGTCTGAATTGACACATTTTTGGGCGTAATTAAACGTTTTTATGGCCGAAAGGTCAGTTTAAGCGGCAAAATTACCAGTTTTTAACCAAATAACGAGATTCTGTGACAATAAATCGGCTGGTGGGCATGGCCCATGTGGTTTCTGGGCATAAAATGTCAACTTTTCTAGCCAAATAATTAGTTTTAGGAACTGAGTTGGGCAGATTTGACCATTTCCGTTATTAGATAGAGTCTAATAGTGCCTATGCCAGGTAATGATTTTAAAGGTTGGTAATAGAGCCAACATTGCGGTTTCTGGGCTGAGATAGGTACACGATTTATAGCAACGCCAATCAAGTTGAAGTGGCTAAATTTCCAGTTTTATTTTTGAGCAGCCAGTCAATTCTAGGGAGAAATTAAAGTAATAGTTAAGGGGGGGGGGGGTGATCCCGACGAAAAGTGTTATTTCTGTCGCAAAAAGTCAGTTCCGCAGAGTCCCTTTTCTGCAACTCGATTTTGACGATTTCAAAAAAAGATATTCGTTTTTAATCCATAATTTATGAAAATCTTACGATGGTCTATTACTATCTTACGGTTCGTGGTCTCGCGATGCAACTTCCAGACTAAAATTAAGAAAAAAATCGCTGATTCGCGGTACATGGAAGCCATTTTTCGAATAAATTGTGGAAATCAACGCAAAAGTGTTGAATTTGGGCAAACCCCGCGGTTAAAGTTTAGAAAACACGCTATAATATTTTTTAAAAAAAGAAGACGCTTTCAGGTTAAAATTGAACAAAAAGGCTAATTCATAACAAAAATGGCGTAAAATCGCCCATTCGCGTATGAAAAAAGAAATAGGATGCTGAATGGCCGCAAAACTAGCACAAAACGCTATTTCACAGCTGAAATTGAAAAAATCGCTAATTTGCTGATATAAAGTTGTGGAAAAACGTTAATTTGCGGATACAAAATGAAGAAAATCACTAATTCGCGGCATAAATTGAAAAAATCACCAATTAGCGCAGATAAAATTAAGAAAAACGTTAATTTTCAGTTCAAATTGGGGAAAAGTGCTAATTCTCAGTTAAAAATTACTAATTTGCTGCTTAAATTGAGTCAAACGCCAATTCTTGGCAAAAATTGACAAAACTCGGTAGGTAACGCAGGGTTGGAAACGCCACCACGCTGCTAAAATTTATAAAAAGCGAAAATTCGCTGCTAATTCTCGAATTAAGTGTCGTGGCTATAGTGTAATGTTAAAAAAAAAGATAATTCACGGCTAGAACTGAAAAGAAGCAATAATCTCTACCTATAAAAGTTATATATTTTTGCTAATGCGGTGGTAAAATGTGAAAAACCCCTAGGCACAAAGGCGAGCATTCAAGTTGGAAATTTTATACCACAATTTTGTCCGCGAATTGGTGACTTTAGTCAAGTTTAGCCGCGAATTAGCGGTTTCCGCAATTTTAGCCGCAGATTAGCAATTTTTTCCATTTTTAGATTTGAATTAGCATTTTTTCTCAGAGAGTTTTTAGAGAGAGAGTTCAACATTTTGAGTTTTTCTTAATTTTGGCCGCGCTAATTACTGATATTTTACAATTTTAGTCCCGTTGTTTTTATATTTTAGCCCCGCATTAGCAATTTTCTTTACTCTTTTCTATGGATTAGCGCTGTTTTTTATTTTGAGCCTGGAAGCTACGGGTTTTTGTTTTCTCAATATTAGCTGTTAAATAGCGGTTTCTGATACTTTTGCAGTGAATTAGCGTCTATTCTCTTTTTTATATGTGAATTGTGCGATATACATGCTAATTTTTTTTATGGAATTTGCCATTTTTGCCCGATTTCAACCCTAATTGGCGTTGCTTTTGTCATGTAAATTAGTAGCGTGTTTTTTCAATTTTAGCCGCGGGCTGAGCCCAAAAACTACACTTTTGCGTTTATTTACACATTGTAGCCGTAGAATGGCCTCCATACATCGCGCGTAAGTACATCTGCGATTTTTTTCACAATTTTGGTTTGGAAGCTTGATCATGAGACCACGACTCAGCGCTTTCTCGCAGTTGTAACCACGAATATTAGCGCTTTTTTCAACCTTTTTACCGCGTTAGCAAGTTGCACATTGACGATCACAGGTTTAGTGCGCTCAAGGACCTAACGAAACAGGGGACGGTGTATTTTCTCCATTTTAGCCGCAAATTTTCAAAAATTTGAGCCACCAGAAGCGCTCGGGGGCTCAATTGAATATATTCAGCCCACACTCTTCGCTGATATCGTTAGGAGAGACTGAAATTCGTAGAAAGGAGCCAAGTCGCTGTTCAACCGTCTTTCACTTGACCTACATGATGTACCTATATTATTGTAAGTTTGCGTTCTATATTCATAGATGTAGGCTATATCCATGAATATAGAACCTACAAATTCCATTTTTTCCCTATTCAACCTTTTTGGGGGCTGATAGTGGGTCCTTCACCCCTCCCACGGTTTACGCTACAGTTTGGCTGGGCGATTCTTTGTCTGAATTGACACATTTTTGGGCGTAATTAAACGTTTTTATGGCCGAAAGGTCAGTTTAAGCGGCAAAATTACCAGTTTTTAACCAAATAACGAGATTCTGTGACAATAAATCGGCTGGTGGGCATGGCCCATGTGGTTTCTGGGCATAAAATGTCAACTTTTCTCGCCAAATAATTAGTTTTAGGAACTGAGTTGGGCAGATTTGACCATTTCGGTTATTAGATAGAGTCTAATAGTGCCTATGCCAGGTAATGATTTTAAAGGTTGGTAATAGAGCCAACATTGCGGTTCTGGGCTGAGATAGGTACACGATTTATAGCAACGCCAATCAAGTTAAAGTGGCTAAATTTCCAGTTTTATTTTTGAGCAGCCAGTCAATTCTAGGGAGAAATTAAAGTAATAGTTAAGGGGGGGGGGAGTGATCCCGACGAAAAGTGTTATTTCTGTCGCAAAAAGTCAGTTCCGCAGAGTCCCTTTTCTGCAACTCGATTTTGACGATTTCAAAAAAATATATTCGTTTTTAATCCACTATTTATGAAAATCTTACGATGGTCTATTACTATCTTACGGTTCGTGGTCTCGCGATGCAACTTCCAGACTAAAATTAAGAAAAAAATCGCTGATTCGCGGTACATGGAAGCCATTTTTCGAATAAATTGTGGAAATCAACGCAAAAGTGTTGCATTTGGGCAAACCCCGCGGTTAAAGTTTAGAAAACACGCTATAATATTTTTTTTAAAAAAGAAGACGCTTTCAGGTTAAAATTGAACAAAAAAGGCTAATTCATAACAAAAATGGCGTAAAATCGCCCATTCGCGTATGAAAAAAGAAATAGGATGCTGAATGGCCGCAAAACTAGCACAAAACGCTATTTCACAGCTGAAATTGGAAAAAATCGCTAATTTGCAGATATAAAGTTGTGGAAAAACGTTAATTTGCGGATACAAAATGAAGAAAATCACTAATTCGCGGCATAAATTGAAAAAATCACCAATTAGCGCAGATAAAATTAAGATAAAAGTTAATTTTCAGTTCAAATTGGGGAAAAGTGCTAATTCTCAGTTAAAAATTGCTAATTTGCTGCTTAAATTGAGTCAAACGCCAATTCTTGGCAAAAATTGACAAAACTCGGTAGGTAATGCAGGGTTGGAAACGCCACCACGCTGCTAAAATTTAGAAAAAGCGAAAATTCGCTGCTAATTCTCGAATTAAGTGTCGTGGCTATAGTGTAATGTTAAAAAAAAAAAAAAGATAATTCACGGCTAGAACTGAAAAGAAGCAATAATCTCTACGTATAAAAGTTATATATTTTTGCTAATGCGGCGGTAAAATGTGAAAAACCGCTAATTTGCGGGTAATACTTAGAAAAAAAAATAATCAGCCTGGTCAAAATTAAAAGAAAGGTTAATTTCAAGCCGAAAAATTGAGAAAATTGCTAATTTGCGGCTAAAAATGGATAAAATCGCCAATTTACCGCTAAAATTGCGCCAAACGCCAATTTGTGACTAAAATTGAGATAATTCGCTAATTCACAGGTCTGAACATAGGCGGATCTAAGGGGGGGGGGGGTAACAGCAGAATTACCCCCCACCCTGGAGCTTGGAAAATCTATCAAAACATGATGTGGGCAGGTGGTAGTGGTGTACTGAGAGAGGGGGAGGGGTCTCGATTACCCCCCCCCCCATCCTGAGAGAGGTCCCAGATCCGCCCTTGGGTTTGAAACGCTAAAGAAAAAGCGCTAATTCGTGGTTGAAATTGAGAAACATTCTAATTTGCGCCAAAAACTGAATATGCGCCAATTTGCGGATCCTGAAGTCAACTTTTCAGTCTGAAATTGAAAAAAAAGCGCCAATTTATGCCAATAGGCGAAGAAACCGCTAATTCGCGAGTAAACTGAGAAAATTCGCTCATGCATTGCGTATGGTGAACCAAAGAAATCCTAATTCGTGAAAAGTCTCCCTATTTTGCGGCTAATAATGTGGAAAACACTTAAGAAAACGTTAATTTCCAGCTAAAACTGAGAAAAGTGCTAATCCCCTGGTAAAAAAATTTTAAAAATCGGTAAAATGCTGCTGAAATTGAGGAAAACGCCAAAACTCGTGGATAATTAAGAAACATCGCTCACGGGATAAAAACGATACTTTGCTGCTAAAGTTGAGAAAATGCGCAAATTCTTGGTTATGGGAGGGGTTGGGGCAAAACCGCTAATCTGCGGCTGAAATTGAGAAGAACGATATACTCGGCAAAAAAAAAGCGCTAATTTGTGGGTAGAGTTCAAAAATCGCCCCTAACTGAGAGTTTGAGGCTATGATGAGGCCAGCAAGATGTCCGAATTCAAGAGTGCGCTGGCTGGGTGGAATGATGAGTAAAATGTGAAATTATCCCCCCCCCCCTTACGAGATTTCAATCTGATCCCCCCCCCCCCCAGGACAAATTCCTACCTACGTCTCTGGGTTTGACGGTAAAATACACAAGGACAAGTGACCTGTCACTGCCAATTTTGGCGGAGTTCAATTGACCAGAACCTTAACTTAACGTTAACTTATTAAGTTCAGTTATTAAGTTAACTAATACTCGACGTAATAAGTGACTCTTTTGTTATACAGAATACAGAAAAGGTTTAATTTCGTTGACTTTTTTCTTTCAATGTTACCCTAAATTGGTCTGGGAAAACCGGGGAAAGTCAGGGAATTCCATATCATCCATTCTGGGGCAACCCTACTCTTGCAACGACGGATTTTGCTCCTTTTAAATCATCCCGTGGATCTTTCTCTTTCAAGGCCTAATTTTAGGGTTTCGCTCATATAAGTTCTAATGAATTTAGCTATTAGAAAAACCAGTTTTGCAGGTTTGCGGTTATTCTAGAAAACTTTGCGGGTTTGTTCTTTGTTCTCACTAAAATAAACTTGGCGGCTTGGGTTCTGTCATAACCAAATTTCGCCGATTTGACTCTTATAAAACAATTTTCGCGGGTTTGACGTCTGCCACAAAAACAATTTCGCGCTTTTGTCGCAAAACAGTGAGTTATTAGATGAGAGAACAAAATTGAAAAATTAATTAATTACATTTAATTATGGTGGCCCGTTGACAAGTAGCAGACCAGTAGCCATTTTGAGACTGACGTTTTTGTTTTATGGGCCCTAAAAAGTGTGTTATGACGTTAAACGACACATAACGCACAATTATTATGTATATGTTGGTAATACTCATCCCCCCCCCCTCACACACACACGTACTTTGGATGAAACCATCAAAATTAAGAAGTGAGACCAATGAGACTTATTGTTGGTTCAACAACCGTTTTCCGGTGCAATGCCACCCTGAAAATGGCAAAATCGACCATTCATGCAAAAACAAAAATGCTAATCTGACTGTTCACGCCTCAAAATGGCAAAACTGACTATTCGCGACGTGAAAATGCCTAACATTAGGCGCGCCAAAAAATAGCCCAAATTGCTGTTCCCACTCTAGAAAAACGCTAAACTGACTCCACGCGCCCCTAAAATGGCGGCACTGATGGATCACTTTCTTAAAATCCGCCCAAGATGATTCCTGCGCTCAATATGGCAAAATCGATCATTCGCGTCTTGGCTTGACGGGCTGTTCGTATTCAAAAAATGGCTAAACGTATTTGTCGAGGCCAAAAATGGCAGAAAAGACAATGGGGAACTTGCATGAATCTCAGATTGGGAAGAAAAGCAGACCGGGGATTTGACCCGTGAACTGAAGGATAACAACGGAAGTTGCAACCCAATTGGTCTTCCCAACCTGGTCGTGGAGGGCACTCGCATAGGACGTACTTGAGCTCTAACAACTCTAACCACAAAAACATTGAACCCCTAAAAGCTCTAACCATGGACAGCCGCAACCCCCAAAAGAAAACCTAACCACAAACACATTCCACAAAAAATGCACAAACCACGAAAGTCCTTTCTGGTCTTGCCACCAAAAACACTCAACCACAAAAAGGGACTTGAAACCAGTGCCTGATCTAAACATTTTCCTATGGTTGTTGGGGGGGGGGGGATAGCTTGTGCCGCCTCTGAGTGATATTGGGAGGGTGCACGTCTCACTGCTTCTCACTCATTCAGCGAATAATTTTGGACTCGCTCGCTCGGTCTCTCTTGGATCTTGGATAGCAGTAGAATGGTTCCCAAATGAGGGGAAAGGAGCGTGACAAGCAAAATTGGCTTTTTGAGAGGGCCAAAACCGCTGTTTATCATTTTTTGTGACTTAGGCCCATGGTGTTGGTTCTCTCTTTCACTCTTTGAAACTCTTGGCACTCTTAAGGGGGGGTTTCCTCGACCCCTTCCTAGTCACCCCTCGCCTAAACTTCGCTCATAAATTTTGGCTTCATTTCTGCATCAATATTCGATTTCAACGTCCCATTTTAATCTTCAGGAAGTTATACAGTGACGTTAGATCTTGCTTTTGGAAATTTCATCCCTGAAATTACCTTAAAACACATTCAAATTCTAAAGTGCTTTGGGGTCAAGAAGAAACCCCGCCTTGATACTCCTTTCATTTTTGAAAAATCTTGACTCACCAAAATGACTGTAGGCCAAACCAGCGATATAGTGTCCCACTAAGCCATCGATTTATAGTCGCCAGGACGATGAATTAAAATTCCCCCTCCGCCACCTTTCACTTCCAGCCCTCCACAGCGTGACATCAGAGTAGTGTGAACATTTTGCGCATGCGCCCAACAAAATTACCTTAGTTTTTTTTTTTCTAGAGTGACTGGAACATTCTTTAACGGTTTCACGTTTTCAATACCGCCCGTACACGTTGTTTATGTCAATTTTATTCTTGAACGAAATAACACGCGTTTTGACCCGCAGTTTGCGCGTTTGTTTCATTATTTGTAACTGTAAAAATTGTTGGGTTCTTTTACGAAAAATGTCCGTATCTGTTTACGAAATTTTACGCAGAATTTTTTTTTTTTCTGTTACTATGTAGGATAACAATGGCGCAGTGTCTGGTCAAAACATGCGAGAACACGATCCGGACGGCTCCTCACAAGTACTTTTTCCCGATTCCCGTCAAGCCGTTCACGGAACGTGAAAAATGGTTCAACTCGGTCGGAATCGACCTTCAAACATGGACTGAGCACCGGAACAGAGGCGGCATGCCACTCGTAGCATACTGCTGCCAAGATCATTTTAAGGTACCCAATTTTTTTTTTTGGTGAATTTTTGCGTCTTTAACTATTAGATGGTCAGTTTCCGGAAGACGTGCGTTCTATGACCGACTTGCGCCGCACTAACGGAGGCATCGTGTCTGCCAGTCTATTGAAGCCAGGAATTTATCCGCGCATTGTTATCCCGGAAAATGCCGATTCACACTTTGTTTTGATTGTCGGAAATAAACGCCCCACCACCGCCGCCGCCGCGACGGGCGAGGCCGTTGATGAAATTCCTTTTATCGATTGTCCAGCAGAGGGTTCAAATGAGAAGGATCCTCTCTCCGAGGCAGTTTCTTCGATTAGCTCTGTCGATGAGTCAAGCAGCTCGTCCGGGTCCGTCACTATATTGGACTCTGATGATTCACAGGTCCCTCCGAATAAGATGGAGACCCAAGTGAAGTTTCTACCCAAGTTGAGGATTCGCAATCCATTGGAAATCAACAACCCTAACATGCCAACGATTGTCGTTGACGATGATTCATCCTCGTCGTCCTTGCCTTCAGCTACCCCCTGCCCTAGTCAATCTAGCCGTCCTCTCCCACCTTGCAAACCCTCTCCGCCTCAAAAAGCCGTGGAATCACCTATTATTAAATCATCTACGGCAGTTCAAACTTCAATGGCTGACTTCTTGAATAAGTCTTCCGTCACCGACATTAAATCGAAATCGAAAGTCGTCGACATAACGTAAGTCAACTTTTTCTCCCACAGGTTTGTTTTATTAATTTTTATTTCTAATTTACAGTAGCCTCTACAAAGTGATCACTTCAAATCATACAAAACGGTGCATTGACCCAACTTGTACGAATACATCCCTCA
The DNA here is from genome assembly GCA_038030265.1 of Corythucha ciliata. Taxonomy (NCBI): domain Eukaryota; kingdom Metazoa; phylum Arthropoda; class Insecta; order Hemiptera; family Tingidae; genus Corythucha; species Corythucha ciliata. The sequence goes on from CM075937.1 coordinate 50,696,846, forward strand.
ATCGCCCTGAAAGTTATTTCGTTCAATTACCATCAACTCGGACTGCGCGAGAATTATGGCTCGACTCCCTCGATATTCCTAGATCGGTACTTTCGGAGCAAAATCAACGTCCTTTATACTGTTGCAAGGAACATTTCAACGTAAGCAAAACGTCGATTTACATTATTATAGTAGGCATAAGTGTTTATATAATAATTAATAAATATTTGCGCTGAAGGAGCCGCAGAAAGCGGTACAACAGCAGGAGAAGAGCAGCGAGCCTCAGCTGGTTATTATGATTCCGGTGACCGCTTCGGGACACACGGTGACCACCGTGGGACTTCCTCCAGGTAAAACGAAATTACTTTATAACTTGGAAACGTCAACCGATTAGTTTTTTCAACAGTTAGTACGGTCACAACCGTAACAGCGAGTGCTTCGGCGGAGCCTGATAGTTCATGTAACTTGAAAATTACTGAGAAGCCGGACGTTAATCGAGCGGAACGACCGGTGTGCCCGACCAAAGTTATTCCTAAAAAAGAGAACAAAATTGTACAGAAGAAGAAAGATACTGGGTTGGAAGGAAAGAAGTAAATTATTTCACTGTTTCAATAAATTCCAAAGTCTAAATTATTTGTGTCGCTAGGTTCAATCCCAAGGCGATGCCGAATCCTCCAGTCTGCGGTCACGACACCAATGAATATCAGTGCGATCAACTCGCACTGACCGACGTCACCGGGTTCTTCACCGACTACTACGACCTGCCGAATATCGCCGACCAGGATAAATTTATTTTCAGTCACATGGACCGTGTCGACGTTCCTGTCGAGGAAACGCTTTTGTTTTTTATGAAAACGCAAACCAGCGACGACAACCGTCGCATACCCGTCTGTTTTGACACGTTCTGTCGAGCTCTGGCCATCAGTCCAACGCTCATCATTCAAAAAGCTACCCGGCATTTCGATAAACGTGAAGCGGAGCGGCGATCGTTTGCACCGCCCGCTAGTCCCGATCCCGTGCCGCCGCCAGATGATGGTACGAATGCCAGTTAAGCCCCATTTTAATCATCCTGGAAGTAAATTCCACCTTTTATTGACAGCTATTAATGAAACCGTGCCCGATGATGATGAGACACCGGAACTTGAAGAAAAACCTGTTGTGACGTCTGAATCGATCAGCAAAAAAGCCACAACTAAACCTCGTAAACGTGAGTCAATTATTACTAAGTATTTAGTGACACGAGTAGGACTCGCGGCCACCACAAAATACGCATGGGAGCGAGTCCAGACCCACCCCGCGACACTATCTGTTCCTTTTATGTGGCAAAACCTTCCAAGGCCCGGGTGGACCACATTGGTTTAGAGTTCCGTTTAACACTAAGCTGAGCTTAAGAGCTTACACCGCGATCAGAAATTAACGTTTTGAATACAAAATCGTTTAAACCCTTATAGACCGAGAGCTGGCGACAGTCCCATTCAACCGGAAGAACATAGTCACCGAATCTATGCAAAATGATGGCATTTGACCCCCTATTTACGAGTCCGGAAGTCTGCCATGCTGTATCTGGGGCCTAAGGATTTTATAGCTAATTAAAGTCCTTAATTTGGGACATTAATTTAACCAAAAGAACATAGACCCGAAACTAGTCTCATTCGAAAGGTTTTATGAAGCTGATTACGAAATTGAATGTCTGCCGCCGTCTGCCTGGGGCATTTGCCCTCTGTGGCTCGCCAAAAACACGTGATTCGGTGAATTTTGATCAACCGGAAGAACATAGTCCTGAAACTGGTCTTATTCGATAGGATTTATGGAGATGATTACAAATAAAATCGTCTGCCTGGAGCATTTGCCCTCGGTGGCCAGTAAACTCCTTAAATCAGGGGCATTAATTAACCGGATGAACTAAGTCCGGAGAATGGTCTTTTGCAACACGTTTCATGCGACTGAATACGAAAGTGATCGTCTGCCGGCGGTGTCTGTCTGGGGCACTTGCCGAGGGCAAATGCTCCAGGCAGACGCCGGCAGACTATTACATTTGTAATCATCTCCTTAAAACCTATCGAATAGGACCAGTTACAGCACTGTGCTCCTCAGTTATTTAAAATTTACCGAATTACGTGAGTTTGGCGAGCCACAGAGGGCAAATGCCCCAGGCAGACGGCGGCAGACGATCATATTCGTAATCAGCTCCATGAAACCTTTCGAATGAGACTGGTTTCAGGACCATGTTCTTCCGGTTAATCATTTTCCTCCGGTGCAGTTTGACTAGTCACTAAGGGCAAGTGCCCCCGGCAGACGATCACTTTCGTATTCAGCCACATGAAACGTGTCGCAAAAGACCATTCTCCGGACTTAGTTCATCCGGTTAATTAATGCCCCTGATTTAAGGAGTTTACTGGCCACCGAGGGCAAATGCTCCAGGCAGACGATTTTATTTGTAATCATCTACATAAATCCTATCGAATAAGACCAGTTTCAGGACTATGTTCTTCCGGTTGATCAAAATTCACCGAATCACGTGTTTTTGGCGAGCCACAGAGGGCAAATGCCCCAGGCAGACGGCGGCAGACGATCATATTCGTAATCAGCTTCATAAAACCTTTCGAATGAGACTAGTTTCGGGTCTATGTTCTTCTGGTTAAATTAATGTCCCGAATTACGGACTTTAATTAGCTATAAAATCCTTAGGCCCCAGATACAGCATGGCAGACTTCCGGACTCGTAAATAGGGGGTCAAATGCCATCATTTTGCACAGATTCGGTGACTATGTTCTTCCGGTTGAATGGGACTGTCGCTAGCTCTCGAACTATTAGCAACTCTTGAACGGGCACTGTCGACCTGACCGTCGAAGCTGCTCCACAGCGTTTCGTCAGTTTCTTCATTTGCAATTTTTTCCATCGTATGGTCTACGCTGTTACTGTTGACCGTTAACCTGCTCCAGATCTGAAATTTAACCCCTACGTTCATTATTTATTTTTTAATTTTTTTGCTAAGATGTCAGCGAACCGAGTCCGGTCGACGATGAATTAGCGAGGCCGTTAACTGGTTCAAAGCAAACTAAACCCGCCACGGCTCAAATTGAAAAGATGCCATCGCAGGTGCCAGCGGAGCCGCCGCCTGTTTTGCCTGTCGAACGTTCACGGGAGGTGGCGGTTAGAGCAATAAATGAACCCGAAAATAAAAAGACTGGTCAGACGATTGAAATAAAAAGTGAAAGTTGGTACTTTGGATGTTTGTACAATTTTCTACCCAAATTTTAACAGTTTTTGTACACTTTTTGCAGACTACTGGTCCTATCATTTGTGTCATCGGTGTCTCAAAGTGACCAGGTGCGGCGAAGAGTACAAAGCACATCGGTCGCGCGTCTGCAAGCGATACACAAGAATAAAATATCCTGTCACGTGCTCTACTTGTTCTCAGTACAGTGCTCACTCCATACCAGAGCTGAAATATCACATGGAAACCACTCATAGTACGTAGTTCCCTTCCCACTATGCCTCACCCCCTCCCACCTTTACTTGTTTAACGCGATTCTACACTTACAGAGTACGTCTGTAAATTCTGTTCGGTGAGTTACTCCGTTTTTGATGGGATCAAGACACATTTAAGAGAATCCAAGTGTAAGAAAAAAGTTACGCCCTCGAGCACCCCAAAGGAATTTTCACCCGCCACCACACTAAAGGTACACGAAATTTGAATGAACCTGCGGAGTATTTTAAAATCGTTTTATTTTGTTCTTTAGGCCTGTTCAATCGTCATCAGTAAATCTCCCAAAATCGATCACCTGGCCAAAAAGATGTCTGACACTCCGAAGGAATCGCCACCACGGTTGAGTCAACACGAATTGGACAAAAAGAAAGAGAGTGAAAAAAAAGACTTGTACGATGCCCATTTGGAGAAAAGACGAAAGGAGAAACCGTCGAGTACTAGAAAAAGGAAAAACTCTGGGGACAGTGATGAAAGGATCACAAGATCAGGCCAAGAATTATTCAAACGGGATGAAAAAAAAGGGGAAAGAAGTAATTCTAAAATGAAATGTAGCGAACGCGATGTGCGAATAATTAGTGACGCGAGTGAAGACATCGAAAACTCGGATGCGCGTAGTAACGAAGTTCCCAAAACAAGTGAATCGGAGGATAGCGATGACGAGATCAGACCGCTGAGAACATTTAAAAAGAAATCAAATTGGGAGGAACGCAAGACGGCGACCAGCGACAGAGTCGCTGAAAAGACGACCAAAAATACCGGTGGAATTGTAGTTGAAACAAGGAAGGCCCGCCCTTGTGTAACGAGGCGGGTATCGGCCCAACAGAGGATTAGGAGGACCCGTAGAAATAGGAGAAGAGGTACTCGATTTCTGCCTCTCGTGCTAAAAACCCTCCCCCGCCTTTAAATTTCTGGAAAATAAACGAAAAAAAATGTATTTGTCTCAGTTTTGTCTAGCGACGAGTCTGACAACAATTTTACTCCAACCGACAGGACCCCGGGCATTCGGACTGGACTTCAGTCGTCGACAGAGTCTTCGAGTGACTCTGATGGGAACAAGAGTCGAACGTCGTTTTCATCTGGGTCAAACAGAAATTTAGCCCATCCCTCCAAACGTCCATCCATAGGTAATGTGTTTTAAATTTACGAGTACCTGTGGTGTATTTGATTATTACGACAGTTTCAGACCAGGTTTATCTTTGTCAAGTGTGCGCCGCTCCTTTCTCTGGACTAGCGGGTCTCAAAACGCACCACAGACAATTCCCAGACTGCCTGCCCGAAGGTATTTTTCACTCTTCCTCTCCGGAGAAACAACCTTGAAAAAGGAGTTGTGAATTCCACAAACACCCCCCGCCCGCCCTCCCGTCAAATATGATTTTGTTGTTCTTCCAGACTCAGACTTCATTCCCAAAACAGTGTCGAAAGAAGAGGCGGAGAAATTAAGAATCAAATTAAGTAAGCCCGGTTTCACACTTGTACGGTTCCATTCAGTTCGGTTCGTTTTCAGCAGCGACCGAAAACGAATTCATCCTTTGCACGGTTGCACACATTCATCCTTTCATACTTGCACGGTTCAAACTAGGTTTTTAATTTTTTTGCTTTACTGGACTGTAATTCAGTCATTTCCGCGTCTATGCTGTTCCTCAAATGAGGTCTGACAGAATTCAGTGAGTGCATCCTCTTATGAGCTTGTACGACAGGGATTTTGATTTGGAGCCTTCCTGGCTTTCTCCACTCAGTTTTGAGCGACTTTCCGATTACAATAAAATCTTTTGATGAATTGCACCTGAAGCTGAAGGACCATCTTGAACGCCAAAACACATTTCTGAGGTGAAGTTCTGAGGTTCCATGCTACCTGTGTCCAAACTTGTCTTTATAAATGAATGTTAATGACGATTGGGGTCGTACTCACCAGACCATCTAGTTGGTTTTGTCTAGTCGGGTCAAGAGCCGGGGGCGGGAAACAGAGGCGCCACTGCACTACGCTCTCACCGAGATCCCTAGGAGCGGTTCATCTACTCTGTTCTCGGCTCATTTCTGGGATGATGAGACCAAAGCAATAAGTAGCTCATCGTACAGCTCTGAATTCGAAACGGAAACTGCACCTCACCCTTGGACCTCGGTGGAGTTTTTTAATTTGTCCTCGATTTTTCCGACGTTTTCTCCCATGAAAGTACAACTCGCTACCTATTAATTGCTTTTAGAAACCAAAACTAAACCGGAAATGTGTGAAAGGCTCTCTGTTCCCCGGAAGCGAATTCGTGCCTGATTGAAGTCGAATTAAAACCTATTCGTGTCGAGAGATCAGTCGGTTCTATGAGGTTTCTCTTAGATGTAGTGGTGAGGTGTGATTTCACTGTCGGTGATTTTGTCACTGTGGCTACTCCGTCACTGTTGGCTCCGGTGACGAACACATTGAAATCACCGTTCCGACCCTCTAACGGTGACATTCCTTTTCATTTATAATCGCCTCTTCATTCGTCACTTCTATCGCTTCACTGCGCTAGAGTCTCTGGAATTAAAATTGGAGCCGTCACCTAGCCATCTATCCCCCCCCGTGAACTCAGGAGCAATCTCCCCAAGTCTATCCCTCGTCTGTTGACTTTTTTTCTTGGACTTGGAATTGAACCTTCAGTGTAGGTCGGTAATATATTTTTATTCACTTCGTTTTCCAAGACCTGTGCTACAGTGATCTTGTATAATTTTTTTTTTTTTTTTTAACACCTTCCTAGTCAGAGGCGTAGCCAGCCCTTGACCAAGGGACGTTATGGAAACTAGAGACCCCAACAAAAGAACTGGTAGCGCAATAAATCGTCAAATTCTTCCCCGGAAACTGAGTTTTCACAAAAAAGGGTCGTAATCCATCAAAAACTAACATCTTCGTTCGGAAATTATCTGTTTTAGCCTTCTATTCCTGATTTTCTATCCAAAAACTGACAATTCTATTCAGACTTTTTCTATTGACAGACAATTCGATTTCCAGGGGAAATATACAGGGTGACCGACTTTTCATCAACGTCTTGTCTGAGATACGTAAAGTTCAACATTTTTTAACCAAACAATAACGGGTTTTAACTCAAAACTGACGTTTTTCAACAACAAAACTGAATATTTCACTCTTGTGTAACTGAATATTTTACTTCAAAACTGACGTTTCTATGCCAAAGACAAAGTGTTCACGCCTAAACTAAAAATTTCACAGTACAACTTTTAAAATTCAAGTCTTTACCCCCAAAAACTGGTGAATTCCGCCTAAAAATGGCGGGTTTAACCTAAAAGATCAAAAACGAATGATTTTAATTGCAATTAACAGACCACTCAGTACTAAAAACTGCCGATTTTATCCTTCAATTGGCGATTTTAGTAAAAAAAAAAAACGTACAATTCCTGGCCAAAGCTGACATGTCCTCCCCCTCCAAATGAAGATGGTACCACAAAACTGGCGATTTTAACCTAAAACTAAACTTTACAGTTCCATTTACACCCGAAACGACAACTTCCCCTCAAAATTAGATAATTTACTCTAAAACTGTCACACTTTAACTCAAGTTTTCCTCAAAACGGGTGATTTTTGGCCATTCTGCCTTGAAAATAGGTGATTTCACACACAAAAAAGTGACAAATTCATCGCAAAAATGACGATTTTATACCAAAACAGACGATTTCACGCCAAAGCTGACGTGTTGCCTCATAACTAATGACGTTAATACAAAACTGGTCATTTTACCCCAAAACTGACTGTTTTAATTCTAAAACTTAACGATTTCAACCCAAAGACGTTTCTAAACTGACGATTTCACCCTGAAACTTGCGGTTCCACCCAAAAAATATCACTTTACCTCAAAACTGAATATTTTACTTCAAAATTGACATTTATTTACTTTATTGAGCACAGCTTTTCAGGGCACATAGAGTCAGTTTTGACGATTTCAAGGCTTGAATAGCTATAATTGTCATTTTTGGGCGCACAGTCTTTCCAGTTATAGGAGCGAATAGTACCTAGCGAATAATCCATCAAAAACTAACATCTTCGTTCGGAAATTATCTGTTTTAGCCTTCTATTCCTGATTTTCTATCCAAAAACTGACAATTCTATTCAGACTTTTTCTATTAACAGGCAATTCGATTTCCCCGGAAATCGTTATTTAGCATTCAAATATACAGGGTGACCGTCTTTTCATCAACGTTTTGTCTGAGAGACGTAAAAATTAAACATTTTTTAACCAAAGAATAACGGGTTTTAACTCAAAACTGACGTTTTTTAACAAAAAAACTGAATATTTCACTCTAGTATAACTGAATATTTTACTTCAAAACTGACGTTTCTACGCCAAAGACGAAGTGTTTACGCCTAAACTAAAAATTTCACAGCACAACTTTTAAAATCCAAGTCTTTACCCCCAAAACTGGTGAATTCCGCCTAAAAATGGCGGGTTTAACCCAAAACGGATCAAAAAAAATGATCTTAATTACAATTAACAGACCACTCAGTACTAAAAACTGCCGATGATATCCTTCAATTGGCGATTTTAGTAAAAAACAAAAAAAAAACGACAATTCCTCCCAATGTCTGACGTGCCCCCCCCCCCCCTCAAAATGAAGACGCTACCACAAAACTGGCGATTTTAACCTAGAACTAAACTTTACTGTTCCATTTCAAAATGAATATTTTACACCCGAAACAAAAAAAATATTTTTCCCCTCAAATTAGATAATTTACTCCAAAACTGACAATGTCACACTTTAACTCAAGTTTTCCTCAAAACCGGTGATTTTAGACCATTCTGCCTTGAAAACAGGTGATTTCCCAACAAAAAATGACAAATTCATCACAAATGTGACGATTTTATACCAAAACAGACGATTTCACGCCAAAGCTGACGTGTTGCCCCATAACTGATGACGTTAATACAAAACTGGCCATTTTACCCCAAAACTGACTGTTTTAATTCCAAAACTTAAGATTTCATCCCAAAAACGTTCCTAAACTGAAGAGTTTACCCTGAAATTTGCGGTTCCACCCCAAAAATATCACTTAACCTCAAAACTGAATATTTTACTTCAAAATTGACATTTATTTACTTTGTTGGGCACAGCTTTTCAGGGCACATAGAGTCAGTTTTGACGATTTCAAGGCTTGAATAGCTTTAATTGTCATTTTTGGGCGCACAGTCTTTCCAGTTATAGGAGCGAATAGTACGTCCCAAGTCAAGGCGAGAACAGCCAGGTTGGCCATTTTCGGCGCTCCGAATGGTCTATTTTGCCATTTTCAGGGCAGGAATCACTTGTTCAGGCATTTTTAGAGCTCGATTCGTCGGGTAATCAATTTTTAGAGCTCGTAAAGTAAATTCGGCAATTTCTAGGGCTCAAATATAGTAATTTTAGACATTTTAAAGACACAAATCGTCAGTTTTGCCATTTTCAGGGCTCAAATACCTAGTCCATCAAGCCAAGGCCATGAAGTTTGACCATTCCTGGTGCACAAATTGTCGATTTTGCCATTTTCAGGGAAGGAATCATCTTTTTAGGCATTTCCAGGACACGTGAAGTTATTTTGGCCGTTTTCAGGGCTTGAGTAGTCCGTCAAGCCAAAAGCGCGCATTATGGTCATATTTGGCTCAAGAATGGCCAGTCTGATCAATTTTAGCGCACGAATGGTCGATTTAGCTACTTTCGGGAGGTAGACATGATCTTTTTAGGCATTTTCAGAAGTTCACCAGTCGCCACCAATTTTTAGGGCGCGTGAAGTCCAGTTTTAGCCATTTTCAAATTGCGAATCGACAGTTTTGTTTTTTTGGGCATGACTTTAGTTACTTTAGCCGTTTTTATAGTGTAAATAGCTAGTTATAACTATTTTTAGGTAGTGAAAAGGCTGTCAAACCAGTTTTAGTAGAGCGAACCACAGCATTTCTCTAGCACCTCTCTTGAGCAAATACTGAATCCGCGTCTGTCTGCGAAAATGGTATTCTAGGACGCAAAAACGGCGAATTTGGTCTTTGAATTATGTCACCCTTGTGATGTCCGTTTTGTGAGCGACAAAACCCGTTTAAATTTATTTTTTTAATTAGTGAAATCCGTGAAGTTATTTTTTTAGTGAGCGCCGACGAAACACAATGTGATTATCCTGAAACATTTGTACTTTCAGAATGCATCTAGGGGTGGGCAACTGCCCCACTAAATCTGCATTTTTGAGTCTAGAGTTGGGTCTGAGAATGAAATTCACACAGATACCGGTGAGTCCGGTAACATTAGGCATTTGCTCAAACGAACTGCTACAGGGGGCCTGTCCTGTAAGATTTCAGGGTTCCTAGGAATATCCTTTTCCAACCGTCCGCCCCAAATTAAATCACATGTTGATGGGGAGGACGGGTGGAAACAAACAGTGATAGTGACATTAAAAAGTTATAGAACAGGCCCTCAGTAGTCACTCAAGTGACAAAATCACTGGTTTTTGTCACAGTGACTGCACAGTCACCGGAGCTAGTTGTCACTGTGACCGACAAAAGCTGTCACGTCACACCTCTACTTAGATGCTTAATAGAGACCGAAACTTCGTTTCATACTTGTTCGTCTGCTGCTGAACAAAAATTCGAAATCGAACCGAACCGAATGGAACCGTACAATTGTGAAACCGGCCTAAGAATTCCGCCATTCATAATTTATTTGTTTGTTTATTCGCCGATTTTTTATTACTTTAGTAAAGAAAGCCGAGGAAGAAATATCGTCTCCGGAAAATGTCAAAAAACGCCGCATTTCAACGATTTCGTCATCAAGTGTCAGTGATGATGAAGGTACTTATTTTTTTTTTTCGATTTGTTTGTATTTTTTGATTACGTTTTCATAACAGAGGACGTTTTTGTCGAACAGTGGAGGACACTTGTAAAACTTGTCGAGGGCACTTCCCCTTGAAATCACTACTTCTGAAGCATTATAAGAATAATGAAGATTGCAATCCAGAAAGTAAAAGACTCGCCCTCCCCCGCTCCCGTCAGTGTGTCTCTATTTGATGATTTTTTTTTTTTTTTTTCTAGTGAAAGAGACGTACTCATGTCCCATTTGTCCTCGGAAAAGCAAAGGCTACTTAACATTTTGGTTGCACATTGCCGAGCATGGAAGGGCGCCGTTTATAAAAAAGATCGAGCGAAAATTCAAATGCTTCGTATGCCGTCTGGTAAGAAAACACATTCGCCCTCAACCACGTTCAAGATTTTTACGGTCTTCCGCCCCCTGCCCGCAGATTTTCCTTAAAGTCGAACACATGATTCGACACGCGTATACCAGTCACAAGAATCAATTCTTTTGCTCGATGTGTCTCTACCAGGGAAGTAAATTTACCGCTTTTTTCCGCCACGTGAGAATGAAACATGGGAAAGGTAAACGATAATGGCTTCCCGGCACTGTAAAACAATTGAAGAGGGAACAAAGGCTGAAATACTGGTTAAAACCTACATTTTTTATGTTATAACGAGTTATTGATTTTGTTTGTTTTGTTAATAGTAATTTTCTACCAAGATTTGAATAAAAATGATTTATTTTTTGCAATTTAAAGCTACCATAATTCTCAGAACGGTGGTATGACAAGACCGCTCTAAATCGCTACGTATGTTGCATGGCTATATCAAACCATCGGACCTCGCAGTGGCGTTTATTTACGCCAATTGAGAGTCTCCCTTGATTTTTTCGACAACAATGGCATTTTTTTGTAGGGAAAGTCTGTTAATAAATCAAACTTCCGCGAGGGTTTTGACCTTTGAGCGCCAAATTTCCATGCGTGCACGGCTGCTAAAGTACTGTTCTTGGGACAAGAACGTGGCTGTGGCTAACAATGAGTTTTAAACAACGCTAACGTTGTAAAAACGGTGGTGTACACAATAATGTTGTAAAAAAGCGCTCATTCGTGCCCAAGATGGAGACAGCGGTGATTCGCAGTTCATGAATGCCCTTTTACGTTGGCTAAAACCGCTAACGTGTTTTTTTTTAGGCAAGACCGCAGCTAAAATTTGGAAAAAGCGCTCATAAAGCACCCTAAACATGATTACACTGGCGGTCCGTGCAGGCCTGAAAAGATCACGATTCCCAAACTGAAAATACTACAAGACCATTTGCGCGCTAAAAAGAGCCAAACTGGCGATTCCCGCTTTAAAAATGGCAAACTGACTTTACGAGCCTCAAAAATGGATAAATAACGGACAATTCGTGCCCTCAAAAACGCCCAAAACAGATGATTCCTGCCCTGGAAATGGCCAAATCAACCGTTCGCGCAACAAAAATTGCCAAACTGACCATTCTTGTATGGCAAAACTGACTCTACATCAAAGTCATATGGAAAACCAAGTTATTCGACTTCCCATGATTTCTATATAAAAAAAAAATGAAGCGATTTGTGGGTTGGGACTTTTGCTCCCGATTGTCTGCGCTTCGTCACCTTGAGGGCTAAAATCCGCAAAATTCAAAATTTCTACAAAAACCAAAAGTTGAAAGAAACATATGTTATCAAAATAGATATCACGCTTGAGGCTGGTCGTCCACTGGAAGCGTTTTCGAGCGGCGCTACACCGAGCGTACATACAAAAAGACATAAATTGAATTCACTGCCGCTAAGCCTGCAGTGGACGATGTCACATTCAATGTGAGGTTTTGGGATGTACGCTTGTTGTCGCGCGTTGCAGCGCCGCTCGAAAACGCTTCCAGTGGACGACCGACCTGAATGTTGATCCGCGTTCACGAAGATTTTTCCGTGACGCGCTGGAAATCGGAGCTAAGAAAGGTAAGATTGAGACTTATTATTTTTCAATACATACTAGGTAAGTTATTCAAATAATTTATAGAAGTACGACATTTTTAAAAGGGTAAAATGCCGATGAGATGTTTGTTCCCCACTGCAAAAATGGTTTGGCCCTTCAATTGGATGGTCGGTCGTGGACAAAGTTTCGTTTTGTATAACGATCGGCGGTAATTTACATAATATTCACCTGTTCAGTGTGAAAATTTCTATTTAGACCTATCATGCTATACTGCACGTTTCCGAACCATTAACAGTCATACATTTGGGAGGGTGTACTAGTAGGGAAATAAATAATGTACCGTGGACTGACTCATACACCGACACAGGAGAATGGCTGGTGTCGGATCGGACGGGTGAATGATGGAGTGAAGGGCCGGCCTTTACTCCCAAAAACTCCTGGCGCCCTATTCAGAGATGTCGAAAAAAAAAATGCTGCAAGTCCGGGTTACAACGAGAGATAATGTTATTTCTTATTCGACGTCCCTGGATCCCTCTTGCGGCATTTTCTTCCCCTGCTCTCATTTCATTCAATTTTTTTAACCATTCAAAATTCACAACACATTCAAATTCAGGCTTTGCAAAACTATCAAAGCAAACTCGTGTTAAAGGACATGTTCGTACATAATATAACCTACAAATCCATTGCAAAAATGAAGGAACGTGACCTCCCGTCCCACTTAACATAGGCGACTTTTGTTTTATTGATGCTACAGCCAATTTTCGTCATATTTCAGTACCCTGTGGTGTTCGAAAAGAGGGCGAAAGCTATTGGCATGGAATATTTACAGCTGCCTGTGAAGTCCTTGCGGTGACCCCCACTCTATAGTACAACCAAATGCTTCGGTGAGTGTTCAGTAAATGCCATAGCTAATAACTTAACTTTAACAACTATTGTTCATTGAAATGTATCATTGTAACAGACGACTAAGGCTGGGCATGATGCAATGAAAGCGCGAGAATTTTCAAGAAGAAAGAGATGCGGATTATAGCTAAACGCTGCATCAAATACTTAAAATTTGGGAAGATGTGGTCAAAAAATCCAAAGATTTGCCGATTGAAAAAAGGTTACTGGGAAGTACTTGAGAGCTTGAAACGGGACATCCTAATTTACTGACGCACATAAAAATCACCCGGCACCCCTCAAAAATTGAAATTTTCCCATTTTTTATGACCCATAATGATTCAATTACATCATCGACAGCCTACCCCATCAACAGAAAGAGAAAAATCCCAGTATTTACGGTACCTCCCCCCGCACTTATGTAAAAAAAAACGCCCGGCACCCCGCAAAAAAAATATTATTTGGTATTTTCCTACACACGCAGAATCCACTACCCAATAGGCAGGAACGTGCTGAGAAATAAGTCAGAAAATCCTAGTACTTATGGTACCTCCCCCCGCACCCTAGTCGGAAAGAGTCAAACAAAACGCCCGGCACCACGAATCCATATACTTGTTTGGTGCGTTTTTTTTTATAGTGGTATCTTCAATAGGCCTAGTCCACTTTGTACCATTCAGATTCTTCCCGACTTGTAGTCCGGCTCCCATAGCGACGAGTGATCGTTGCCTGTTTATCTTTCATTACGTTTTTGGGGCTAACCGTCTTCCATCGACACCGTGGTGTGGGAAAGAGGACGGAAGAATCTTTTATTTTTATTGTAATGAAAGTTTTAGTGAGATAAATTACTTCGAAAAAAATATTTGCTTACTTTTGCTTTACTTGTTAATTAAACATACTTCATTTTTTCTGTTAACTCGTGTATAAGGGCCGGCCCACACTAGGAGAAAAAAGACGCCAACGCGCGAGTCGGCGTCTTTTTTCTCGGGGAAGAGACGACTCTCGCGTACGCGTCCAATGTGAAAGGCCCCATAGAGTTCTATGTGTTTTTATTGCACGAGTCGGACGCTGACGCGCGCGGTAGTGTGCGCGGGGCCTACCAGTCTTTGATGATACCCGACTGTTTCAAACCTACGGAATTGACATCGCATTAGTTTTGAAACATCGGTAACGAATGGTACTGACATTATATTTGTTCTTTTTTCTTTATTGTGGTATACATTGGCAGTATTTCTTCAAGAATATTGTTAATAGTTGTAATAACGATAGGTTCTTGCCATTATGTATGTTTTTATTTATTTTTTTATTCAATTATTTGTTATGGTCTTCACATGACAATATTTGTTTATTTAAAATTCACAGGTTATCTTCCTAGTACGCTTCCAGTGCAGTAGAAAGCCATTTCAAGGTATTTTTACTGTTGCTGAACTCTCTTGTTGATTTAAAGTTTACGTTAATTTCGTTTTTTGTATTTTCTAGAACTAGGATTTTCTGACTTATTCCTCAGTACGTTCCTGCCCATTGGGTATTGGTTTCTGTGTGTGCATGAAAATACCGAAAAATCCTTTTTTTTTTGCGGGGTGCCGGGCGTTTTTTTTTTTTTTACATAAGTGCGGGGGGAGGTAACATAAATACTGGGATTTTTCTCTTTCTGTTGATGGGTTAGCCTGTCGATGATGTAATTGAATCATTATGGGTCATAAAAAATGGGAAAATTTCAATTTTTGAGGGGTGCCGGGTGATTTTTATGTGCGTCAGTAAATTAGGATGTCCCACGCATAATGGGTTACGCTCCAAAACAACTCAAAAAAGATGGTGGTTATGGATTATTTATTAATTAAAACGATGAATTCAATGAATTCTCCTGTTATTCATCGCTAGCTATCCCATTTCTTCTCATGGTTGATAATCCCAGTTCTCGCTCGTCTCCTGAAATACAGATGAATTTAATGGACGCACGCAAGAAACAATTAAAATATGGCAATCAGCCTGGTCTCCTCAACTTGTAGACCATAAACATAAACTTTATTGAACAATACAGCCTTGGTGTTTTTTAATGAATGCATTTCGGGCCCATTCCCGGTCCCCCTCGTCAGTAATAAAAAACATTCGTCGTAAAAAACTACTTTACATGCAACCGTTGTAGGAAATTTTATCAAGTTTTGTGAGTGAAGATTTTCCTCTAAAGTAACTCATTTTCGGGATATTCAGAAGAAACTAAAAGAAGTGCCAAAACATTTCTGTTTTTGGGCTGCCAAAAATTGTACCGTACGAGCTTTTCAGAGTTAGCATTTTTTTTTTTTTTTTTCTCGAACACTTCCAACCTATAAATACAAGATGACAAAAAAGGGGTTTGTTTTCGGCAACGTTGTAGTCAATTCGCATGGAAATTGTACGAGAAATCCAAACAAAATAGTTACAAAATTCCAGGACCAATTGTTTCGAAGTTAATACCGAAAATATTATTCCGCTACGGGAAGAACATGCCTGGGAAATGATTTACCTTCAAAACAAAGGTCATATTCGCGTTTTTCATGCAAATAAACAACTAGATTTAGATTTATATGCAATTCTGTGTCAAATAATGTTTGACGTAGTCACGCCAAATCCTACTCCTCCCAAAATTTTCACTTAATCTCAGTTTTTTTCCTGTTACAAATATTTACAATTAAGATACAAGGGCTCTCGCGCCCCTTTTTTGTAATTTTGACCGTTATTTTGTGCTATTTGTCCTGTTGTACTAAAAACGGCGATTTTGGCTACAAAAAAGTTTCCTTTTTTCGGCAATATAGTGGTCAAGTCACAAGCAAACTTCTGGAGGAATCGAGGAATCCGAAAACAAATATTTAAAAAATTCTGGAATCACTTGTTTTGAGTTATATCTAAAAACGACATTTCGGTACGGGGAGTACATGTCCGATTAATAACTTTTTTCAAAACAAAGGTCAGATTTGTGCTTCTCATACCAGGAAATAGCCAGGTTTTCATTTTCATGCAATTTATCGAGAAAAAAAAAAAAGCGATAGACCGACGGCATGCCGAAAACCACTTTTTTCCATTAAAATGAGGTTGTACATCGAGAATGTGAAGTCAGATCGGACTCGAATTTTTTCACGAACACCATACTTCCATTCCAGTAGGAATAGGGATCATGGAAGTAAAATGCATGACGGGTCCCCTCTTAAGTTCCCTGAAGATCGCAACGAGACCATAAAAACGGTATCGGTGCAGATATGAGGCAGCAAAATAGGGGAAAAATGTATGCAGCATGAGGGCTGAGGCACAAACTGCTGCGGCAGGGCCTTTAGAGCACGTGTATTCTGGGTGTTCTCAATGAGTGAATTTTGAACCAACTGCTAAGCTATACTCTATAAAACAGCCTTGTGTCTTGAGTTGAAGGGTGTCCCGGTTTTATGATAGCCCTACTTGTACTTGATAGGTTTCTCATTTGTCTCATTGTACCTATGCTATAATAGGCCAGCCTTACCTTAAGGACCATTACCGAGAAAAACCTGTAGTTTCCATTTTTTTTTTTTTTTTTTCTTCAGGAGGACTGCGCAATCCGTCAAAGAATTGGTGGGGGGGGGGGCACCGACCATCCGGGCTCAGCCCGCCCATCGCCCACTCCTGGGGGCCTGTTACTTAACTTTTAACTGTCACTATCACAGTCTCTTTCCAACCGTCCTCCCCATTAACGTGTGATTTAATTCGGAGCGGACGGGTGAAAAAGGATATTCCTAGGAACACTGAAATCTTACAGAACAGGCCCCCCTGCATGTATCCGCCCCTGAAGATAAAACTCCACTGCGAAGAAAACCCCGAATTTTCGATTTTTCTAAACGTCTCGGGTGATTATTTTGAGAAAAAATAACAATTTTCACTCGGCTCGGTCTGAAATGCCGAGAAATAGCGCGATGTAGCGACCATAGAGATAATATAACTACTAGAGGGGGCATTGGATGCGCCAACAAGTATAAACTGGGGCGAGGATTGACGTCATCCGGATATCGTTACGGCTCCGTAGGTCTCTTCCCATTGGCTGTCCCAAAAGGTGGGGTTCCAAAAAGTCCCCCTTCACACCATCCACGTCACCACAGGTACTTCTTCAACCATTAGCAAGGGATTTTCGGAGCTAACTCAAGCTCTTGGTGACGTCAATCATGGACTTCTTAATTTAAGAGAGGCCGTAGTCGATCTGCATCGGGTTTGATGGAATGGTGTGTAATCGTGTATCCGAGGAGGTTTGAGCAAACTTACTCTTTTCGGTGTTGATAGTCAATCCGTACTTTGGGACGGCCTTCATGAATTTGTCCAGGTTTTCATCATGTTCCTGCTGAGAACGACCACATATCGTGACATCATCAAGATAGGCAAACGTACCTTTCAAGTTTTCGCGTGAAATAACAGCATCCATGGAACGTTGAAATGCCGGGACGCCATTAGTCACGCCGAACGGAATGCGCCGGAACTGCCATAACTTCTCGCAGGCTTCAAAAGCAGTGTACGGCATGTCTTCAGCTTGGATGGGGATTTGATGGTAAGCACTACGTAAATCTACGGTGCTAAAAACGGTGTCTTTTTAGCAAAATCTATTAATCGTTCTGGAATAATCAATTACCATTCTTTTCTTCAGAGTGCCAGAAACAACAAGTACTTGGGCTCTCCAGTGGGAGCTGCTACTTTCGATAACACCTTCTTCGAGTAGTCTTTGAATTTGAGTTGAAATGAAAGCTTCATCATCTGGAGAATGGCTACGAGATTTAATAGCAATTGGTTTACAATCTGGAGTGAGAAATTCAAACAAGGAAGCAGGAGGAACATCAGCGGCTGTCAATAAGTTGCAGAAAGACAAAGGTTCCTTGTGGCCACCAAAATTAACACTAATAGCGGAATGTCGTTTTAGGATGTCGTGACCGATAATTACATCCGTACAAAGGTTTGAAAGCACGCAGAGTTTGGTGTGACCATGAAAATGACCGAGAATTCTTAAGTCAACGAGACAATGACCCAGTATCGGTGAAGATAGAGAAGTATTAGCCATTGAGACTGTACCTGATTCTGAGAAAAGTCGTAATTACAGTTTGTCTACGAGACGACTGTCAAGAAAACTAATTGAGCTGCCTGTATCTATGAGCGCTGTCACTAAGTGGGAGTTGATTTCGACAGTTGTGGAAGATTTCTCAAGGCTACCGGGTAAAGAAGCTAAAATAGAAGCCGACTGATGAGATTTAGGAGGCGAACTGACTCTTTTAGCAGCTGATTTGCAGACAGACTGGAAGTGACCTCTTATTCCACATTTCAAGCAATCCGAATCACGAGCGGGACATTTGGTACGAGGGTGTCTAGCGTAGCCATAAAAATAACATTTTTGGGAG
Organism: Corythucha ciliata; assembly: GCA_038030265.1. Lineage (NCBI taxonomy): Eukaryota > Metazoa > Arthropoda > Insecta > Hemiptera > Tingidae > Corythucha > Corythucha ciliata. The sequence continues at coordinate 50,715,310 of CM075937.1, forward strand.
TTGGGTGATACTGCAGCTGCTATATCCGAGGGGAAAACCGACTCGACAGGTGTACCAGTATGAGTATATCTCGAGCAGTAGTGAAAGAAACGCTGTGAGAGGGGTAAGATTGTGCTTGGGTTTGGGCCATTTCAAGAGCTCGAGCTTGTTTCGTTGCTTCAGATAATGTCAATGAATTGTTTTCGAGTAATCGCTGTCGTATGGAATTTGAATTAAGCCCTCGAATGAATGAGTCTCGGATATATTCTTCTCGATACTCTGTAGATGTAACGGATTTAAATTGACACGATTTACTTAGTTGATTTAGGGCTAACAAGTAGTCATCTACCGTCTCGCCTGACAATTGAACACGAGAAGCAAGGACGTGTCGGGAAAAAATTTCATTGGTGGGCTTGTCGTAAATACTATTGAGAGTGTTTATGGCTGAGTCATAAGTGGGATGTTGTGTATTAACATATGCTTTGATCGTTCAGTTTATTAAATGGTTCATGACAAATACGTGTACGTGAATATATAAAACTGGCTAACGAGGATGAGTTCACGAAATAAAAAGGCGAGTTTGCCATTTTCGAGCGATGCTTCGTCGAAGAAGGAAGAGAATAGCTCGTTCAATGTAAAAATTCCTTCGTTCGATGCCGAAGTAACCGACTGGATGGTGTACAGGCAAAGAATTCGAAACATTTTTGATCTTCACAATGTTCCGGAGTCAAAATGGGCACTCTGTCTGTTGAGTGGCCTTGACGATGCGACCTACCGTAAATTGTGGGATATGTGTGAGCCTTCAAAGCCGGAGTCCAAGTCGTTTGATGATTTACAGCAAATTTTAGACGGATTGTTTCAATCCGCGCCTCATAAAATCACTGAAAGAATTAAATTTCAGATGCGGTCTCAAACAGAAGTCGAATCGGTTCAGGACTTTTACGCCGATTTAAACCGATTATCCAGGTATTGCCAATTTCCTAGCAATTGGTTGAAGGAAGCGTTGTGTACACAGTTCGTGGCGGGCGTAAGAAACGACGATCTTCGCGTACTTTTGTTAAGTCAGAAGGATGTCACTGTTACCCAGGCGCTGGAAATTGCTTCAGCTTATGAATTAAATCGGAAAAACGCCAAGGTTTTGCGGAGTTTTTCACCAAATGAATCCGAAGTAGATCGTTTAACATCGGTTAGTAGGAGTAAGTTTTCTAAACCATTGAGCTTGAGTAGTAAAGAAAACAAGGAATGCTCCGATGCAAAGAAATCTCGTTGCATACGTTGTGGTATTGTTGGACACTCAGATTTCGAATGTCGTTTTAAGACGGCTACATGTTTCAGGTGCAAGGAACAGGGTCATTTATCACGCGCATGTCCTAATCGGTCACCAAATTCACGGAAAATAAAAAACATTGAAAAAGTTGGAGATGATGAAGGAAATGAGTCACCGGTTGAGACTGTTATCGTCGATGATAGAGCCTGGTCAGTGAAACAACCATCTGTAAGTCGTAAAATTTTAGTCCCTGTTGATTTTGGAAATAATCGAACGGAGAAATTCCTGATTGATACTGGCGCGACAGTTTCTTTAATGGGTGAGGACCGTTTTCGCAAATTATTTCCTAAACTACCCTTGAATAGCTCAGAAATTAAATTAAAGACCTACACGGGAGATGCGGTTGAAGTTGTTGGTCATGTACCTGTAAAAGTATCGGTTGTAGGCCACAAGGGAACTTTGGACCTTTACGTAGTTAACAAAGGCAGGTCGAATGTGACCTAAATTCGATCGATTCGGAAGTTAAGAAAAATAAATTAGACAGTTTGTTCAAAAAACATGATGTTATTTTCAAACCGAGCGTGGGAAAAATTTTAAAGGTAAAAGCAAGAGTGTACGTTAAAGCAACGTCAGTTCCAGTTTTTCGGAAAGCAAGAAAAGTGCCATTTTCTCTCATGCCAAAATTACGTATGGAATTAGAGCGTTTAGAGAGAGAGAACAGGCGATAAAAAAAGTCGAACGTTCGGATTACGCTACACCAATAGTACCTATAACGAAAAGCGACGGATCTTTACGGCTGTGTGGAGATTTCAAGTCTACTGTAAATCCTCAGTTGGTAGTGGACGAGTATCCCATTCCAAATGTGGAGGATTTGCTAGCTAATTTGGGAAACAATAGTTTTTTTTCGAAAATAGATGTTACACAAGCCTACACTCACATAGAAGTCCACCCTGATGACCAACACTACTTAACTCTTAACACTCCTTTTGGGTTGTACAGCTATTTACACCTCCCCTTCGGATTAGCTAGCTCACCAGCTATTTGGCAACGTACTATCGAGCAGGTTTTGGCGGGAATATGGTGAAAAGTGATCTTGAACCACTCATGACAGACGTAACCGTTTTGGATCACGCTGTCAAAATAAGGATCGCTAATAGTTCTACATTAATCGCCACTAAAAAAGGTAATCTTCATCTACACTGCCAAAATCGTACCGTAAATTTGGAAGCCTTATTGGTGCAAGGATTAAAATACAATCTCCTAGCTGCTTCAGAGATAACTAGTCGCGGGCATAAAATAATCATGCAAGAAAAACAGTCGATTTTGTGTGGTACGAATTTTTGTATAATCCTCAAACGTTGTCATGGATTATATGTTTTAGACCCCGATCGTATCGGTGAAGACAAAAAGTGCTTACTCACCTCAACGGAGGAGGACTTGTGGCACAGAAGACTCGGACACTTAGGAAGAGATGGCCTAAAGGTGCTGAATCTACCTATTTTAAAACAAAAATGCTCCATTTGCATAGAAGGAAAGGCAAAGAGAACACCGTTTCCAGCAAGAGAGTCAAAATCGAAGCAAATAGGAGAGCTTATTCATTCTGATGTATGCGGACCGGTCAAACCAGCGACTTGGGACAATCAACAGTATTTTCAGGTGATAGTTGACGACTATTCTCATTTCACTGTTGTTTATCTCCTAAAAACCAAAGAAGAAGCTGGATACAACATCATGAGCTATGTACGTAAATTGGAGAGGCAATATGACGTCAAAGTGAAACGAATTCGTACCGATCGTGGAGGCGAGTTTACTTCAAATGTTTTGAAAAATTTTGTAAACGAACGAGGCATCAAAATGGAGTACACGATCAGTCATAACCCTCAAATGAATGGTGTTGCCGAACGAATGAACCAACAACTTCAGAAAATGGTCAGAACGAAACTCATCGAATCAAAGTTACCGACATTTTTATGGGGGGAAGCTATACGTTCCTCGGCCTATGAACTAAATCGATCACCAACGACGACGCTGCCAAAAGGTGTCACTCCAGCACAAATCTGGTATGGGAAAAATGATCTTTCAAAATTAAAAATATTCGGTTGTCGAGCATGGTCTCTCATTCTGCCAAAAAATAAAAAATTCGAACCTCGAGCTCAACGAGTTGGTTACAGTGACGGAGGATATAGGGTATGGTTACCCTCAGCTCACAAAGTCGTCACATCTCGTCACGTCACATTTGATGAAAGCGTCATGCAATACACTGGAGAAGACGCCAGAGTTAAGAACAGTGTTCTACCAGTCTCGACAAATGTGCCCATCTCACAAATGTACGATGAAATAAACGAAGAAAGAGACGAGAACACAGTTGAAGCTCAACCGGACTTGAACACAGTTGACGCTCAACCCGACTTGAACACAGTTGACGCTCAACCGGACTTGATTACGGATGACGCTCAAACGGATTTGAATATCGAACGCGAATACTTTGAAGAAACAGAAACGGAACCTAGAAAATCAAGTAGAGGAACAAAAATACCCAGTCATCTGAAAGATTTCGAGATTTAATCCGCGTACTGCATGTTGACTGCAAGCGACGAGGAGCCACCATCGTACGAAGAAGCCTTAAAAGAGATTAGCTGGCAGGAGGCGATTAAAAAGGAACTCGATTCGCATGAAAAACTAAATACTTGGTCACCAGCTACTCTTCCTCAAGGGAAAAAGGCAATAGACACGAAATGGGTGTTCAAAGTGAAGCAAGACGAAACCAAAAAAACTCGATTGGTAGCTAAAGGCTATAAACAGACATCGACAGATTTAATTTATTCGCCGGTCTGTAGAATTTCAACCGTCAGGATCCTACTTTCGTGCGCTATCCAAAACGACTGGCCACTTCAACAAGTTGATGTTCCTACAGCATTTTTAAACGGAACTCTTTCGGAAGAAATTTTTATTAAGAAGCCTAAAGGAGTGGATGGTCAACCGTGTCAAATTCTAAAATTGAATCGGGCTCTGTATGGGTTAAAATGTTCGCCGAAAGTGTGGAATGATACTTTTTCCGGTGTTATGACTAGTCTTGACTTCAAACGTTCGCAATATGACTGTTGTCTCTACACAAATTTAAAAGCTTTTGTCGTTCTCTTCGTAGACGACGCGATCATAACAGGTGACAAACAAGAAGTTCAAAAATTGATCAAATCGTTAAAAGAAAAATTCAATATAAAGTGTCTTGGAGAAGTGTCTACATTTCTGGGTATGGAGGTAACGAAGGATAAAAACCGACTAATCATCAGACAGACAAAAATGATAAATAAACTCCTTGCGCTGTTTAAAATGGAAGACTGCAACGTCGTCAAGACTCCTATGAAACTGGTTTTGATATCGACGGGGAGACTCTGATTTATTAGACGTTCCATACAGGAAGTTGGTGTGCAGCTTAATGTATTTGTCTCTGACAACGCGTCCAGACATCTCTTTTGGAGTGACTTTACTAACAAGAGTTCTGGACAAACCCACTTCAAAAACCTGGCTAGCTGCAAAGCGAATCCTGCGATATCTGAAAGGAACTCGAAATTACGGTTTAACTTTTGAGAAGAAGGAATCTTCGGCCACTGGATTCTCCGATTCAGATTGGGCTGCAGACAAAATAAATAGAAAAAGTGTAAGCGGATTTGTGCGCTTACACAACGGTAATGTGGTCGCGTGGTCTTCGAAAAAGCAATCATGCATGGCGCTATCAACTGCCGAAGCAGAATACGTCGCTGCATCCTTAGCGGCACAAGAGATGACCAACATAAGAGGCGTAGCCGGCGAGTTCGAAGGAGAAATGAAGAAGGCTGTTCTATATGTTGACAACAATCGCGCAATTTGTTTGACGAAAACGAATGAAAACTCTAAACGCGTGAAACATGTCGACATCAGATATCACTATATCAGAGATTTATTTGAAAAAAAAAAAAAAATCATAGACATAAAATACGTCCGGTCATCAGAAAATCCAGCCGATCTGCTAACTAAAGCCTTGCCGACTGAAATTTTTTTTAAATTTTGCCACCACCTGAAACTTGTATTTCCTTAATTGGCAATTAATGTTTTAATTGAGGGGGATGTCATAGTCATGTGGAAATGGCTTTGCTATTAATTTATCGTTTTTGTTAATTGCTCACATGTTTATATTTTTCCCCTTCTCAGTCTTTGTTTTGACTTGTAACAATTCATTTTATTAAAATGACTTTTCGTTAAAGACCTTTGATTTACCCAAAATTTAACACGGCCTTCTACTCGAAGGGCCGTAACCTCCTGTGCAGTGGGGAACAAAACACGTCCTCGGCATTTTACCCTTTAAAAAATATCATAACTATACGATTGCGTGAATAACTTACCTTACATATTACTTGAAAAGTAATAATTCTCTATCTTACCTCAATTAGCTCCGATTTTCAGTGCGTCACTCACTGTGCTCAATAGGGAAGTGGCAATAAAGATTCGTGAACGGGCCGAGCTTACTGTCTATTAACGGAGTAAAATTCAAGCACGATATCTTCTTGATAACATATGTTTCTTTCAACTCTTGGATTCATAGAAATTTTGTATTTAACGGGTTCTAGCCTTGAAGGCGACGAGAGCGCAGCCAATCGGGAGCAAAAGTCCCAACCCAAGAACCGCTTCATTTTTTTTGTATAGAAACCATGGGAAGTCGAATAACTTGGTTTTCCATATGACTTTGGTATTAACATATGCTTTGATCGTTCAGTTTATTAAATGGTTCATGACAAATACGTGTACGTGAATATATAAAATGGGACACTCACTTACAGTGTCGTAAACGGAAGGCGACACGTAGTTGACCAGAAGCTGTAATTTATCTTCATCAGATGCTCTAGCTGCAATGAAATTTGTGAAAGTGCGGAGCCAGTGTTTCCAATCCTGCGCCGAAGAGTTTGAGTTTGGTTGAACATCGAATCTTTCTGGTCGTAATAGCTCGTCCATCGTGATTGTTAGACGAAATCACGGCCTAGTTTGTTTTGAACGAATAATTGTAGTAAAGATAGACCTTTTGCTGAATAAGGTTTATTCGTTCAAAACAAACTAAATAAATTTAAGGGAAGTCATGTGAAGATAAACAAAAGTAGAGGGGAGAAATCAACAATTTAAAATTCTAGGACAGAGGGTGTGAAGTCGCACCATTTTTATAATCAGGTGGAAGATTCTATTTAAAAAGAAAAATAATAAACAGTTTTGTTGTTGCATTCGAATTGTTCGTATGAGTCTTTCTATTTTTGTGTAATTAATACATTACACCTAGAATGCGCTCACTGTTCTTTTCTTTCCTTATTATACATCTACAGGGAACGCCAATCTTTACCTCTACAAATCCGACAACCCCCACCACTGAAAACAAAAGAACGCCGGCGCGATAACTGGCCATCCCCACCACCAAGCAAAACAAGTCCTTTCATTTTTAACCTTTCCCTGCTCCCCCTTCAATCCCTTTTCCACTTCCTCCTCACACAACGCCATTCACCACCCGTCTCGCCCATAATAAACCCATCCCGGTTGGAACATTTTCGTCCGGCTAGCCTCCTGCTCCCTCGCGGAGTTTCGCTGGAAACCTCTTCGTTTTTGTAATGGCGTTCAGAAGAACAAGAGGAAACTTAGTGTTGTGGAATGTTAGTACGCTTAATTTGAAAGATCACCAATTATTCTTAGTGATATTCTGAACTTTGCCGACATCTTCCATATATCATTTATGTGGTGAGTATCCAAATTTGAGCTTTTATCAAATACATTTTTTCCTTGTCAAATAAGGCCGATAACTTCGTAAAAAGGGGAAGCGTTCTTAATGGGGGGGAATTGTTGTTCCACTGGGAAAGGAGCACACTATTGGCAATGTGCATTTTTACAGTTATCTTATATACTTATTAAGGTTCAAACTTATTTTAGCGATTATTTTATCGTCCCCAGGACGAGAAATACTTTAACCTCTCCCCCCAACATATTTGTTTCGAAAGCCCAATACTGCAAACATTGATTTTGCCGTTTTTGCTCCCCGATTATTATTGATTTCGAAGCTCGGGCCCTCTTATTTACCCACAGACACCCGTCTTGTTTTTCTCAAATTCATCCAGACCCTACAATCAGCACTTCATGATTATGTTGCTGTCTCGGTGCTTTTTTTTTTTTTTTTTAAAGTAGGATAAATCAGGTGAATGTCGCGTAGTAAATTATTTATAAGTAGTGGTTGGGGAGGGGTAGATAAAAAAAAAAAAAAAACAGGTTCAGACCGCCAATGTACGAACTAGGCAAACCGGCCGGTAAATATAATTGTGAATGTATTTTCTCGTGTTGCTCCAATTAAGCCACTCTGCTATTATTCGCGTTTCACTTTACTCAACCAGCTAAATCCCCCCCACCTCTCTTTACAAATGAAATGAGCAAGTTTTGGGACACTCCGTGGGCTCAAGCGTTCCTCCGAAATCGTCAATATGTTTAAAAGTCCAAGTATCCACAGTGTTCAGAATTTCTGTAAAAATGTTTTGGGAAAACTGTGCGTAGTTCGAGGTTTTCTGATGTGATAGGTAGGGTGGCAAATACTCTTGCCCCCCTCCCCCCTCATACTCATTCTTACATACACACGTTTTTGCTTTTTGTTGTGCGAACCCTCACCGTAAGGACAACGGCTATGAAGGAATCAGGAGCAGGGGTGGGCAAAATACTTTGAAAATGTATTTTAAATACAAAGCCCAAAATACTTTCAAAAATGTATTTTAAATACTGAAATACAAATACTTTTTGAATTGTATTTTGAATAAAATACAAATACAATTTAAAATACTTTTCAAAAATTCGATTTCGACGGCAGATAGTGCGAAAAACACGAAAAATAAATAATTCAAAAATAGCAGGTCCTTCAATAGACAAGACAAGTTGACAAAATGTAGCAGCGCGAAGTTGTCACGAAGTATTTAGTACCGAACCGGCGAGCACTGGTGGATCGTGAGCTGAAAAGGAGGTGGACCTATATCGGGGCACGGGGCGGAAATCTTCAAGAGGCCCCTAAAAATCTCTTAACTATACATAAAACCTCTATTGGTAACCTCTAAGGCCTTTTCCTAATTTTAGCCATGGCCTTTTCCATATATTGTAGGCAAAATTACCGCTATTTCCACAGTCTATCCGCTAAACAGCGCTTATGCCAAGTTTAAACTGCGAATTTCTCCATTTTAGCCGCGAATGAGTGCTTTTTGTCAACTTTAACAGCAAATTAGCAACTGATTAGCGTGGTAATCCCCCCCAACCATAAAGACATAAATATGCGCTTCAGCATATTCAAATCAGCGATGTTTCTTCAACTTTCCTCGAGTTGGCGTTTTCCACAATTTTAGCTGCAAATTAGCGATTTTTTCTAGCGGTTTACTCAGTATGAGCTGAAAATTACTCAATATTAGCCGTAAAATTATCGAAATGTTTACCACAAATTAGCATTTTTGTTCACCGTAACGATACACTGCGGAATAGCGATTTCGTCTCAGTTTTAGCCGCGAATTTGCGAGTTTTTCACTCATAGCCATAAATTAGCGCTTTTTCTCAATTTTAGCCTCAAAGTCTCCCGAGGAAGCCGCGAATTAACGTATTTCCAATTTTTGAAGCAAATTTAAATTTGTCTCAATTTTAGCCGTAAATTAGCGCTTTTTCGTAATTTTAGCAGTGCAGTAGCTATTTCTAGCCCGTGTATTAGCGAATTTTGTTCATTTTAGCCACGAATTGGCGTTTTCCGATATTTTACTGCAAATCGGCAATTCTTCCATTTTTTACAGTGAATTAGCACTTTTTGTTTCAATTTAGGCTGAAAATTAACTTTTCTCTTTATTCTAGCCAGAATAATTACTGATTTTCTCTATATTAGCCGCAAATTGGCACCGCGTTAGTAATTTTTTTCAATTTTAATCATTATGTAGAATAGGGCTTCATCTCAGTTCTAGCCGTGAATCAGTGTTTTTTCTTTTACTTATAACCATGAATTTGCCGTTTACCTCAATGTTAGCCACAAAGTTGTTGTCAGAAGGCGGAATTAGAAATTCCAACACACTTTATTCGCGATTATTTTCCTCAATTTTAGCCGTGAATTCGCGTTTTTTTCAACTTTAGCTGCTTTGAAGCGTTTCTATAATCTGTGAATTCGCGAATTACCTTAATTTTTCAGCCACGAATTCGTGATTTCCTCAAATTTTAGCCGGGAATAACACTTTTTCCCAATTTGAGCTGAAAACGAGAGTTTTTATTTATTTATGACAGGCTAATTGTAGTGAATTTTTCAATATTAGCTGGTTTTTTTTACACTTCAGTCCCACGTTGGCATTTTTCCTTCAATTTTTGCTATGGATTAGCGTCTATTATTTAGTTTTAGCCTCGAACAGAAGCTACGCATTTGCGTTTTGTCAATTTTTCAAGGTTTAGTGACTTTGTGGGTCGCGCTCTCTTCGGTATACAAAATAACGGCCAACGAAAAATTTAGAGATCTTTTTTATAACGACAATGAAAAATTGGGAAAATACGAACTCGCGATCAAACTGACTAATGTTGTTTTTTTTAACATAATATTTGTTATTTTTAAAAATAAAAATTGAGGTTTGTTAGCTGTTGGCACGCTACAACTTCAACCAATTTTGGCCTCGGGTTAGCGCTTTTAATCAATTTTAGCAGTGCAGTAGGGATTTTTTCGTTTGTTTGGCGATTTTCCTCCATTTTAGCCACGATTTGGCGTTTTTCTCATTTTCAGCTGCAGTTTAGCCATTTTTTAGCAGCCAATTAGCACTTTTTTCTCAGTTTGAGTTGAAAATTAGTGTTTTTCTTAAAGTTGGCCCCGCTAATTAATATTTTTGTCAATTCTAGCCGCGTAGTTTTTTTTAGGTTTTAGCCCGCGTGAGCAATTTTTTTCTACGGATTAGCGCTGTTTCTCAGTTTGAGCCTCGATTCTTTCAGAAGCTACACAGATTTTCATTTTCTCAATTTCAGCCGCGAATTATTGATTTTTCTTCATTTCAGCTGTGAAATAGCGTTTTCTGATAATTTTGCAGCGAATTAGCACATTATCTATTATCTTTTTTTTTTATTAATAGGCGATTTTTCGCCATTTGAGTTGTGAATTTGCCATTGTGGTCCAGTTTAAACTCGAATTAGCGTTGTTTTTCGCAATAATTGCCACGAGTTTTGTTTACTTGTACAGCTTTGTGTACTTGCAGGCTAGGGCTCTGTATGATCCATTTTTGTGCAAAGTTTCCATCCGCTAGCATCATTTTTGCGGCAGTTGTGCTAACAAGGAATTGGGAACTTCCACCTCCCACCATCACTACCCTTCCCTCTCCACTTTTTGAAAAATGAAAACGTCAATCGAAGGCTGTTATTACACCGGGTTTTTGTGCCTTGGACTGGGATGGGACTTGACAGTTCCATCACTGAAATCAAAGAATGTAGAGAATACCTACTGGCGTTCAGGATAGTCGTTTTCTAAGAATAAATTACGACGGATCGTTAACATGTTAAATAGCTCGTTACTGCCCTGAATTTGACAATTTTGGGCTCGGAAGACAGATCTGTCAGTTCCTGATAGAAAACAGTTACCGCCTGAATTGGTAGTTAACGAGCCTAGGCCCCAGGGGACTAAACATTACAATTTCAATGCAAAAATTATCGACTGAAAATCCACAATAGAAGACTTCAAACGGTAGAATAGCAGCGAAACCGGAGTACAAAGCAATGACCACAACCACCTTGGTACAAAAGGGGCAAGCACCCTTGAATTTCCCAGGGCGGCTTCCACCCCCTCTAGTCGTCACTATTTTGGATCTCTTAAGGAAAAATTAGCAGTTGAAATGGTGCTTGACTGAGCTAACTTGGCGAAATTTCTCGTGTGAAGAAGTGCAATTTAGTTTTTGAAGGAGCCAAACCCACGAAATTACGTTTTTGAATAAGCTAAACCCACGAAATTGGTTTTTATAGTGAGCCAGTCTCGTAAAAATTTGTGTCCGACTTTGGCAAATTCGTGGGAATTGGAGATTTATGACAATATTTCTGAACGAACCAATCCGTAAGCACAACCAGGGCGCAAGGTGAATTGAGTTATATTTGCCAATTTTAAGGAGTGAATATTGTATAGGTGCGAATCGCCGGTCGAGCTATTTTCAACAAGCGAATGACCAGATTGGCCAAAGTGAACAAATCGACAGTGTAGTCATTTTTAGCGTGAATTGATCCAGATTTGCCAATTGAAGGCGTGAATAGCCAGTTTTGCTATTTTTAGAGCACAAGCCGTCAGTTAGGACTGTTAGTAGCGCCCTAAGCCTGGCAAACTGAACCATTTCATCGAAGAACCGTGGAATGGACCTAAGTGTAGAGGTTACGATTGAGCTTACGACAGCAAGAGTCAAAATTTCCCCCCAAAGTTCCCCGTATTGCACCTCCCCTCCTCCACAACACACAACCTAACGGTTTCCGGGACCTCCTTGCACTTTTTTCCGCTATATTATCGCATCACTGTCTTACTGCCTGGAATATTTCCTATACGTTTACAGCATCAACAAAAAAATTGGCTTATGTATAACGTTTTGAGGGGTAACAAAACGTCAACTTCACTCGTGTGAACCTTCAGTGGTGGTGGGGGAGAGGTTGGGTTGCAGCGTATCCATTCACTCTTCTTGTTCTTGAATATTAAAAAGTCCCTCAATTTCCACATTTCGTCGTGATAGGTCGCCTTTTAATGATCGCCTGAGCCTTCGGACTCGTATAAATATAATGTATATGGACAAAGGAGAAACGAGAGAGGCAGGATTTTATTTTGTTAATGAAATGACGTAAACGGCGGACTAGGAACATCACAGAAATAACTCTTGAAAAACTGGGGCGTAGGTGGTGATAAATAACTGTCCTTAGGAGAAGTAAAATTTGAATCAGTTTTAGCGTCCTAAACTAAAAGATGTTCAGATCCATTTCTGGCCTCAACCCCCCCCCCCCTTCGCATTACCCAATGTAGCGATTTCTATATGAAAGGGCACTTAAGGGCTTTTTACTCGATCGGGCCTATATCGTCGTCGAGCCATGGATAAATCCAGGCGAGCTGATAGAGCTTCGTTAATCTCATCGCCATAAAGCATAGCCCCAACTACCTTTGTACACATATCGTCGGTCCCACTGCAACACTGGCTAACTGAAACTTTTCAGGAGAGGCAAAATACTTATTTTCAATAAGTATTCTTCCTCCAAACGTTCAATTTACCTTTTGAACTAGCTCGAAAATCAATACCATCATGCGTACTCAGTTTTAATAATTCAAAAAGTGGCTGTAATGAAAAAATTGTCAAATTGCTGCTGTTGTTTCAGGCTTAGGTAGATAACTTAATAACAGTAATAACTTCGTTAGATAAATAATAAAAAATAAATTCATGAGTGGAAAGCCGAGCTCACCATTCGATCCATCACGAAAATTAGAATCTAGATTCATGTCAACCCCAAAACCGACAAAATGTTAGTTAGCCGGTGTTGCAGTGGGACCGACGATATGTATTTGAAGTATGCCGTGTTATAATTTTGGCTTATTATTTCTCAATAATAAGTCTTTGTAATCGTATCGCAAAAAAAAATTGTTTGACCCCCCCTCAAAATTTTTAGTTTTACGTTTCAAAGTGCGTAGAATCCAAATCTGCAATAAAAAAAAAATGTCCGTCCGCCGTCCGGGCCATATCTTGCCCTAGGATTGCTCGAAAAAACTCGTTCTTTCGCACATAGACTCCATTTGGGGTCTAGTTGGTCCTAACATCTGATCAGTTTGATCAAATAACTCCCTGGGGTTTTATGGGCCAAAAGCGGGTCCAAAATGGGGATTTTCAAAGGAATTGGGATCATAGGGGTGTGGGGTGTCGATTTTCATGTAATTTCAAGCCGGAGTTGACTACATCGATGAATAATAAACCTATAAACAGTCGAAATAATAAGGCATTGTTCGATAATTCGCAGCGTCAGAAATGTCACACATTGCAGTGATCTAGGCTAATCATTCCCTTTACGAGAACTAATTAGCAGTTACGTGTCATCCTGGCTGGAGAGAGGGGGGTGGGTGACCTGGTCTTAAAAGTGGAAAGAGCCAACTCCCTTGGAAAATAAAAATAAAAAAAAATTCGCTCCGGCAGCTGGCGGTCAGAAAGAGTGCATTTCCGTCCCAGAAGTAATAATGCTGAGACCATGATTTGTTTCGTTAATATTTGACCCTTCCTCGTACTGTTTGATGCCGGGTTTGTTTAAGCTGAGCTTAATGGGAATCGTTTCCTGGTCAAAATGGACATTTTCTAACCGAAATGGACAGTTTCTACGACGAAATTGACTGTCCTATCACGAAAATGACATTTACTACGACAAAATTGACAGCTTCTAGGTTGAAATTGACAGCTTCAAGACGAAACTGACAGTCACCAAGACGAAATAGAAAGTTTCTAGGACGAAATTGGCCGTTAATCAGAAAACAATTCTAGTTACCAGGACGAAATTTGAGTTTTTTAAACGAAATTGACAGTTTCAAGGCAAAATAGACAGTTCCCCGGACGAAATTTCACAGTTTTTTCAAAAACGAAATTGACAGTCTCTAGAATGAAAATGACAGTTACTACGACAAAATCGACAGTTTCTAGGACGAAATTGGCAGCTTCAGGACGACACTGGCAGTTTTTAGAACGAATTAGACAGTTTCTAGGACGAAATTGACAGTTTTTCAGAACAAAAATCCAGTTTCCAGGACAAAACTTGATAGTTTTTTTTTAACGAAATTGACAGTTTTAACGAAGATTAACAGTTTCCGGGTCGAAATAGACCTTTTCTAAGCCGAAATGGACGGTTTCTACGACGAAATGACTGTTCTACCACGAAAATTACAGTTACTACGACAAAACAGACTGTTTCTGAGACGAGATTGGCAGCTTCAGGGCAAAATAGACAGTTTTTAGAACGAAATAGACAGTTTTTTATAACAAAATTCCAGTTTTCAGGACAAATTTTTAAATTTTTTGAACGAAATTGACTGTTTTTAAACGACGGTGACAGTCTCTAGAACGAAATTAGACCGTTTCTAGGACGAAGTTGGCAGTTTCTAGGACGAAATTGTCAGTATACGTACCGAATATGATGCTTCTAGATTCAACTGGTGATTTGTACTGATTTTTTGACCATTTCAAGCCCTATTTTCCCCCTCCCCCTCCACCACGACCGATTGGGCCCTAATGGAATTAATACCGACCGGGGTCTTATGACCTCTTAATTCGTGTTCTAGAGGTTCTGAAACATGAAAAAAACATGACATGACCCATGTTTGCCACCATCACGACGAGACCAATAGTGCATTTTCAGAATGAAATGCACTAAAAACAAAAACAACACTTTTTTTATCTTCTGAAGAGATGTTATTATTGTTCTTCAATACACGTTTCATGTCCCCGTATAAAATTCAACCTAAAAGCTTGTCAGTTATATTTTTGTTTGAAATGCATCAGTTTCTCATCACACACCCCCTGTGCGTGCTGTTTGAGTGAAACAATCGCGTAACGCCGGACTTCCGGATTAGAGCCCTCCAATAATGTTTGTCATATCATGAGAATCCCCAGCCATTGTTTCCCAGCTCACTCCATGAGCCGCCGGTTCATTGATTGGACGAGGTGCCTATTCAATCCCCCCCCCCCAAATTAGTCAACAGTGAATTTTTAAGGATATTTTGGCATCGATAACAAGGAAATGTTTGAAAAACTGTTAATTTTTTGTTGACAACGACGTAGATTTGTCTTCGTCTACCCTCGTAATAAATAAGAAAAAAGGACATTCGCTGTCTAGGTTGAAACTGGCGATTATTATTGACCAACCACATAACTGTTATAAGCCTTAGTTGTTTTGTCTGTCAGATCCTTTTTTCTGAGTGAGGCCGTCTTGTCCATCCTCCGAATATGTGACCTTACCGGATTTTTTTAAAACTTACGATCATTCTTACATTGTTTTTAAAAGCGATGGAATGCCGAAGTATCCCCAAACCTGTTTCTATCCAGACAAGTTTTCAACCTACACCCAATCTAGACAAGTTTTTCTCCCTAAAAAGTTCTTAACGCTCAAAAAAGAGGAATAATTGAAGCCGTTACGCAAACTTTGATTAATAATAATAGTAATAATAATAATAATAATATTGAAAAAAACGCAAAAAAGGACTTGTCTCCCCAACGTGTTCAAAAACTATGAAGAATCGAGGGCAACGGTTTTGAAGGAATCGAGGGGAAAGCATAGCCACGGGAGAGGTTGTTGACCACTTCTTCTCTCTCTCCACGATCGTTTTGTATTTGTGACTAGGCGACGACAACGATGCCGCTCACCATCGAAAATGGTTGCTTGGTTGATTCTCTCTTTCCTTTTTTTTTTTTCTTTTCCGATTTGGCCAGAGAAATAATTGGCGTCACTAATTGACTAGAAGATGAGAAACACGTAATACTTGGGCCCCCAAAGTAGGGGAATGAGTTTCCAATTTTGCAGCGCTAAAATATTTCGCTTCGAGCGATAAATAAGGTATTTTGTTTCGCCCTGGGGACCTTTTCAGTGAAAGTTTTTTTCTGTTTTTAGTAAAAACAAGTCCGTTTTGTTTCGATAATAACCCCTTAAGGTAATTCCTTGGTGAACTATGGCATACCTGTGTGTACAATTCGTCAACATTGTTCATCTCTCAACCCCTACACAAAAATTAGGGCACCCAACTCTTCAATGAAAACGTTTTTTCTTCTTTTTTCAACCTAGAAAGCCTGCCACTGGAAGCACCGTTTTACCTAGAAAAAATAGTTTTCCCTTGGCTAAATCCACTTTTTTGACCTCGGAAAAGCGACTGTTGTTGGGAAATTGCGGTTCCCGAACCCCCTTCCATTCACCTGTTGGTCATCCTCTAAAATTCGCCTTTACATATTTCCGTTTTCTCTCTCTTGCGGTTTAAAGTTTTATGGAAAGGTGTGTGCAAGAAAACTCATTCCCATAGGAGCAGAATTTACCCATAAAGGGTCGTTATCCGTCGAAAACTAACATAACTGCTGGGAAAAGGTCGTTATAGTCTTCTTTTGTCGATTTTCTGCCCCAAAACTGACAAATTTTGCCCCCTCCCCCCCACTTTCCAGAAAGTCATACGGACGGTAACTGTGGTAATCCGACAAGTTGAAAAAGCGCGCAGTCAGAGCTCTTGATTTTATGGGGGTGGGGGATAATCGCATGAGCAAAATCGTGTGAAATTATCCCATTGAAAAAACTTTAATAGCGAAATGGGCCAGGCCTGAGAGCATGTTTTTTGAATAATAAGGCATGCATAAAGTTGTAGCCTTAGGAGCCTACGTCGTCTGTCTTCCCTCGTTGGCGTGCGTCGGAAACGAACCAGTTTCGGCTGCTCGCCATCTTCAGCGTCGTACAACTGAAACAACTGACAACGTAGGCTCCTACGGCTACAACTTTATGCAAACGTTACCTACTAACCCTCGTAGTCATAGCGATCATACTAACAATGGGTCCTTTGTAAAACCATAAAGATTAATTTTTTTTATTTGTTTATTTTTTTTATTTGAACAAGACCAACCAAGAAATGGTTTTACAAGCATTTGTTGGTATCACAGAATATTTTTTGTTGCTGTCACAGCCGATTAATTGCGATTAATCCTTCCTTCGTATTTTAAATGTGTTGAAAACAAAACCTCATCAAGTGCTGAGCAATTTTTTGAGTTTTACAACGGGGCCAATATAGTCCATTCAAACGGTAGTTCTACGTGGAAAAAAATCTCGTCTTCGATTTTTTCACTTTATTCCATGTTTTTTGGGTTGAAGAACACGAATCTGAAGAGATTCAACAAAATTTCATTGTGCGTTTTAAGAAAATCGCGTAAAACTGATAATTTTGGGCACTTTTTTTAGTTTTTTGCTTGCAACTCCTCAAGAGCGTCAAGGTAGAGCTGATTGGTGGGGCATTAAATTTTATAATTCCCTTCCATTCGAATTTGTGAGCATGGATTTTGGATCTTTTCGGTCTAAGTTAAAGATTTTTTATATGGAAAGCAGTTTCTATACTTTCGAGGAGTTCCTTAGCCAAAATTTGAGTTACAAAAATGGTAAACTTGTGATACCGAACTTGTGATAATTTTCTCGTCACTATCTTAAGATATCGTGACCATAATTCTAATTCTTGTTTTTTAACTTAATTTATTTGAATTTATTATTTACTGTTGACGATTATGTTACCTACTTAGGTGCTCATAATAAATATCTCTCTCTCTCTCAATAATAAGAATATTTGTTTCGAAAGTGAGACGTGTCCCGTATTCAACCGACTAGTCTCCGTTTTTGGTCTCACGAACTACCAGTTTTTTGGTGGTTCAATAACTAGCAGTTCATGGCCTTGTTGTGAGATTCTGATAGAAAATGGAGCCTCATCAGTGGTTTCGTCTGGAGAAATTACATAAAAGAAAGTTTTTTTGATTCTCAAACAGCGAGTTTGCTAGGTGCAATAATTAGGAATTGCCGTGTAGGCTGACAATTTTTCCTCCGTTGGCAAGTTTTCCGTCCCTTTCGCCCTGAATAGGCGGAATTCAGTTTGGAGGCTGTCAATTTCTCCTTGGAAGTTCTCTTTTCATTCAGGTCTTTCTCAGTTTTGGTGTGTTTCTCGAATGTTACGACATTATGTGGTAGGGGGGTGGGGAGCTGTAGTCAGTTCAAGGAGGGACAGTTGCCACGTTCTTTGAGATGTAATTTCTTTTAAATTTTTAACGAGAAAAACTGAGAACTTGTTAGTGCAGGGGGTGACAATGATATCACTCAGGGTGCTACCCACCCTCCCATAATTGAAAAGGGACGGTTGTGCCGTCGGACAAACCTGTTTGTAAATTGTAATGTAGTGGGATCACCGGACCAGTTAATACTCGCCCCGTCCACGTCACCTCTGTCATGAAAAATAATAATTTAAATAGATAAAAACAGAATTAGATTAAGTAACAATCAAATTAATTATAATAGTTATTTTTTAGTCGTACCCGGCGTAATGAGGCGTTGTTTACGGGGTTTTACTTGCTAATAATTTCACAGGCGGGCTGCTAAGGGCTAACGGTAGCTCCGGATTGTTGAATAGGCACGGCCCCGCGACCGCGCTCGCGAAGAAGCCAAACATTTTTCAGCGTCTTGTTATCTTTTTGTTTGTTTGTTTTTGCGACTAATCTGTGAATTTATCATTAATTTAAGCAAAACTTTGGGGGGGGGGCGAAGATGACGAGAGGGTTTTGACCTTATTTTATGACTTATTGCTGTGTCATTTAATTAGGGGAGGCTGTTCCGAGCTTTCAGAGAGATTTTCCGAGATTTTCGTCCTTTTCATCGAGGTAGAGAAGCAAACAAGCGTTTTAAACTTTAAACTCATTTCTATATTTTTTGGGGGCTTCAGAAGATGAGAACTTCACTGGAAATAAGCCGCCAGACTCATAAACTCATTTCTATCTTTTTTGGGGGCTTCAGAAGATGAGAACTTCACTGGAAATAAGCCGCCAGACTCATTGTTAGATGAAAGAAAACACCGGGAAAATGATAAAAAAATGGCCTTCGTGTTATTTTCTTTTGAAAAAAAAAATCACTGACCTTCTCAATTTGTTGGCTTCCAACTAACTAGTACTAGTAACTAGTTAGGCTTCCCCTGCATACCATCCCACTCTAAAACATTACAACCTTTTTTGAACCCCCCTCCCCCCCGCAACACCAAAGGGTTTACAGTTTCTTTAGCCCCCCCCCCCTGTTTGAATAGAGTTTGTGCTGGGCAACTCAAAATGCTAGGATGCGACCAGGTGGTAGAGGGGGGGGGGCTTAATGCCAAACTGCCATTTTTATGACTTTGGCATTTAGCCAATCGAAGCGCGTTTGACTCTAACAAAGTTTTTCTGTTTTATTATTATTATTATTACTAACGAGAAAAGTTGTTGCTTGTTCGTGGAAGCGATCAAACAAAGGGTGCTGTTCCGGGGGGGGGGGGCGTTTGATTTCGTTTGCGCTTTGTTTGAACTTTGAACTCCATCAGGACCCACCCCACCACACCGACACCAATGGTTCACTAAAACTTCTTCACTGGGTGACTCTGGCCCTTTGAATCCCGTTGCGGCACTGACTTGAATCCAGTAGTTAAGTTCACAACGGTGAAAATAAAATTACGGGTAGGTACACGTACACCGCGCGGGAATGTGTACAAAAAACAATTGTTAATAACGTCTGAGACATCATCGGACGCGTATCTTATTACTCCTCGCATTTTATACGCATGATCATACTAATCATAAAAAGCTTATCTCTTTTTACTACGCTGAAGTCGTAAAGTTAACCAGAGAGGTGAAAAGGAACGAGTACGGCGACAGTATACCTAAACACCTGAAATTGTTGTACACTCGTAAACTCGTACGGAAAATTTCTAAGTAATAGGTTACAGGGGCTTTTCGACAGGCTCCATTCAAAAATACAAAATAAATAGGTAAATAAAAATACGGGGAAAACGATGGTTCAACGCTTCTCAAGTGGAGCGTTGTAATCAGCTACAGCGCCCCTCCCCCCTTATTTAAATTCTCTTATTTCTACGGCGAACATTCTCCGGAAAATACATAATTTAATCACGCTCTTTTAAAACATGTTAATTAATAACCTCCGTTTCCATTCTTGTCATCCCACCTTAGCACTGTACGCGATGCGAAGGCTAACGAACTCTCTCTCAGTCTTTCTCTCATTGCTAGAACTATTCTATTCGCCAATTTATTTATTCGACTTTTCAAGGAGATTCCCCGAAAAAATCCGTTAAACGGTTTGCACGCTGTTTATAAAGTGGGGCTTGTGTACATTTGTTGAGACTAGGCTCTTAAATACGCCGATTACTGAGCAAGGGGCTAACAACCCCCTGATGAACTCCCCCCCCCCCCAAAGTGATTTATTTTTTTTGTGGTTATGACATCGGGATCAATCGAAACGGTTCAATGAATTTCTTAAATGGCGGAAGGTGACTTTAGTTTAATGCGTTTTTCTCTAAGAAAAACTGTTTTATTCCACTTTCTCTAAACTCCAATGCCCTGAAACGGTGGAAAGCAAGCACGAATACTGATGAAGTGATGAAGGGGGGGAGGTTTCCTAATAATTTATTCATCGCTAACAGTTCCCTTAAGCCGTTCGATCCTCCTTGAGAGAGAGAGAGAGAGAAAAAAAACAAACCTATTGCATTAAATATCGAGGGGTTATTTTTAAAATACGACACATCAGACCTACGGTGGCACGTGTGGGTATGGTGGACGCGGAGGGGTTGGTGGTGATGAGTGAATGAGGAGGAAATCCAAAATCGTCTCGAGATGTGCAGCTTCCAACCATAAGATTTTCTTGATTCGTGAGATATTTTTTAACAAGATAGCCGCGTCGTTCTGGCGCCACAATATAGCTTGCTGCCCTCTGAGTGGGTGCGGGTGTTTTTTGTTTTTTAACGAGAAAAATTTAATTTCCTCCCTTCAGAATGATAAGGGTGGTAATCTAGTAAATAAACAGTAATGGCAAAAACTTGCCTTGTAATGCTAACACCTCACAGTGACACAGCAAGCGGACTACGGTGGAGTTTTGTTCGTGATGCGGGCGAGCCTGTGGGTCGGTTCGCATTCTGTTTGGGCTTGGCCTTTAATAGATCCAAGTACACGAAATTGGCTTTTGGAAATCGTCAAATCGGCGAAAATGGCTTTTAAGAAAATACATTTTTTTTTTATGCCCAAATGAGCGAAAATGTTGCTTAAAAAGAGACCCAAGTCACGAGATCCGCCGTTTCGGCGGACCGAAAGCGCGTAATTTTAGAGGCTAAAATCCAAGTCTTCGTCCACTGGAAGCGTTTTCGAGCGGCGCGACAACGAGCGTACACCCCCAAAGGCTCGAATTGAATGTGACGTCGACTACTGCAGGCTTATGTAGCTACAGTACATTCAATTCAAATCTTTGGATGTACGAGAAGTTGGCTCGAAAACTCTTCCAGTGAACGGCCGGCCTAAAGCAACAGTTTTGGCAAGTTTTCAAAGTTAATTTGACATTGTCTGGGTCAATTACGGAAATAAAGTTTTCAAACCTTGAGCCCTTTACACGGGTAAGTTTTTTGTTCAAAAATTTGAACAAACGGGCTTGTTCAAAAAACTTGAACGTGTAAAACGACAGCAGCGCACTTTGATCAAAAAATTCCAACTAGTTGGAAATGTTTGATCAAAGTGCGCTGATGTCGTGTGAGAACTTTTTGAACTAAACATCCACATTATCAGTAGAGAAAACTGAGAGGGGTTAATACTGAACTCATCTAGTCATCTGTCAAGAGTCAAGAGTAAATCGTTTGGTTGTTGTCATTGTGTGCGACTAAACATTGCGAATAATACACTTTTCCTATTCATGATTTCATGCCCGCAAAAGCCCAACACAAAAAGACAAAACTAAACTAAACAATAGGTTAAACATCAGCTGTGTTAGAAACTTCAGGTTATAGCTCTCTTTGATCAAAATTAAGTACAATGCGTGTAAAAACCCCAAGTTGGCTTCGTTAAAATAATTTTGACCTTAACGTTTCCAAGTCGCGCCGCTAGACTTCGTGCTTATTTTTGATCCAAAAAATTACTCGTGTAAAAGGGGCTTTAAGCTTTCACAGCAAATATTGTCATGTTTCCTAAAGATACTGTAAATTTTATCCGAGAAAATGACTGAGTCACGAAAACTGACAAATTTTGAAGTTTTTGGTCATTGCGTCAGCGAAATGGCAACTTCCGGGGCCTTTTTAAAAATATAGTGGGCTTGGATCCAAGTCTACCCTCCTAAGCTCGATGTCTAAGCTCGATGAATAACCGTGAAATGGCATCACTTTGAGATGAAAATATGCAAAATTGTAAGTTTTGGGGTCTGATTATCAGTGAAATTGCTAGTTTCGTGTTTTTATTTTCCGTGGAATTGCATGTTTTGGGGTTTTTATTAATTTTAGTGACCGTTGGGCTGGCCTGCCACGCTCTCATAACAGTCTGACGAATATCCGCCCGGTCACAATATGTTGCAATATCGGTGAAATGGCAAGTTGATGGTATTAATTTATGCGAAATTAAAAGTTTCACGACCTTTTTTTTTGGTGGGCGTGTACCCGGGACACCGTGTGACGAACAGACGTCAATCTTTCGCGAATTTCTTGCCATGCCATTTCACAATTTGGGGACCAGTGGAATGGTACTTCTTTCTTTTTCAAATTATTAAGAGGGGCTGAAAGGGTGGCTAGGTCTGGAATAATGAAACGCGCGAAAAACTGGATGGCTCCCAGAAAACTGGAAACCTGTTTGAGGTTGGTAGGTCTGGGGATGTCTAGAAGTGATTGTATGCGATCATTGGAAATACTAATGTGTCCACGTGAAATGACGTGGCCTAAGTATGATACTTGGGTCTGGGCTGATTTAATTTTGGAGGGGTTGACTGTTAAATTGGCGGATCGGAGGCGCTGGAGGACCAAATGGATATGCTTGATATGTTCCGTTTTTGTTTGGGATTATATTAAGACGTCGTCTAAATAATTGAATACGAATTTGTACTTGAATTTACCCAAAACTTCATTCATCAGGGAAGAGAGGAGCTGGCCTCCTGTCGCAAAGCCGAAGGGAATGGCGGTATATGAGTAAGTGCCAAAGGGAGTTGAAAATGCAGTGAAGCGTTGGGAGTCTGGGTGAACGGGGATTTGATGGTAACCTTTACTGAGGTCGAGAATTGAGAAATATCTGGCGTTTTGCAAGTGGAGGAAAGCTTCGTCAATTGTTGGGAGGGGGTAATCGAAACTCCTCGTAGCACCGGAGTCGAGAAGAGTGAGGCATCGGATTTTGTTGTTAATACGAGTGAATACTTTACTTGAAGCAGAAGGGTTTATGCGACAAAGAATGATGGAAGGGGGGGTCTCTGTGTCCTGTGGTCTTAGTTTTTTTGGTTCGTATAGCGGACTTTACTACTTTGATTTTTTGGGGTCTTTGCCTTATTATTTTGGGACGTTTGTGTGTTATGGGGAGAAGTCGGAGCGGTGGAACGGTGGTTGGGAGGTGTAATTGATCGTGGGCTGTGTATTGGTATTGGATTGGGCTGATTTTGAGTACTGGGGCGGGACTGGAAATATGACAGTTCCTGTCTAGGATGCGAGTACCGTTGTGACTGACGTGAACGTTCCGGGGATGGAGATACATAGGGAGGAGGTCGGTATTCTCTGTCCAAGAGTGAGGGGGGTTTGGAGTACTGTTTGTAACTTGGGGGTGAATTATTGTGATTTGTTTTCTTGGGTGCATAATTAGAGTATTGGTACGTGAAAGGTGGTATTGTATGTGGTTTTGTGGGGGACGGGTGAATAATTTAGTTCCAAGCTTTCAATTTGGGAGACGAAAATTTCAAGTGACGAAAAATCTGTTGGGGGAGGAATGTGAAAATAATTAGATTTAGTCGTCAGATTTGCTTGGTGAAGTATTTATTTCTATTACTTCTTGCTCTGTGTGAGTTTCGAGGATTGCCGCAATATTTTTGATATTCTGTGCAAATGTGCGGAAGGGCTCATACTTATTTTGTTGGCGAAATAAATACTTCATCTGAATTTGAATTTTGTTTTTTGTATTTATGAGTTCCGAGAAGAAACTATCTCGTACTGCTTTGAATGTTAATTCATTGGACGTAAAAATTATGCGTTTCAGGAAATCTGATTTCTGTAAAATTGCCAGGTTCATCATTGCTGAGGGGAAGTATTGGTGTGATAGGTTTTCCAATGAGGAAGTAACATAAAAAATGAAAATCGCTGGAGACATTTTTTTTTCTGAAGAAAATGACTAAATATGACCAGGAATTGAATATTAGTGCGTAAATGATTGATTTCGATTTATAGCGAAATAACATAACTTGCCAAGTCTGTGACTCGTGACGTAACTAAGGGGTCGTGACCCCTCCCAACCCTCCGCATCATGGCTGTTATCATGTGTTGCCCCTTCTTGCCCATCCCTGTCTCTAAAGTCCTATTGTTTGATTTGTGGGAAGCCATTGTGAAGGTTATGCGAAGACTGTTATTGCGTCATCAGTCTATCAAGCCTATTTCAAATGGGTCCCGCACCCGCAACCCAATAGTTTCAAAAATTAATTAAAAAAATGTAGGGCCTGATTTTATTTGAACGGATCGTGTTATCATGAGTTTTGGTAACTAAGCTATCAAGATGTCATGATTTTGGAAAATGTTTCACTTCCTCATTCTTGAATGGCTAAAAGAAAATCCGTAACGGAGTCAAGGTTGGACGTTTGGAGCTTTTTAATTTCTTGGATTGCAGTATTGAGAAATTTGGGTAATTTTAACGTGAAATCAATTTTTGAGGGGGTCGCGGCTTCTTCGTTAGAGGCCGCTCTCTGCGGTGGTGGTTGCTCGGAGTCGGAAGAGGGAGCGCCCGAAAGAGGGGCGGAAGTCCTAGAAGAGGGGTTCGGTGGGCTGTGGGGGCGGCTGTGTTTTGGCCGAGGGGTGGGGGGTGGTGGTTGGGGAGGCCTGATTGCTTTAATAAAATTTGCAAAATTTGGGCATTTTGAGTCTGTAGCGCCAGGATTTGCTCAGACTGGTTGGAATGAACTTGCTGCATTGCTTTGGTCAATTCGCTAATTGCTTGTAACTCTCGGGATTGTTGAGTTATTATCTTCTTTTGGTCATCGTGGGACTCGGTCAGCTTTTTGACTTGCGTGTATATAACGTTCATTGAACGATTGACCTTGAGTATAGGGTCTTCACAACATGTGTTGACGAACGTTGCCCTACGCTCTTGGTTTAATTTTTTGAAGTTAATTAACGTGATAATAGAATCTTTTTCGCACAACTTTTTTGAACAATTTGAGCACACGATTAGCGTTGGATAGTGGGAAAGTATTTGAACACTCAGCACATTGAAATTGCTCGGATATTTTCTGTGGTGGGCTTTTTTGTACAGTGTAACGAAGGAGCAGAGAATGGAGGAATATGAAAAATGTAGATGGGTGGCGGAGTGGGGTTTTGACTTTTGAGCAAATAGATGAATCTTAGTTGGGAACTTCGCGGGCAGTGTGATGTGCCGACAAATGGATATTAAATAAAAAGGAGAGAAAAGATTTTTTTTTTGTTCGCGACGAGGTACGGTGGATGGGGGGGGGGGTTGCAAGTTAGAGGGATCCAACTAATTTGGAAAAGGAACCGTATGAGGGTTATTTGTTAAACAGGGAGCGATTTATGGAGGATTTAAAATTTCGACTGCGCCATAATCTGTGACGAACAGACTAAAACTATTCCGAAATCCCGGAGACGAAACAAAGGGACCCGGCAAAGGAGGAAAAAGGGACGAAACGGACGTGTTTTTGAACAAATTATTTATAGCCCAGTAAAATAAGGTGTCGAAGGTTGCAATAATTAGGGTAGATGATTTTTTTGTTTCATGTTGTTGGGGGTGGTGTAGATATTATATGTTCAAATTGTTGACCTCGAAAAACCTCGGGATCATCCTTGAATTCGGGAAAGACGGCGACATTTTTGGATTTTTTTCGGGATTAGGCACTTTTTTTGCTTAAGTAGCCATTTTTCGGCTGTGACTGCCAAGTAACATTTCAAAGCAGACAAAATTTCTGACAAAACTAGTCCAAAGCGGGATCTGGAGGTATCACAGTTTTCAAGATAGAGATCGTCAAATGTAGGATACATTTTAAAAATTGACAAATGATGTTGATGTTTCTATGTCTTCATCATCTGTAACCATGTGGAATCATTTTAATGGTCAAAAGGTTACACGGCCTTCAGATTTAGGCTAAACGTTTCAAAAAACAGAAGGCAGAACGGTAACTGTCATCCCAAAAAGCTCCGAATAACATTCCGTATATAACCGTATACAACATTTGTATAATTCATTGTTAATAGATGTAGTTCATAATTGCATTAGTAGGAACGGCCATTACTTACTCGTAGTAATAAATGTTATCGGTTTTCGTTATTCGTAACCATGTGGGATTCTTTCAATGGTCGTTCTCACAAAATTAGATCAGGACGACTTCTGCAACCCCAATGTTTTGATAACTATAATATTAATAGGTATAATTAGTTTTCAGCATTTCGTCCTTTATAGGAAGAAGATCACAAACGTATGTAACTCATCCGGCAGTGACATAATTGTGACTGAAAATGTCTGATAAACTGAATACTTTAGGACTGAAAACTGAAAAGTAATGCATTGCATATTTCAACTGAATGATAGCGCATGGATGTCGAAAGTAATATAAAATATAATTCAATCCACTTTTTTTCTCTTGGAAGAGCCTGACAGAGGACGCGTCTTCTTGACACTTGTAACGTCGTCTACAAAAAATTTCGAAATGTCTTCCGGGTCGCCTTCTATATCCGTCGGTTCTTCTATATATCTACACAGTCAAACTCCACGAGTGGGTCCGGTCGATTCTCACATGACTCGCCACGGCAATTAATGCAGACCGTAGAACACTTGAGGCCAGCCAATTCTGCACTCACATGCATTGGTACAACCCTTCTTACAGGCACGGGAAACCATCTTCAAGAGTAGGGAGGGAGCCGGATCTTTAGACTTTTGAGAAAGCCCGAATCCTATATCGAAAGCCCAAACGCAACGGTGACTGTCACATTTAACATAACAGAGAAAATTATAGCTGTCGAAAGCCGGGGAAATTTGGGCTTTCAGTGGAGGATGTTATTTTTATATAATCCATCGATACAATTTGTATCGATAATATTATATTGTCGATAATATTATATTGTATCGAATATAATATTATTATGGGTATTCACGGAAATCAACACTATTTAGATATTCAACTTATGGCGACATTTAAGCTGGGCTTTCAATTTGTGTACACTATATTAATTGGTCCAGCATGATCTCTCTCAGATGATCGAAAATCCGCATCGGAGGCGTATCGAGAGCAGTGCATAAACATATGCTGCAAGTCTTTCAGCGTGTGGCCTTACCTTTTTAATAAGATGATATACGCCACAAATTCTGCTATTATATCTCACGATTTAATTATTATATATACGACACATTAGTCCCTCGGACCAACAGGGTACCTGGGAATTTTAGGATTAACTTTCCCGTCTCGATTTGACTTTTTGCCTGAGAGCACTGTTTCACGCTCTCTCTGAAATTTTAAATGGGTGAATGAAATAATAAACTTGAACTATGCAGTCTTAGGCGAATAAATAAAGTAACGGTAGCAAAACATAAAATAGTGGGGAGGGCACGACCCTTTAGGACAAAATTATGGGTCGCGACCCAAGTGTAGATAACAGACGGCGACCCAGCTAGGAAAAGCCCGCGACTCATAGGCTGAAAACCACTATCAAACCCAACCACTATCAAAATATTGGAGATAACAAGTCGTTTGGCCTCATCATTCAGTCTAGTTTAGCAAAATAATTAGTACTATCATGATCATTAAAGGTTTCTACAATGTCACAGCTAACGAAAACGAAGAACCATAGACAGAATTTCGAAGTGTTGACAAATTTGCATAAATTTGACGAGCTGTATCTTGGAAATGGTAATACATTTAGAACCCGCTCTAGACTGGTTTTCTCAGAAATGTTCTCAACTTTGAAAAGTTACTTCGAAGCCACAACCAAGAAATGGCTAGTTTAGCGTGAAAGAGCCAAAACCCCAAAAAAGTCCCAAATTTTTGTGGTTTTTCGAGAATTCCAGGATGATCCCGATGTCTTTCGAGGTCAACAATTTGAACACGTCATACCAGCACCATCCCAGACAATATAAAATTAAAAAATCATCTACCCTAATTATTGCAACCTGACCCCCCTTTTTAGTTCTTATTTTACTGGACTATTAATATAATAATCAAAATTTTGAGGGAATTATTACATATACAATTTGGGGGGTCAACAGGGATTTTTATGAAAGATTAAAAGAATAAGGATAACTTATTAAACTCACCAGATATGGAAAAGGTGGTAGGAGACGCTCTCGGTTCGGGAGATCGGAAAAGAATAATTCTCACTTTTTATTTCTCTAAAAAGGAAGGAAAAAAAGGGGGGAGAAAAAGGAGGAATAAAATTTCTTATGTTTCTTGGCCTTCAGCACCTTCTTCTTTTTTGTTGCGTCGTCAACGGGACTTATGATCGGGGACCGCCTTCATTCGGTCGCAGGGCATGACCCTTTTAAGGCAGGGTATTTGGGAGACACTGAGATCCTTTCGGCGCCTTTAGCTGGACTTCCCGGCTAACCGAAAGGTCCCGTATTTGTGCTCCCATCACCTCCTTATTTGTGACATGGGTCACAACCGACTGCGCCATAGCCTGACGAATAGCCGTGTCATTTCAACATTTGGAGCTAAATATTTGAGAGTTTGCAAGTTTGGACCGAAATTAAAAATTTTCCTCGCTGAATATCCGCGAAAATGACATTAAGCAGAATAGCAAGTTTACACGATTTTATGCAAAATTGCTACTCTCGGTGCCTTTTTCCTGGCGGACCCTAGCATAGCATCAATGGCGGCAAAGAGCTGGCAACCTTTTCTTCTACTTGTTTTGTTGTTGCTGGTTCATCTCAGAGCTTAAGTGTCATCCCAGCAGAGTGCGGCCTGGGGGCAAGTGTCCCTCTTAGCCCTCCCCCTTCAGATCCGGCCACATTATCCCGATTTTGCCACTCCCTCACTTCTTCTGGGAGTGGTACCCGGAGTGGACTACTCCTCGCCATGCGGTTACACCGCTGCGATGGCACAGGACAGGTAAATTTCGTAACGCATCAGAATTTGTCTCTACTGCGTAATAGTTGCATTAAATCCTTCCTCACTGCACCCTTCACCGGTAAATCTGTAACGATCCGTCTGGAGTGGTTCGAATGGAAACGAGGAGAGCGATTGAAATTGAAATGAAAGAGAGAAAGATTAAGGAGTGTATCACTTTGGTGGGTAACAATTCTAGAAAAATATGCGCCGTAAATCTCTCTCTCTCTCTCTCCTGTGAAAAAGCAGGGATAGAAGCGGTTTGCCCTGGAACGAGAACGTGTTGCGGGGGGGGGGGGGTGAGTGAATATCTGCGGGTGTTCCCAACTAAGATCTTGGTCGGTGAAGTGGTGGGGGGGGGGTGCCTCAGCCATGTCGTTGCTACGGCGCAATCCCCCCTTGGAAAGAAAACCCAGAAGTGATTCCCTCCCCTTCCCCGCTACTCCATCATCATCATCGTCAATGTTCCTCTCACCCGTCCCCCCCGTGCGTTCTCTTGGGTTGGCTTTGGCTACCTCCAGCCCTCCGCCGCCGCCTCCCTTTCCTCGTAACAAAAATCCGAAAGAAGCGAGCTCTGCCGAGGCAGTGAACCGAGGGTTGCCGCTCCGGGACGATGCCCTGCGGGAACGGTAACGCGGTGATTGTTTCCTCCGAGTGAAGAATAATATTTTATTTGAGAATTATAAAAAAGAAAAAGTGGAGTGTTGGCGAGACCAAAACCGTTAAACGTGCAATAAAGGAGGGAACATTTTTTTGAATATCGTGCAAGTTCCAAATCACAGGAAAAATTAAGCCTTCTAGAAATTCACCCAGTGGACTGTCGAACTTCCCTTTGGTTTCCCGCGCCATCCCTTTTTTTTGTTATTTGGCTGTGCTGTGCTTTTCTGAATATTCTTTTCGTCTTCAGGACGACTTGTCAACCCTCAGTGTTAACTGTGAGTAAAATATCTCCCTTTAAAAGTAGTTAATTTCAAGCTGAATTCATTATTTGATTTTACAATCTCCCCTCTTCATCCTTCGCCCCTTCCTCCATCCCACCCTGATAGAATCACGGAGCCATTCTTGTTAAAAACAGCAATGTGATCGTGTAGTGGCATTTTGTTCATGGCCCTGGCCTGGCAACTGCTCATAGGATAAAGTGGGGTGGGGTGGAGCGGTTGGCGCGCACTCTTCAGTCCTTTCGCCAAACTTGATATTTCCTCTTTCTCTTTTTCACCATGATGTTAATTTGACTGCTTTCTTCTTTTAGCCATTCGCATTCGTTCTCAGTTTTATTTTACTTTTCTTTCTATTTCGCGAAGAATAGTCAAATCGACAATAGTGTGTCGGATTTTGTTACAATTCAACGACATCAAAAAGCTGGCGTTATTTCATTCGATTTGCCCTGAATGTACTAACTGCGTAGATAACTCTACAGGGTAAGGGTCAGGACAACTCACGGGGGGGAGGGGGATGACCGAAAAAATCGACTGGCGACAAACAAATTCGCCTTTTTCACCTAGACTCTTCATTTTGCGTGTTATTCGGTCGAGAAATATCTTAACAAGGTCATCGCGTTGAGTACTTGTAGCAAACCAATTTTCTTAATTTGTATTCTTGGTATCTGATTCTCTACGTCTGAGCCAAGCACCCCGACACTCCATCTTACAAGGTTCAACGCCCAATGTTTTTCTTATTTTTGAGGATTTCTCCCTCGAAAGTATTTTTCACATTCTTTACAATCGCTTATAAGACCCTCGTTACGTAATAAGTTATTTTTCTGTACACTAGGCACGAGTTGCGCAATTGAAGGCTCTAAGTTATTTAAACAATATTGGGCACGTAAAATAATAATGGCGGTCTAAACGTAATTAATGCTTCCGATAGTGTGCCCCATTAACTCCTTACTGTAATTAAGCCAAAATGCTGATCGGCTCGCAGCACTGTATCAAGCGCATAAAAATTGCACGGAGGCTAGAAATTTCTATCGGTTGGACTGTTAGAACTGGAAATCAATGTGCGATATTTGCGTTTTCACCAATAGATTTAGCTTAATGACCAGGACCTTTTATGGGGAATGAGGATGACCTACTTAACTAGTCGGCTGATACCGAACTAAATAAATAATTTATTTTTAACTTGTTCTACTCGGAAAATGAGACTTATGGCCGCATTTATGAACATTCCTTGAATTCAAGGAATCCTTAAAATTAGTCAAATCGAATGTTTTTATTGTAGTCCAAACTGTTACCAACGGTTCTTTAGCTCAAGGATCGTTCATAATTACGGGTTTTAATTTGTGAGTGTTTACATCAGCAGTAAACACGCAGCTTTCCTCTACAACAGAAAAATTTAGTTTCCTAGCCCTGCTCACTGGCATACAGTCACTGCCAGGCTTGGATTCCTGACAGTGTTTTTTGTGTGTGTGTGTGGTTAAATGGACTTGAACGGCTGAAGAAACAAAATGTTGGATACAAAAACGTAAACAAACGATTTCACGTTTTAATGTGCCGGCTTATAACAAACGATTTCGTCCCCGAGTGACGCTTTCAGCAACCATTGAGCTCGGAAATCCAAGGAAAACTCGGTGGACCCCACCGGCTCTGTTGAGAAGAAAATTCGGCAAAAAAAAACAGCGCGAGACAACGCATTTTTGGACGCATTTAGTAGGTCGGGCGGGAAATGAATGACCCTGTTTCGAGCGGGAACGTATTTATGGGGAATGTTACACTTGCTGCGCCGCTCGAAAACGCTCCCAGTGGACGACCGACCTAAATTGGAACGAAATTGTACGACTAACGCACTTTTGCTTTCTCTTTGTTAAGCAATTTTTCACCAAAACGTGTTCAACCGTTCGACGTAAGATAAAATAGCCAACATTTTTGTTAAAAAAAAAAAAAGAGCACAATTTGCCTTCAATGTATAAGTTTTGCCATTTTCGAGGCACAAATCGTGTTAGTGCCGCCTAGCCAGCGCCATTTTATAACACAACTGAGCCATCTGTGGGGCGCGCATCTTCTGTTGTTCGAGCTATTATAATAGCGTAAATTGCCAGTGTGCCATTTTTAAGGCGCAAATCGTCAGTTTAACCATTTTTAGACGCCAATAGTCAATTAATCCATTTTCCGGGGGTAGAATCTACAGTTTTTCCATTTCAAATCACGAATGGGGACAGTTCAGCTTTTTCGATCGCGTGAATTTTTTCAGTTTGCTATGCTTAAGGCGCGAATCGTCTAGTTTTACCCTTTTTTGGACGAAAATAGTCAGTTAAGCCTTCTGTAGGACGCGAATGATTACTTTTTGCAAATTGTCCGTCACGCCATTTTTAGGGCGTGAATGATCAGTTGAACCATTTTTGAAGCTAAAATTGTCGGTGAAATCAATTCTAAGGACCATCAAACCATTTCTACAGCACAATTTCTTGGGCGCGAATGATCAGCTTTCCATTTTTAAGGCGTCAATGCCCTAAGTTTGTAAATTGCCAGTAAAGCCATTTTTAACCCATAAATGACCGGTTTGGCCTTTTTATAGGGCGAATGGGCAGCTTACAATTAGCTATTTCTACTGGAAAAATTATTAGTTTAACCAATATCAAGGTGTGGCACGAATTGCCCCATACTATTTTTTGGCCGTGAATTGCCAGTTTGCCATTTTCAATGCACGAATATTCAGTTTCGACTTTTTGTCGTGAAATGCTTGTTTGCTATTTTTTTAAGGTGCTAATCGTCCTTCAAGCCATTTCTTGGGAGCGAATGATCATTGGGCCATTTTTACGGCGTGAATTTCTATTTTGACGATTTTCAAGGTGTGAATAATTATTTTGTGCCATTTTTGTAATGTGTGCCTCTAGGACCGTTCTGGGCCCGAGAAAATAGAAGAAATTGTCGAAAATGTTGATTTTTGGGCAATTCGAGGGGCGCCACTCAGCAGTGGAGTTATGTCAGAAACCGACTTCGCCTTAAAATTTGAGACGTCACTCCCTCCGCCCTCCTAGCGAAATTTAACAACGAACCGTTAAAGCTTGTGATGCCACCGGTTTTTAACGTTTTGTAATCCGCGGCCCGTGCTCTATCGTATGCCCTCATTATGGATGCACGGCGTGGACCTTGCTGTGCCGAGTCGAGAGAAAATCGCGGCTGAAACCAAATGAGACCCCAATACCACCCCACGATTGAAACGCTCATTTTTTGCA
The DNA here is from genome assembly GCA_038030265.1 of Corythucha ciliata. Classification (NCBI taxonomy): domain Eukaryota; kingdom Metazoa; phylum Arthropoda; class Insecta; order Hemiptera; family Tingidae; genus Corythucha; species Corythucha ciliata. The sequence continues at coordinate 50,748,549 of CM075937.1, forward strand.
ACTTCAATGGGCACTGTTGCGTTTTAGGGCTGAACCGGCCATTATTTCTCTCTTTGAGCATGTAGTCCGTGGGATACCATGCCTTTGACCCTAACATTTGTGAAGGTGACCATTGCAACTGGGGTTTGGGAGATGTTCCTGTTGAGAAGGAGCGGGGAGTATTAATGCTTTTTATGCGGAAGTATCCTTGAACCAAAGTTTGGCATGGCTTGTGGTTCTCCTCTTGGATCGGCGCCGTCCATGTTAGAAGGCCATATCATAAAAATGCATGTAATAAAATGGCCAGTAACGAGGGGTCAGCTTGAGGTTTCGGTAGCGGCGATCGCCCCTCGTTTAATTCACGGAATTTTAAAAGCCTCATCTGCATGATTAACACTGTATAACTGCAGATATGCCCGATTAACGCTTCATGATATGCAGATCTTGTGGATTAACGTTAAAAATGTTCAGTTCTGCAAGATTAAATTCTGCAGACCTGAATTTCTCCCGCTATCTTCTAATTTATAGCATCCTTATTCTGTAAAATGAGAGGATGCTAAAAGGGGAACTAATTATATCACCAGGGCGCTACTTGTCGAACAGAATCGGGCGCTCTATTATTAAACAAGCGATCATTTAGTGCGCCAATTTTGGTTTGGAGGTTATCATGCAGATCGGTGCTCTTGGAATTGGATTTTGTTCCCATGTAGCTAGAAGGCCGACAACCAGGTCCACACCAAGGCTGGGTTTTCAAGCCAGTCGTCTCCCGCCAGCTTACAGGCGGTTGTGCTTTAGGAATCCCAAATCCCGTGGGCCTTCCACTTGCGGGAACGTCCAAACAGGGATACAAGCCAAGCGTTTCCTGATATTTTGGCAGGCCAAACTGTCCTAGCCAGATTTTTGCTTTTTCGCGAGTGTGTCGTGCCCACTATCCAAGATGGCTGGCGACTTTGGCTATGCAAGGGCCCTCTACAACTACTAATAATGACGGAGAAACTCTCGTGGCTAATGCCCCCCCCCCTTCACTAGCAATCCCTATCATGGAGCTACACTCACCTATTAAAACGTTTTTGCTCAGCCTAAGATAAGCTGATTATGGTCAGACAAAAACAGTTCTAACAATTTTTTTTCCTTTGTTCCAGATTTCTGCCACTATGGAAAATGCCCAAAATAATTATCTTAGTCTTTAAGGTATGTAAACAGTTATTTTTAAACTAATTTACACCTTGAAAAAACAAATTTTCAACTTCACAGACTTTGGTTTCTATACATTGCCTGCCAAAGACGTACTGAAGCCAATGTTTCCAAACCAATCTAGTTCATATGAGATTTTTAAAACTAATGCCTTTGTACAAAGTAGAGTGGTGAGATTTTTTAAATTTTTTTGGTATTTTTTAACGCTCGGAATGAAAATTTTTAATAAGAAAAATTTGTTGTCGAAAAGGAGGATGAGAGCGGAGATGTGATTGGCATGGCGCAACCTCACATTTCCAACAATCCTCTAATTCAAGTGCCTGATCCGAGGGTAAGGCCCCTCCGGTTCTAGTTGTTTCGTTCGTGATTTTTTGATTTTGTGCGACTGTTTTTTTTATTTTTATATAGGACGAAATGGTGGTAATGATGACGGGGAGAGTTGTAGAAGGAGACCCCAGCCTGACTGTGATAACCGGCCATCCGTCCCATGCGCCCGCCAAGATTCTTTCCGCTCTTGTGAGATTTTTTTGTTCTAATAGTTTATCGGACGGTTCTCATTGTGTTGTTTTTTTTTTACTGACGGCAGGCGTGCGAGATGGAATCTGACGGTTCTTCCAAAATGCCAGGTGCAGAGAGACAACAAACACAAGCTCTTTGCGATAGCATTAAGTCGACTAGCGAAATTAGAGATAAGAATTTTAATTTAAGAATGAATAACGCAAGTCAGAGTGCAACTCTGTGGAACATTCCAAAAACCAACGATGATTCTCTCGATGGGTCAAGCTTTAAAATCTGTGATTACTCGTGTGGAAATAAGGAGGCGATGAATTGTGTGCGTGAAAAAGGACTTGGGGAGGGACAAACGAGGGGAGTGTTGCGTCTTCGCGGAGGCGGTGAAAATTCCTTGACAACAGGTACTACTGGTTGGGGATCCCCGCCGACGAGTCAAGGAACTGGATGGACTGGCGGAGCTCCAAGCCAGTCGTCTCAGGGTCAGCAGGGTGGTACTGGAAGTAAGTCGGTGGATGTGGTGAGGGGATTCGGCCTGTTGATCAATGAGGTGGTTTTTTTTTGCAGATAATGCTGGAAATCAGTCGACTGGACAACAACCTCAACAATGGGGAGCCAATAACAATAATAACGGAGGTTGTCAGCGGCCGGGAGGTGGCGGCGCTCAGGGGAGTGGACCAGGTCAACAGACACAAGTGGGGCCAACTAGTCAGACTCAGGCCTCTTCGACCGCGCCCACTTCTAGCGTTTCATCCCCACCGGCTGGCATGAATCCTGGTGGTCAGCAGAATCAATCGAATGCTAATTCAAGCAATCAAGGTGAGTGGTAGTATTGAAACGAATAAGCTTTTCCTTTTTCTCAATAATCTTAATTTTCAGCCAACAATAATGGACAACCTGGTGGAGGGGCACAAAATGGTTCGAATCAACAGCAGGGACAAAATTCCGCCAACTCGGCTCAACCAGTTGGCGGTGTTGGATCGGCTTCGTCTGGTGGAGGCACAGGCAGTGGCGGTCCCAGTTGGGCCCAAGCGGCCGGCAAAGGCCTCTCGCAGCCCAATTCGAGTCAAAGTGGCCAGCAACAACCGAATCAGACCAACAACCAGCAACAAGTTACCGGCGCCGGTGGTGGCGGTGCTGCGGGTGGAAGTGGAGGACCCGCGGGATCTGGCGGTGGCGTTAGTGCTGCCGCGAATACGTCGACGTCGACTAAACAACAAATGGAACAGTTGAACACGATGCGCGAAGCTCTTTTCAGTCACGATGGATGGGGAGGGGTACGTTGGTTGAATTGTGTACATTGGTTGACGGTCCAACTAATTTTTTTTTTTTTTTTCAATATCATAGCAAAATGTTAACCAAGACAGTAACTGGGACATACCTGGATCACCCGAACCAGGAAACAAAGAAAACAACAACGCCAATCCTGGGCCTATGTGGAAAGTTCCAATCAATAATGGTGAGTAGAGTAATTAGAACTGCTAATTTGAAGCCGTTATTAACGCATTAAACCGTTTTATCGTTTTTATTTTCAGGTACTGAGTTATGGGAAGTGAATTTGCGTAACGGAGGAATACCCCCTCCTCAAAACCAAGCTCAGAAAGCTCCTTGGGGTCACACCCCGTCCAGCAACATCGGTGGTACTTGGGGAGAGGACGATGAAATGGACACAAGTAACATGTGGACTGGTGTGCCTCCTGGGGCGTCGTCAAATCCACAGTGGGCTAGCGAGCCACCTCATCTTTGGGCTGGTAGGTTTTTTATTTTGTAATTCAAATTTTTCCTAATAATACGAGTTGATTTCCGATGTAAATAGCAGCGAGTGGCGCCAAAAAAGAAGGCTGGGGTGGACCCAACTGGAATGAACAACGCGATCCCAGAGATTTACGTCACGGAGAAATGCGACAAGTCATCGACGCTCGCGAAACAATGCGCCCCACGTCGATCGAACACAGAAACATGGGCGGAAATGAATTGATTCGCGGCGGCGGTATCAGCGGACGTTTGAACGGCGTCCCGAATGAAGCCATGTGGTCCCCAGGTCCGACTGGGCCTCATCATCACATGGCGCACCATCAAAAATTGCCCAGTCACCCGAATCAACCGGGCGTGAATCAGTGGCCGGGTGGTGGCGGTGGCCCGCCCATGAAGGATATGGGCAATCTGGCTGGTAAGAGCACCGGCTGGGAGGAGCCGTCACCGCCGCCGCAGCGCAGAAATATGCCTAATTACGACGACGGAACTTCACTCTGGGGCCAGCAACACACTCGCCCCGCCATGCCAGGTCGGACATTGTTATGAGTGGGGAGCCTTCTCTGTTTTTCAACGACCCAGTTACTTATTTCGTCTTATTTGTAAATTAAAAAGCAGGCCAAAACAAAGTTTCTCACTGGAAAGAAATGCCTGCCGCAGCCGGCGGTGGCATGGGTCGTGGTATCCCTCTACCTCCTGGACGTGGTAATCCGAATTTAAAACCCGATCAGCAGCTTTGGTCGCACCATCCAAGGTGAGCCTTATTTTTTTTATTTATTTTTTTTTCTTTTCTTAACGTCTCGTTCCCTTAGCAGCAGAAACGGTGGTTGGGGTGAAACTGGTGGCATTGACACCGGACCATGGGGTGCTGAAGACAAGCCGGCCCCTTGGATTGATCAGCCGCTGACTCCCGCCTCTTGGCAGCAGGGGGGTCCTAAGCATAAGGCGAGTTGGGAAGGACCGGACTTGGATCCGGCGCCTTGGCCCAATCATCCAAACAAACAGGTTAGTGGTCTCCACCCCCACTTTTTTTTTTTTCTCCCAAAGAGCAATCTCGAAAAATGTTTATACTGACGGGGTGTTAATTTAGCAGACCAAACCCGTCAGCAAGGAAACAATTTGGAACAGTCGACAATTCAGAATTTTAACCGATATGGGCTACAAGGTGACGTTTTAAAACTCTTCCTATGACTCAAGCCGCCCCATTTCAAACGATTGTTCCATCCCCCCCCCCTCAATTGCGCTTTTCAGAAGGAAGAAGCGGAAGGTGCCCTGAGAACCTCAGCACTCAGCCTGGATGAAGCTCTCGAACAATTGACTTCGTCGGGCAACGGTGGCAGGTGGCGTCACTCTCCGTTGGATCCCGACCAGGGACTTATGAACTACCCGACACAGCAGCAAACCATCTGCATACCGTTTCCAGCGGTAAGACTCTTAATTAACTTTGTTATTGTCGTCGTGGTGCGAGGGGTTGTGAGGTGTTTTTTTTTAAAAACGATATGAAGAGCGTTTTTCAACTAACGTAGTGGTTCGCATGATGTGATGTTTATTTTTTCGTCTTTTTTTGAGGGTTTTCTTGCGGGTAAGGTTGCCAGTGCAATGACTTCCAGCCGAGGACATAGTTTTTTAATGAGATGATACCGAAACAAATTAATGAATTCATACTTGCCTCCCCAATATCGAGCACCACAAAAATGTCCCACCTCAAAATGCTCAAAACCACAAAATTATGCTCGAACTTCAAAAAAGCTGTAACCACGCAATGTTCGAACCACAAAGTGTTCCATTCCAACGCTCCAATCACAAAATGCTTGAACCTTGCAGTGACGGACCAAAACCGTCCGGGGGCACAAAAGGCTATATGAAGCCTCTCTAAATGTTGGAGAATTCCAAGTTTTACATTGCGTTAAATCATGGCTTTTTACAATGTCAGCCTTGTATTTGTTGATAATTTCAGTGGCAAATGAACACTTGCTCTCGATATTAGCCACGAACGCTTAATTGGAGGCGGGGGGGAGCTCTTGAACGGTAGCCTACGACTATCCGTCGTCGGTACGCTACTGGAACCACACAATGCTCGAAAAACAAAACTTTTTAGAAAATCCCTGACCGTTCTAACCACAAATTCCTTGAATAACATCTCTACGGCGACATTGTGGTCTGAAAGTGCCTAAGTCTCGACATGTATGAGTTTTCAAACGAGCATTAAATTTTGTTGTTTATTCATTGTCACCAAAATTATTTGGAAAGAGCCAAAGCCATGAAATTTGGTTTAATAGCGAAATTTGGGTTAAAAATAGCTTTAATTGCGGTATTATAAGTAGCAGATCTGAGGAACTGGAATGAAAGATCCGGTTTTTGGCAACCAGACTGGCTATTGTTTTTTTTAAAAAATAAAATTGAGAGGGGGGAAGTTTGAAATATGATACTGAAAAAGGAGGACATGTCCTCGTACTGGCAACCCTACTTGCGGGGTGTGTTTGTACCGTCGGTGCAAAAATGTTTTTTTTTTTTTTTTTTCTTTCTTTTAATGAAAAAACATTTTCGCACCTGACCTTCCCCCCAAATTGCTTGTTTTCATCTCGTAGAACGGAGGTGGCGGGGCGGGAGGAAACAGTGGAGGAGCAAACGTTCTCGCAAATCCAAATCCTAACCTGTCGACACTCAGCCCTGCCATTATGCAGAAACTGCTAAGTCAACAGCCGCCCGCTCCTGCTCAGCAACAGCCTGCACCTTTTAATCAGGTTCGTTCCTTTTTTATAAACTGCTCCTTTTTTTTTCTTGGTCTTTTGTTTTCCCTCTGGTTGGGGGTGTGCTGCAGTGTTTTGATTGGTGTCGTTTGTGCGGGGAAATGGAACTATTTTTATTTTATTTTTGTATTAAAGTGTGCTCTGTGCATGGATTTTTGGAGTGAATCGATCAATTTTTGAATTTTCAGTCTTCGAGAGCACAGCAGGCTCAGCAGCAACCCTCTCCGCAACAGTTGCGACTTTTGGTTCAACAGATTCAAATGGCTGTACAGAGCAACTATTTGAGCCCACAGGTATTCAAATATACTCTCATTTTTGCCCCCGTGTTTAATTAATTTTTTTTTACGCTTGCCTAGATTCTTAATCAGCCGTTGGCTCCTCAAACATTGATTCTACTGAATACTTTATTACAACAAATCAAAAATCTTCAACAATTGACGCAACATCACGCTGTTTTGCAAGTTAACCCACTTGGAAAACCTTCGAATTCGCAACTATTGCAAATTTCAGTACAAATCACCAAGACGAAACAACAGATTTCGAACTTACAGGTAAGGCAACGATTTTACTGGCGATTTTTATCAGTTTACTGATTTTTGTGTGACTCTTCTCCAAAAGAATCAAATCGCGGCACAGCAAGCGCTCTACGTGAAGCAACAACAACATCAAATGCCGCCCGCCACCGATTTCATGAAGACCGGCCTACCCGAGCCCATGTCTAGCCTTCAATCGAATTTTGTGGATCATTTAACGTTGAAAGAATCACAAGTTGTGAGTTTGACTCCACGCCCCCCACCCTTTCGGGTCTTTTTCTACATTTATTGGGTTTTTGTTTTTTTTTTCAACAGTTGCCCTCTCAAACTGGTAACACCAGTCAACAATCGCGTCTCAATCAATGGACCAGATCTCAAGTGCTTGACAAAGATTCCGATTTGGGCTCAGGTAATGACTTTTCTCGAGCTCCAGGCACGACCGCTAAGCCAACACCGGGAAATTCTTCGCCGAATATAAATCCTCTACTCGGTCAACCCGATGGGTCAGTCGATTCGAAGGGCCTCTCGTTTAAAAACAGCCGATCTCTACAATTCTCTCTCTCTCTCTCTCCAGGCCCTGGTCATCGGTCAACCGTAACAGCTGCGACACCGGTTGGCCCGATTCAGGCAATGATGACAACTCTTCAAAAGACTGGCCCTCAGCTTCGCAAGCCCCGCCGCAGGCTTTCTCGGATCTCGTCCCTGAGTTTGAGCCAGGCAAGCCTTGGAAGGTGAGTCGGCACTTGTGGTTTTCCGTTGTTGTTTTTTTTTTTTTTTTTTTTCACTTTTCGAGAGGAGAAAAAAAGCTTTTCCCTCCTCACTTCCGCTTCAAACGGGTTCCCCCTCACCCTTGTCCATAGTCTAAATAATTAAAATGTGGTAGTTTTTCCTTTGATGAAGTTGTATGTTGATACTTTTTGATGATGTTGATTCCATCAGCACGGCCTGTGGGATTGATTTCAGGTAAGCTGATGGCAGCAAATTAAAACAAAATCGAAAGAAGTAGGATAAATTTTTAATTTTTTATGTTTTTAAGATTCATTCTACCACTGTCTAGCTTCAGTGCGTGCATTTTCTTTGGTTTATTCGCATAATGCCTTTTATTCTTTCTCCGTTTTTTTTTTTAGCTATCTTTAACTGATTGATTAAAATTGTTTTTAAGTTGGCCTTAACTGGAAAAAAAAATCAAACCCATAGGGGGCCGATGGGGCAGCATCCTACAAAAATAAATTCATCGTCTTATCTGCCCCATTCACCTCTTGACATTTTTACTTTTGTTTTTCACGTATCTTTCATTTCGATTAATTTTCTTTGAAACTTCATTATCCTGGAGATGCACAGACCCTTTATTTTGTCATTACTGTCGTGATTTTTGTTGTTTCATGCGTTGTTTTTCGATCCTATAAATACAACAGGGGAACCCTCTGAAGAGTATTGAAGACGATCCAACATTGACTCCCGGGTCTGTGGTGCGTTCACCACTGTCCCTGCCATCGATTAAAGACACTCATATACTTTCGGGCGGCTCGTCAGCCGTTCAGGGCAAAGCCTCGCCCACTACGAGCAGTTCTGGCCTTGACCCCATTCAACCTGCTCCTCTTCTACCGAGTTTCTCATCGTCTACTTGGAGTTTTAATCCTCCTGTTTCGTCCAACAGGTGGGTTTTGTGAGGTGTGATAATTTTGGCGGTATTTATAACTTGTTGGGTGTGGTTTGGGGGGGTGTCTAGTGATTTGTTTGACAGTAAACTAGCCTCGTCCGGCAAGAATGTCAACAACAGTGGTGGTAATTCGGGCGGAGGCGGTGGCGGCGGTGGTACTTGGGGCGATGGTGGCGTCGTATCGTCAGGGGGTGGTGTACAACAGCCGTCCGGCCAAGAGCTGTGGGGTGCCGCTCCAAAATCCCGCGGTCCTCCGCCCGGTCTCAGTGGTAAACCGCAGAGCGGTGGCGGCGGCGGTGGTGGAGGACAGGCGGGCGGTGGTCAACAGTCGGGCGGCTCGTCGTCCGGCGCTCCCACGACCAATGGCTGGCTATCATCGTCCCGTTGGGGCCAGCAGACTTCGTGGTCGCAACCGGCGACCGGTTCCACTTGGCTTCTTCTTAGAAACCTCACGCCTCAGGTAATATTCTCTCGGGATTCCAACATTTTTTGAGCGTTTTTGAGTCCCAACCCCTTCGTTTTTATTTCCAGATTGACGGTTCGACCTTGAAGACTCTGTGCATCCAACACGGACCCCTCTTAAACTTTCATTTGTACCTGAATCACGGAATTGCTTTAGCTAAGTACGAGTCCAGGGACGAAGCTAACAAGGTGAGTGTTCTTGATTTTCTTCTTAATTCGCCGCTCGCTTTATTAACTCATTATAATATAGTGATGTGGGTGGGAGGGAGATAGAGTGAAAAGTATTTTCGTGGCTATTTAGCCCCGAATTTTTCGGCTTTTCAGTCTGGAAGGTTGTTACTTTGCTTGAATTTATACACGAACCTAGCAATTTCGCGGTTTTTCATCCTTTTGAAACATATGTATATTCCCGGCTTAAAATTAACCCGAAACCTGCAATTTAGCCATGCTCGTGCGTTTTCGCTGTATTGAACCGCCAAACTTGTAATTTAGAGGTTATTTAAACTCAAAGGATTCATGGGGATGGTGGGCTCACCCACTCCCATTCTTGGTGTGCTCGTAATCAACGTGGGGAGGGGGGGGGTCTATGGTTTGTTGTGGTCAGTGCAGCTATTTCCTAGGGGTGAATCGTTAGTTACGCCACCACTTTTTAGGGCGTGAATTGCCAGTTCGAGCAAATGGTCTGGGTGTGAAAAACAAGTTTGCCTATTTTTGGGACGTGAGTAGTCAGTTTCAGGCGTTCCACAGTTCGTCATTAGTCCCATGAACCCCTAACGCTTGGGAGAAATTACCCAAAATCGTAGAAATAGCCCGTCTCACCTCACCTCCCCCTCTCCATCGTAGGTGATAGTTGAAAAAAGGGCGAATTGGCGTTGTCATTGCATCCATTACACCATCGTGGTGGTGGGGAGGGAGGTGAGAAACTACCAAGTACTATTCAGGATGGGTAAACGGTCAAATCTGATTTCTTGGCCCTGCAGAACTGGTAATTTTGTGATAGACTTAGCTACCCTGGGAATAAGTTAACTCAGTATTAGTGATTTGTGTATTCAAGTTTTTTGATACATTCCCTGTAAGGACTTCGCCGGAGTCAACTGGAGTGGTTCCGCGTGACCGGGGTTGAGGTTTAAGCGCTTAAAGAGAATACGGCGGCTATACGTGATGAACTGGTGGTGAAGTTTGAATCTTCATGGTTGTATAGGAAGTCCAGTTGGGGCTGAGCAAAAATTGTTCGAAGAAAATACCCAAAAAAACGGCAGTCATTCGCGGATAAAATCGAGAAAACGCGCTAAATTAGCGGCAAAAATTTGGGAAAACTCTATCGAACACCTATGAAATTGAGAGAAATGAGAAAAGTCGCTAATTCGCTGGATTGAAAATGAAACTTTGTGGCTATTGTTAATTCATAGCTACTAAAATTGTAAAAAAAAGCCACTGATTAAAGGTTAAAAAACTACTTCACGGCTGAAGTTGAGAAAAAACACCAATCCGTGGAAAAAATCGCTTAATTCTGATAAAGCGTAGGAAAAGCGCTCATTCGCGGCTAAAATTGAGAAAATGCTTATTTGCCTCTTTCGCGACGAGAAATCTGAATTTGATCAAAGTCGCTAAGCAGCGGCTAAAATTAGAAAAAACGCTTATTCGTGACCAACAATTGATGAAATTAAAAATTGCTAATTCGTTTGATAACATGGAGGTAAAACGCTAATTTGCGGGGGAAAGCGCTAGGTACGGATAAAAAAAGAGAAAAAAACGCTAATTCGTGGATAAAAGCCTGAAAAAACACTAATTCACGGCTTATCTCACTTCCTCCAGAAAAAAAGAAATGGCGTATGAAAAAGTTGACGGTATTAAAAACTTTGAATTCCTGAGTAATTTGATCTATACAGAGGATTCTCGTTTGACTCGCACAAATGTCCGTAGTCTTCAGAAATAATGAAAACCTTCTTTTTTGGCGACTCCACCCACCCACCAAACACTGAACTGAGAAATGTATTCGTATTTAGTTATTTTGTATCAGTAAAGGCCCAATTACACGTACCGAGTGCTCGGCCGAGACAGTGCATTCGGCCGAGTACAGTACTCGGCCCAGTGAGGAGCGAGTGATTTTGACCGAGTCAGGAAGTAGAACCATGTTCTATTTATTCGGCCGAGTATGGACCCCTCAACAATCTTCCACCCTCCCCCTTTCCAATTTCCAAATATGCAAATGTGATCAACCGAGCTCACGGAATGTTAAGAGAGTTCGCCTCTCATTCACGCATTTTTCTTATCGCCATATTTTTATCAATTCTGGTGCCCTATTCTTGACTTGACCAACCAAGAGCAAACCAAAGAACCAAGCAACCAAAAGAATTTGTCACTCCGCGAATATAAGCAGACCGGTTTCAACAACTTCAGATCATCGGCCAGAACGCTCCCTTCTCCCCCTCGAGAACTTCAGCCCAGCGTAGAAAAGAAATATAAGAAATTCACAAAATATGTAATACATATTTAACAAAAAATGAACTATATAACAATAATAAAGAAAAAGGACCAAAATAAAAACACGGCTGTTGACCATTTGAACGCGAAATTAAATTAAATTAAAAATTATACGCAAAAAGGGGGGAAGCAAACTTTTCAAAAGGCACAAAAGTTAATATTTTCGTGGTATTGAGTTCAAACATTTTTTCCCGTTTTTCCAAGGCAAAATTTCAATTATTCGACAAATAACAAATCAATTGGTGATTCCCGGTGTTGCTCAACCATCTCTTGGAAGGGGTAGGGGTGCACCGTCCTCTAGCCCCAGGGCTGCATCCTTCCGTTCGATATGAGGGTCGTCCCTCCTCGCTGACCTCTGTGTTCTCCTGGAACCCCGCAGCCGAAGTGAAACTGCCTTTATGGTTGCTATTTGCAGTTTTGTCTTTACATACCCCGACACGACCGAGCGATGTTTGTTCCATTTCTCTGCCAGTGATTCCACTAGGCGTTGGACGAAAGCTCGGAACTCCCTGTGAAGGACGCCTTCGCATGAGGTGATGAGGAGAGAGAACGAGCCGTGCAGGTCTTCTGCTGCTGCATCGTACTTCTTGTGTTTGGCTCGTGCTGCTTCTTCGGCGACTGCTGACCACTCGCGGGTGGAGTAGGAAGAGGCGTCAGCGTTTATCACGCGGATATCGTAAAACGACGCCCTCTCCCTGTCCCATACTCCGTGAGCCTTAATATCGGCCATTAGGCCTGGCTGTCCCAGCGTGCTTTCGCGCATGACTGGCTCGACCATCACTCCCCTGAATGCTTGCCTGGTCAGCCCTGCCACCACATCCCGGATCTGATCGTGGCCCTGCTTAACCAGCCCTCCATGTTTGCAGTTGAGTGCATGGTTCGCATTCATTTCTTGCCCGCACCCATCGCAGCTTCCCTGAAGACTGAGCATTGGTTTTGAGAACCTTAAACAAAGTGCATCCTGGAACTGGGTTGAAGTGAGATCCAGACCATCTGCCACAGTTGGTATTATTTACAGCCATTGAGAGGCATTCTCGTCTATAATCCGCTGCAGCGTCCGTCTTGCCTCTGGAGCCAACCCCTCCACCACCTGCTGGCTTTTCTCGGAGTCAGGCTGCTTACGGGCTGCCTTCTCAGTCATTTGCTCCTGGGTCTGACTTCCATCAACTCAGCCCCTGTTGAAACGGATTCGGCCAGCACTGACGTTGCCCTCTGTGAGGTGCCCCACCTGACATCTGCGGTTTGTACTGGGTCTTCTATGGCTAGGCCCCCCATGTTTCACAGGGAGGGCGAGGAGTTCGTGTTCAGTTGTGGAAGGGGTCCACCCCAGGATTGCCGGAGTCAGGCGTTGTCTTATTGCGTCCCTGAGTGGCTCATACTCTTCCACACACCCTGTAGATACGTTGTAGATACGCCCATTCCATTTGAAGAGACTTGGTGAAAGCTGTGTATGTTGCTTGGGGACTTTTTTGAGCACATTCTGCAAATGAGTCTATGTGGTCTATCCATTTTGTGACTTTATCCCTCACAGCCGATGATGCCTCCCAGATACCTATGAGACCCGACTACCCTGAGCTCTGGGAATAACTGTCTCGCCTCTTCTTCCTTTCCTGGTTTTACTATGAGGTAGCTCTTCTGCGGTTCTGGGTGGTAGCCCCACTTTGGTCCCTCCTGTTTGAGCAGGTTGAGCCACTCTTTTAAGTTTGGGAGGCTCCCTGCACATGCTGAGTCGTCGGCATACCAGCTTTGGCGCCACTGTGAGCTTTTCAGTTTTCTGATTAGAGGCAGGGTGCCTACTGCGTACATCAGCATGCCCAGAGGGTCACCTTGTGTTGTGCCCTCTCTGCTGAGGATTACTGCTTTGCTTCGTCTAAACACTGTTTTGGGGAAGCCACGGTATGTATTGAAGAGGAAATTGGCACACCGAGGCCAAAGCACCCTGGCATTCCACAAGGCTAATGGGCGGCACATGGCGTTAAATGCGTTTGATGCGTCCATAAGTAATACTCCCTCACAATCGTCCTGCGTCTCAAATAGCGTATTGATGCCATGCACCGCTCCTTCAGTTCCTGCTTTGATCCCTCCACACAGCTGGTCCGCTCCACACTCTTCTGCTAGGTCGCTGCCTGTCAAAGTGGCCATTGTTTTTGCGCATACTCTTTGGAGCACCGATCGGCCGGACCCCAGGCTTCTTGTCCAGGGCGACTCCTCGTCTTGCGAGCAAGGCTCGTATGCTTCCCCACTGAACGACTGTGTTTGCTAAAAGACGTGTAAGTGCAGCTACTGCGTCCCTCCAAACGAGCACTATGAGCGCCGTAACGAAGCAAGAGATTCCTCCACTGTTCAGCGTCTGTGCCGCTTGGTCCGGCACTTCCTTTGAGGCGATGAGCTGCACGCTCTATGTGTCCTGGTGAGACGTTCAAATCCATCCTGAAGGGGAGGTTTAATTTTTCTGCTTCGCGGTGCCATGACAACGCATAACAAAACTGTCTCATTCCTACTTCATCACCTACTCGTCCAGTACGCGGACGAGTCACTCGGCCGAGCTACTCGGTTGGTGTAATTGGGCCTTTGTATATTATTAGATGTCGTTATTTCGAAAAACGCTGAGTTATTGAATGCTGATGACTAATGTTCATTGAGGCGTGAAGGGTATTAGTAAGATAATTTAAATTGTGAAATTGTTGGAAAGTTGAGAAAAAGGAGAAGTTTTTGTGGGATTTGACGACCCGCAGAGCTATGAATTTTCGTATTTCCCATTTATTCATTTATGATTATTTCGATTACCATGAACAATTTTAGCTAGTCAAGGAATTTTGTTTTGAGGAACCTTATCAGGCAGTATGGGAATAAAGAGTGTTAGGGTATGTTTATGTAGCAGCGGTTGCTAAAGAGGTGAGTTGCGAGGAGAGCATAGCAGAGAAAATTTTCATATTTATTTTCAATGGAAATGTTTCTTTCAGAGCTGCCTGGGCGAAGAGAAGAGCGGTGAAATTTCTAGGCTCACTTTATCAGCGTAGAGGGGCTCTCCTCTTGGCTCTTTTCTTTAGTCACAAACATACCCTTTACTCGTTGTTACTAAGGAGGGCTCATCACCTTTGTTCAACACGGATAAATTACTGGGCGATGGCTCCTTACCGATTCAGCTGTTGCTTCCCATTGTGCCTGCAAGCGTCGACGTCGAGGCCGCGAAGTCCCTGAAACAAACGTTAACTCAACAGTCTACAATACTAGAACCACCACTACAATACTAGGGCCACTAAACTTCAAATTTTGCCCCCTCCCCCAGTAATTAACAAAGTACTGCAGCAACTTGAGTTCCTCAAACTGCAGGACTAAAATTTCAGTTTATTTTTGTTTGGTTTGTTGTTTTTTTCTTATAGGCCAGTCAATATAAACATCAAATATGCATGTAATTGTTTTTTCTTTTGCACATTGTTAGGGCCAATGAGAGTAGTTTATACCTTTTTGAAGGTTTTGCAACCTTCAAAACCTTGTGCTCAACTCGTGGCACTCGAAAAACCACGAAATTCCATCAATTTTTTAGGTTGTTAAACAAAAATACCAGAAGAAAGCGTTTTTCGAGCATGACCACAGTATACATTATTGAAGGCAACTAAATTTGCTACAATTTAAGCCCAGTCCGAGCGCCCTACGTTTGTTATTTTCGGAGATACAGCCAATCAAGAAATACATAATATCGCCAAAAAAGCGAGATTTTATTGATGGGGTTATTTTTCAAGACCCGTAGCACTCAAACATAATGGTCCTACTTCTCGAATGTCACTGTGCGGTAATGGTCAATTTCCCAGACATTTTTGGGTACAGAAAATGACTACTTTCGGAGCATGTCGCTTGAAAAATACTTTAGTTCCTAGGCATGAAAAGAGACACTTTTGGGACTCATTTGTGGCCGCAAAATTCGGTTTTAGTATCATGTGGGAGAAAAATAAAATATTAGTCAAAAACCTATCAAGAATCAGGCCGTTGTATACCACATTCAAATCATTCCCTAAATGCTGAAAATTCAAGACTATTGGGCACCTCCATACAATACCTTGCCTCCTCTATTTACTTAAAATTGAGAACTACACTACACTTCACCTTCTATTGATGAAAACTAAGGAAGTGATGTTAGTGTAGGGTATTGTGGGGAAGGGAAGGGGGGAGCGCCTTAATTTTCGCCCCCCCCTGAACCAAAATACTTCCGCCGCCACTGGTTGGGCTATGGCCTTCCATCGTCGTCCGGATAATATCAGTCTAATTAATCAATAATTAATTAATATCAGTCTTATTAATTTATGAATACACTCTATAAAAGAATTCCTCACGAGCAAAATTTAGACAAAACACTCAACGCTAAAATAACGTCAAAGCCGCACATTTTTGAAGCCCATAACAACATCACTTATCAAATCTGCAATAATTGGTAATGTTTGTAATAAAGTCAAGCTCCTTGACTTTATTTTGAATAAATCGCACGTTGTTGAAAACCTTAAACTCTTTACAACCACACAAACTTCAACAAAATGTTTGGAAGGCGGACTCTTGTTAGAGGAGTTATTTGCAATTAAAATATTTATCCCGGCCTAAATTTCATTCATAATTGATTGCTATCGTTCTAACTTATGAGGTTCGACTCGATTGTCGCGTGAATGAAATGCACTTTTCCCGACAGGCTGCTGTCGGAACAAAACTTTTTTCAGATTACGTTAATTTTCAGATCAGTTAAATTAGGTTAAATGGTATGTCACTATTTCACCATTGCGGAATGCGGAGTGCCTGGGTTCGAATCCGAAACAATTTTTTTTGTTCCTCCCTTTTTGGCCCACCTCAGGATTTTTTACTCAAGATTTATTAGGCTGTAGGCAAATCAAATTAAAGAGACGGCTCAAAATACAATGTCAATGAAATTTTTTGGTAATTGGGTGGTCCAGTAAGGCATAGCGTTAATTTAATAGCTCCCCTCCGCCGAGAACTCCCCTGCCATATTAACGGATTTGGTTCACTAGGGTCTCGAGTCAATTACTCGAGTCAATTTTGGGGGCAATCGCAGCAACAGCCGTGCGGTAGCGAATTTTCAATTAATTCAAACCCCTCTTTCACACCGTTCCCGTGGACCGATTCATCTGGATCACGAACTCGTCCGAGATATTCAAGCTATTGATTTTTAGACCAAATTTGGTTGCCCTAAGTCAAAAATTGCGACCGTGATCGTGCTAACAAGCGAGGGGCCATATATTATACGTATACAGGGTGTACAGAAACTCACCGCACAGCCGAAAACCAGTGATAGGACACCTGATTTGTGATCAAAATTACTATTTGCCCTTTTCCAAAATTCCTTGTGGTTTCCGAAATATTTGACATTTTGTGATTTTTTTGCGGCCTCCGGTTTTTTGCCATTAAATGCCAGCTGCTCGCCAGTGGATTGATCGAATACTAAAAGTAACTAGCTCTTCTGAAAGAGCACAAAATTTCCTTTAAAATGACGTAATATTCGTTCCAAACAATAGCCCATGACAGGAGTAGGAGCTGTAGATTTCGAAGCGAATCCAGTTTTTATTGTTTTCGAGATTCCGCTCCTGCGGACGGTACACCTGAAATCACTCAGAAGCCAAATGTTGACGAGCTATGACATTTTAGGGACGGCCGAAGAGTCTTTTACGCGTTTGGGCTAACTGTTGGAACTCACATGTATGGTCTGTGAATAATTAATATGCTACCAACGTTAGCAACTACCAGTATGAATTCCGAGTTGACGTCCGTATCAAAATGGTTGACTGGATTGAGCATTCCAAGCACGGGAGAAGTGCAGTTCCAGCCATTATATCTATTTCACACGCTAAAAGCTTGAAGTTTCGTGATCATACCGTCTGATTCCGTCAAAACTAGATAAAAATTTAAGATGGCGCTAGGCCTATCCCCTCCCCACTCACTGAGGTGGCTCAATCCACGTTCATTGGAAGCTCATTCATTCAATTTAAGGCAACTCCCTAAATTAGAAGATCTCATTTTCACGTCAGCTTCGCTAAATTTAATCTTTTTGACTAGGTTACAATGATTAAAAAACAGAAAGATCGCATGTACGCCGGCAAGAAAAGGTAGAAACCATAAAAAGGTGCACACCATTCGAAAGCTTACAAGATGGAGCAGTTTTCCCAGTAATTACAAAAGTACTTTTCCATTTAAGAAAATTGGGGAAATCGCGTTGGAAAATGTAGCGAAAACAATAAAAACTGGATTCGCTTCGAAATCTACAGCTCCTACTCCTGTCATGGGCTATTGTTTGGAACGAATATTACGTCATTTTAAAAGAAATTTTGTGCTCTTTCAGAAGAGCTAGTTACTTTTAGTATTCGATCAATCCACTGGCGAGCAGCTGGCATTTAATGACAAAAACCCGGAGGCCGCAAAAAAATCACAAATGTCAAATATTTCGGAAACCACAAGGAATTTTGGAAAAGGGCAAATAGTAATTTTGATCACAAATCAGGTGTCCTATCACTGGTTTTCGGCTGTGCAGTGAGTTTCTGTTCACCCTGTGTATATATATATACACAGAGTGGAACAGGATAAGTGTGACAAAAAAAATTGGGTGAAAGTAGGCCTCACTTGTGATCGAAAACACCCTTTGTACCGTGGTCCGAAAATCAAAACCCTATGAGATATGATTTTTCTAACGTTTATTATGACTCACGTCACTTTTCTCCACTAAATGGGAATAACTCAGTTTCCAGCTGACATTTTGCAACTTTTGATGACAGATTCGGAAACAGCACATTTTTTTATGTCAGGATTAGCCATTTACGATAAAATTCAACCATTTTCTGGGGGCTCTTGAGCTGCTCAAAGTTTTGCAAATCGAGGATTTCTAATTTTTCAAAAAAGTCAACCCCCGCTTTTCTTTTCGAAATTTGAGCGCACCTACATCCCATGGGTCGGAAAAACTTCCCCAATGTGTCCTTTTTGAAATTACTCATGAACGTATTTTTAGTTAATCAGTGATTTTTCGGCAGGAATGACCATTTCTTAGAAAAAAGAATGGTTTTTCTCTACAAAATCGCTTGTTTCGACCTACAACATTTGAACGAGCTTTGTGTTTTTTAGCATGATTGACGTCATTAAAGCATCATCCAAAGTTTTCCTTTGAACGGGACGGACTGTGTACGCCTGTCAAAGTTCAAAAAATGTCGCTCCCGCAGCTAGCTGTCGGATAGAGTGCATTTCTCTACTGCGAATTTCGAATTCGTATTCGAATCGGAAATTGGTAACAACAAGTAGAGTCATTAAGTGCACTAATTTCATCGAATAACAGCTAAACACGCCGAAATTCGCAGTAGTGAAATGCACCCTTGCCGACAGCCAGCTGCCGGAGCGACAGTTTTTGATATTTTGGTAGGAGTGCGCATTCCATTCGGTTCGAAGGAAAACTTTGGATAAGGCTTTAATGAGTTTTAGCATGTTTTGAATCACAAAGCTCGTTCAAACTGGGTTGGTCAAAACAAGCGATTTTTAAGAGAAAAATCATTTTTTTTTTCCCAAGAAATGGCCTTTCTGCCGAAAACTCGCTGAAGAACTAAAAAAACGCTCATGAGTAATTTTAAAAAGGACAAATTGAAGAAGTTTTTCCGACCCATGGGATGTCGATACGCTTGGATTCAGTGTGGAGAAGTGGAGGCTGAATTTTTTGAAAAATTAGAGATCCACGATTTGCAAAACTTTGAGCATCTCTCAAGCCCACAGAAAATAGTTTAATTTTATCGAAAATGGCTATTCCTGTCAGAAAAAAGTGTGCTCTTTCCAAATCCATCATCAAAAGTTGCAAATGTCAGCTGTAAACTGATCTATTCGCATTTAGTTAAGAAAAGTGATGCAAGCCTCAAAAAACGTTTAAAAAATCATACCTCGTAGGATTTTGATTTTCGGACCATGGTTTATAGAGTGTTTTCGATCGCAAATGAGGCCTATTTTCACCCAATTTTTTTTGTCACACTTATCCTGTTCCACCCTGTATATAGCAAATCGAACCGACCTCGGATTCGTGTTCTAGGGGTTCTGAAACGTGAAAAAAAAGCATCACAACCCATATGTGCGACCATCAGGGCGAGACCAATAGTGCATTTTTTGAATGAAATGCACTAAAAGACAATTAGGACTGGAAACCAACGAGTTATTCTTGGAAACTTGAAAACATGAACTCTCCAGCTACCCCCCACCCCCACCCCGTTCTTCATCTACCGATCCGCCCCTTGAAAAATGATTTTCTAATTTGTTGTCACACAGGCACAAGGAGCTCTCAACAATTGCGTTCTAGGCAATACAACCATTTTCGCCGAAAGCCCCAGCGAGAGCGACGTTCTCACTCTACTTCAACATTTGGGTCACAGTGCCGGTGGTCAAACGCCCGGTGGTGGTGGTGGTGGCGGTGGCGGCGGCCCCAATGTCGGTGCCGTCGGTGGCGGCGGCGGCGGCGTTGGAGGTGGCCCCCCTTCGTGGCGCCCACAACACAAAGAACCGGCCAGTTGGGCGACAGGCGTCGGCGGCGGTGGTGGAGCTCAAACTCTTTGGGGACCCTCGGGTGCAGGTGCCAGCGCCTCTTCAGGCGCCTCCCTCTGGGGTGACCCAACTGTTGAACAGCATCGTGCCACGCCCTCGTCCATCAACTCGTTTCTTCCAAACGACCTTCTCGGCAACGAGTCTATGTAAGCGGTCCCTCCTAATCAAAACTCTTTTTTAAAAACAAAAAAAGATTTTTTTCTGTCTTTTTAAAAAATTTAAAAAAAAAACTGATTTTTGATCTCATTACTAACATAAAACATGACCTGGTTGTAATTTTTAATCGATTTGCGTTAAAATTGTACGAATATAAAGAAGAAAAATAATATATATATGTAATTAATAAACGACATGCTTAGTTCCTTGTCGGCCACAATCAGACTGTTCGAGTATTTGTGAGAATTATTACTAAAGAGCTATTTTATAATAAAGGTTCTTATAATTACTATATATCAACTAATTTGCACCACATGTTCAGTTCGTCTTCTTTATAATTTATCAAACAGTATAAGTGAAAAAAAAAATGTACAATTGATCGCTGGTGTCTAGTCCAAATTTATTACAATTTCTCATTTATCCTCTTTTTTTCTCTTCTTTTTTTTTTAAATACTATTTTGTCTTAACGCGCCTGACTTCAAAAAATGTTCACCCCTCCCCCCACCCCCGAACCCCAAAACTTGGAGCCCCCCCCCTCCCCCCGGGTTCTCCGTTTTTATGCACTTTTTTGTTTAGCTCGTAAGTTGTTTTTTTTTTTTTTCTCTGTCGTCCTGTACCAGTCACTTTTTAATAAGGGGGTAAATAAAAGGTGATTTTACGCACCTCTTTGTAACAAAATAATAAATGAGTAATAATAAATATTTAAAATACAACATTGCGCTGTGAGCAAGCAAGTGGCTTTTTAGACGTATTTTTATTGTAATTATTAAAAAAAAAGGCGTATACAAAAAAAAGAGGTCTCTGCCGTTTTTTTTTTGTCTTAAGAGTTTAAAAAAAATGGTGTTTTTGATAGCTAGCGAGCTTTTTACACTTCTCATTTTTCTGTGGTAGAATTAAGTCATTTCATGGTGCAAATTTTTTTTTTTCTTAAAAAAAAAAAAAAAAAACGAGGCTCGTCTTCCACGGTGCCTAAAGGCCTCTCCTTTTTTTTAAAAAAGTTGAAAACTCGCCCATCCAGGTCTGTTCGCTGAACTATCAATTTTTATTGTTTAAATAGTCTGATTAATGATGTATGCCAAGTTTTTTTGTTAATTTTTAATTATAAAAAGAATCTTATTTTTAGGTAAGTGTGCTTAAAATACTGAAAAAAAAACATAATTTCTTGAAGGAAAAAAGGGAGAAAACCTATTACTCTTCAAATTGCCAATAAAAAACCACCAACCAAATATTACGTTATAGGAAAAAAACTATTTAGGAAAGTTTTTTGTTTCTTTTTTTATATATATATAGTTTAGGTGAAATCTATAAAAATATATGAATGTTTATTGATCGAAAGTACTTTTTAAATTTAAGGTTTTATGATGTACAATTTTAAGTCAATAGCCGTAGGTTCTCTCTCTCCCTTTAAACCCCTTTCACCTTAGTTAAGTTGGCGCAGGGATGCTCGAGCGTTTTTTTTTTTTTTTTTTTTTGTTCTGTTTGGAATCAGTTAAAATAGAGACTTTGTGGCCTGTTTTGCTCACTCACCTAATCTCCTCTTATATTGTGATATAATTACTATTATAAATATTTAATATTATTATATTGTGTAAACGGGAAATTTATTTTAAAGAATTATATTTAAAAAAAACAAATAATAAAAAAAAGTAGGAAAGGCAGGACCGGCACATACAAGCGGTAACTTGTCAATTTGTGCGTCGTGATTTTTTCAGTGATACGTACACAATTCACATGGCTGTATCCCAGATATATATGATAATATATATACATATATGCATTATTCGTAATTTATAGGATTCTTGTAGTTATTAAGTGTTTGTTGCTAGTTTTATTTGCTTATTTTCATTCATAGAAAAAACAAAAAAACGTCAATTCACATATCTTCACGTTTAATTTAAATTTGTTTCCGTGTCCGGAAGTCTACCAATTTTGAGAAAAAGTGAACTCTTGTAAATATTTTTTTTTTTGTTGTTTACGGACCCCCCCGGCCCCCCTACACACCCGGAGTACATCGATAAAAACCCGATCTAGCGTAGGATTCGTTTGCCTTCTTTTTTTTTTTTTTTTGTGGTAACCAGTAGTGGGCACGCTTATTCGAGCTTTATTGTATTTAGTAAACAAAACTTAGTTCGTAAAATAAAATTGAACGGATAATAATTTAAAGCAGTTCAAAAAAAAAGACAATTTATTTTTTAAAGAGAAGAAAAGCACAACATTTCCTGTGTGTAATTATTTTAAAAATCTCGTCAGCCCCCCCCCTCCCCTCATACCCCTTTCCCTATCTCCTCCCTTAAGATTTTTGTGATTCAAGTGCCACTTTTGTTTGAAAATGTAAAAAAAAAAAAAAAATTAACATTATTAGACGTTGTATGTTGTTTGTTGCAATCAAGATTTATTATGTGTGTGTTGTTAGTTTTAATGCTCTAAAAAAAAAAAGAAAAAACAAAAAAAAAATATTTAGATTAGTGAATTATATTCTAAAACATTTTACCGCCAAGCGTGATGTGTCTAACAAGTCTTTTTACCGTGTTACTCTCTCACTCACTCTCTCTGCGAGACTTTGAAATTATCAATTAATTTGTTTATTCATCGACAATCATTTCTTATTTCATAATCAAATTCCCGCCCAAATTTTTTTGTTTTAAAATTTGAAAATTCAACACCTATAAACGGGAAAGCAATAAAATAAAAAAAAAATTGATGGGGTTGGATTGGGAACATGTGAGACTCGCAGAACATTTTTTTTTTGTTTACATAAAGTTGTCATATCATTAATTTTAAAAAAAGAAAAGGAACCAAAAATTTGTTTTTACTTGAACGAAGAAAACCCATCCGCTGAATTTAGGATACCGAAGTCCGAAGTGATATAAAAACCGTAATACCAATTTTTTTCTCCCGAACTTTCTAAGAAAATTTATAAATATATATATATCATCAATTATTTTCATGGAAAAAATGAATTATCTTATTTTTTCTAAGCAAAAAATAGGGTCTGTATTAAGGATGTGTTCAATGTATAATTAGGCTTATTACTCCTCTGTGGTTAACGTTTATTGGCTTTAGACTCGTAAGTTTTTTTTTTTTTTTTTTTTTTTTCGTTAGTAAGTTTAATCAGAGATTTGACCAATATGTTGTGTTTTGCGGAAGTCGCCCCTCCCCACCACCACCCCCCGCGATGGTTGGACGGGTGGGGGGCGGTCTCCCGCTTTATCTTGACATAGCCTTATCGTATAAGATAGCAAGCTTTGAAAAAAAAAAAAAAGAAAAAAAGTGTTTTTTAACGCTACAATTTTTAAATCTGTAAACAAAAAAAAAATAAGTGTATTCTTCCAGGGGTTTTAAAAATAATTTTTTTAAAAAATAAAAGTTCGATGTTAGCGTAATTTAAGTAGATTTTGGTGGTTTTTAGAATTCGCTAAAATTTGAGAAAAAAAAAAGTTCCCCCACCCGTTTTTTAGGACTTGAAAGGCACATTTTTTTTTTTTTTTTTTTTTTTTAAGGTTGTGTAATTCCCCCTTTCACCGATCACAGCTTTCGTCTTTCCCCCTCTTTCTCTGATCGGTTTTTGTTTTATTTTTTGTGTACAAAATAGCGTTGTTCATTTGTCGGGTTTAAGGGAAAAACATAATAATTAGGTGATCACTTTTAGCTTTTAAGGTCTATAATTTTAAACGTGTGTAAACGGAAAAAAAAAAAAAAAAAAAAAAAAAAAAAAACTTTTGGCCACTGACACTTATTGTTTTCCTTCTAAATGGCGCACAATAGCATTCCTGGCTATTTTTTTCTTTCTTTTTTTTTTCTATTAAACTACACTAAAGACTGAATGGTGATGGTCATTTTGTAGAATTAAAAGCGCAGGAACTGCTTAAAAAACGAAGAAAAAACAATGTTCTGAAAGGATCTACTTGCTTTTCGCTTTCTTTTGTGTCCAGTATTAGCAAATGTGCCTAAAATTGTTAACTAAGAAATCCCGCGTGTTGGATGTTTTTCTTTCTTTCTCTCTAAGGAACACCTTTAGACATTTTTTAGGTTGAGCATTCCATTTTTTTTTTTTTTTTTTTCGAAATTTTCTAGTTTTTTTTTTTCGCGTGTCGCCAATAAAAAGAAACTGTCTGTTTTAACGAAAATTTCTACGTTTAGCTAAATGTGATGTTTTCATGTAGTCGTAGCAATGAGATTGAAAGACCAAACTTAAAAAGAAAAAATTGAAAGAAAAACCCGTCATTTTCTTGTTGGTTTTAAAGCTTTTTTTTAAAAAAAAAATAATTAAATTAAGCGAAATAAGAACAACCGTCCTGCGCCTCTTTTTACATAGTTGTAGTTTTTATCAAGGGACATAAAAACAAAGCAAGGTATAAAGAAAAAAAATAGCTCCTGTATTTTTTTTCTGTTTTTAATAAATATTTGTTATTTTTAGCATCATTTTTCTTAATTATGAGCCGAAATTAAGGTTGATATTCTAATCTAATTAGCCAGTAAGTTTTTTATGTTTTAAAAGCCAAATGTGATGAAGTGTTAAGTTTTTTTTTTTCTTTTTAATTATAATTTTTAACTAGAGTTGAACGCTAGCTCAAAGTCCCTCCCCCCCTCTGCCACCACCTCATCATCATCACTCTTTCGGACACTATTTTCTCCCTGTTTTGTATCGAATCAAATCAAAAAAAAATTTAAATGGGACTTTGCGTTGTCGTTTGTTTTTGTTTCTAGTCCTTTTTTTTTTTAGAATGTAAACAGTGGTACCTCCTAGTTTCTTTAAAAAAAAAAAACAACTACAAAGAAAGGATACAAACAGAAAAAATGCGCTTTTTTACCACTTATTCTCATTGTAGAGGCTTTTATTTCTCTCCAGGGGTGTCTCATGTGCAATCAAAAAAAAAAAAAAAAATCTCTCGCTCTCGTCAGGCGGAACCCCTCCTCCCACACTACTGCACCTCTCAATTTTTTTTTTTTAAAGTGCCTTAACGTTTTTTTATTTATTTCAAATGACTGCGGCCTTTTTAATTTTTTCTTTATAACGTAAATAATATTTATTGGCGCGCAATAAGGGTGCAATTTATTAAAATGTGTTCAAAAACAAATTCCACGATAACAATTTTTTATTAGTCGGTAAGAATCCTATTAATTTATTTTAAAATTTAATTTAAAAAAAATAGACCATAACTTTTTTGTGTTTTGTTTTTAAGGAAAATGTGATTTAAACCACCGTAATAGTCTGTTTTTATGCTGTATAAAAAAGAATGGCGTGTGATGAGTAGATTACCCGATGACTTTTTTCCTCTCCATTTTTTGTTTTTCGTTTCATTAGGGATAACAAGCTCAATCGCGCTAAGTACTCACTAATTTTTAGATTTTTTTTTCGTGTGTGTTTTTAGTCTATCGTGGCCTTAATAAAAGAAACATTGGGTAATTGAAAAGTAATTATTAAAAAAAAAAAAACTTTGATTTTTATACATATCACGACTGCTGCTATTTTATTCTGAAACCATAAAAAATCGAGTCACTTTTTTTCGTTTTTTTTCTCTTGTCAAGCAATACTCAATTTTGAACAGCTCTCAGGGCTTTTACATTAAATTTTAATCAAATAACATATTTTTAGGCAGATAGGGGGGGATTCAATTAAAAACTGCATTAAAAAACAATAAAATGCTCATTCTGTAAGTGTAAACAAACAACAAATCGCATTCGCCCAGTCACAATTGAACGTTACCTATTAGCGTTAATTTTTTTTTTTAATTTTTAGTTAAGTGTTTCTTTTTTCTCAATTTAAGTCAAACCACAAGTCACAGACTATAAAAATATAATAAAAAAAACTAATTCACAACGTTATCCAGATTTATTGTGATACATTTTTTAATTCTTAGGGTTTTTTTTAAAATATATATATATTTATTTTAGGGTGCCTAACGGCTTATATCTCATTCTATTTCGATTTAAGGGGAAAAAACGTGCCTGCTCTATTTTTTTTTTTTTTTTTTCTTCGTTTTTCAACCAATAACAACAACAACAAAAATTTTCTCGAGTAGGCTCATTCATAAGACTGTCTATTTGTTTTAATGGGGCGCATTTATGCCCCCTCCCGCCCTCGCCCCACCAACCCTGGACCTGCAATAGTCGTCAGTATTAGTCGAACTTTTTTTTTCTCTCTCTACGGCTCAAATCCCTCTCTCTCTCTCTCTCTACGTTTCCGAAAACCGCATTGCGTTACACGAATTTTTACGTTCCTAAAATAATTGTTTCCACCTTCCCCCCCCCCCTCCTCACTACTTTGGTTGGGGGAAAATAGTTTTTTGCGTGTGTGTGTGTGTGTGCCAAATGGGGCAAAATTCAAGTCCAAACATTAATTACTACTGAGGAGAGTTAATGAAGTACCAATTTTTGAATCCCATCATTCTATAAAACAAACAAAAAACGTATTTTCTAAATAATAGCATATTTTTGACATAGTTTTTAGGGTATATTCTTGTTAAAATGACTATTAAATGAATGAGGTTTGTGGGAGCGTTTTTAATTATTTTCTAACGGAATTCCTTATTTAAAAAATTAATAATAATTAAGTATTTATATGAACGGTAAATTAGATTATGATATCAACCTAATCTAGGAAAACGGCTCTTTACACTTGTACTTTTTAACAAATAATTTAGTATAAGAAATAAAAAAATTGAAAAAAAAAAATGGTTGGCGTAAAGTTTGTCAAGTCATTTCAGAGGAAAAGTTTTGTCTCTGGCCTTTAAAAAGAGACGAAATTTCGCCTTTCCACCCGTTTTTTCAATCTCTCTCTCTCTCCATGCGGTTTTTTGTTTCCGTAAAAAAAAAACGAAGGAAGAGCTTTACAATAATGACCCTACCCCCACTCCGGCTTCAACCTTCCTCATAGTGACGGACGTGTGTACCTAAAGGGACTTTTCCTGTCTTATTGTGTACCTTTTCTTCGCTGAGCTTGCATAGTTCGTTAGGATGCACTGATGTAAAAAAAAAAAAAAAAAAATAGCCTCTTTTGGGTGGCAGGGGGGAGCCTACTCCCCTGACCCTTTTTGAAATCGTGAATTTTACCAATTCGAATACCCCCCTCTCCCCTTCCTGATCTGTGTTCCTCTCTTGACCCTGTTACTAAACAGAATTCAACGAAAAAATAGCTACATTCTACCGAACCGCGTCATTTTTTTTTATTTATGGTTTTTTTTTTATGTTCGGAACGAAGAGGAAAGTTCCTAATCGCTCACAAAGATTATTTCGAAATTGGTGCTAAAACCGTAAAAAAAAATGGAAGGGACTTAGACTGTTAAGCGGGTTTTTTTTTTTTAGGCTCCCTTTTCCACCTCCCATCATCCCATTACATTATTTTTTCGGTAAAAAAAAAAAAACTATGTGCGGCCTAAAAAATCAGAGCTCGGTGACAATATGATCCAAGTTTTTGTTTTGTTTTGAGATTCGATAAAAGAAAGAAACCTAATCACTTTTTATCTCTTTAAAATAGCCTTAAAAACAAAAATATGTTTTTTAAAAGAAAAAAAGCAACAAAAAATCTTTATAACGTCAGTTTAATGGAATTGTTATAACAATCGACTGTTTTTGCATGGTTAAACCTAGTGTACATAAAATGTATGTTGTAAATTTTTCGGGTTTCGTCGTTAGAATTCGATAATAAAACGCAATAATAAATAAACAAAGTTAATAGTTAAGTAAAATCTGATATTAATATTTTAAAAGAAATGACGCAGAAAAATCATTCCAAAAAAAAAACTCTATATGCTGTTCTGTAGTGCCTACCTAAACAAAGAAAATAAATCAATCTTTTTGATGTAAATTTTTTGCGAAAAAAAAAAATGTTTAAGGGGTAAAAACAATGTGAGTAAAAAAAGGAAATGAACGCATTTATTCTCACGTTTTTTGAAACAAAATAGAATTTAAGATCCCCCCCCCCTCTCCTACTCCAGATTGATTACCGTCGTTATAAAAGAGAAAAAAAAAAAAAAAAAAAATCGCACAATGATGATGCCTCCTCACCATTTATTTTACGCCGTGAATATGACAAAAACAGAATAATATATCATTTTTAAATTCGAACCATATCACTCAACGAGTTAATAAAAATGGGGAAAACTAGGTGTTAAAACATTTTTGGTGGATAAAGAAAAGGCTTGTACGATGTAAATTGTCTTTTTTTTTTTGGAAAAAAAATGCTTAGGAAAAATTTTTTTTCTAAAAGGTTAAATTTTGTTCCAAAATGTGGGGAAACAGTATCCACACGTGTAATTTAAGTGCTTTTGATGATGATGAAAAAATAAATATATTATATGAATAATTATTAAGATATGTATATTACCATTATGTTAAATGTACATGACCAGTATGCATTCAATAAAGGTTGTCCTGAGTGTCACATACAATGCGCATTTTCTAATTTTTATTTCATAACTTATCGTTCATAGATCAAGGGGCGAAAGAGCCATATGGGGGGGTTCACCTAACCATTGGAAAGAGGGTAGGGAGGGGGGGAGAATAATTTTCATTGGCCGAGTTGTCTGAAAGGTATAAATGAGATATGGTTTTTATTGACACGCGAGGAAGCCCAAAATTAAAAAAAAATATCCCCAGCGCAGGAAAGTCGAAAATTCCGCGGCACCCCACCCCTTCTCCTCATCATAATTTACTGGGATTTTGAAGGTAACCCTCTCGGGATTTTTCTCACTCGGCAATTTTCGCGGTTAGATCACCGTGAGTTCATGGCGAAACAGATATTCTACCAAAAGTTCTCCACTCAACATTTTTGAGTCAAAATTAAATTGTGCGTTTCGGTGAAAATTGGCCCTTTCTCTATTTTTGAATTTTTTGCCTCAAACATGGTCGTAAAAAGAAGCGGGCAGGGGTGGGCGACAGTTGACCGCCACCAGATCGGAAAGCTTGAGCTGTGTAATAAAATAGGGGCAGCTGCCAAGCCCTATAGCGACACGACCGTCGAAAAGTACGAATTAGTACAGTGTCATCGCTACATTTTGTTTCATCAATGCTCGCAATAAAATCATTTCTCAGAATTCGCCCACTAAAAAACCAATTTAGTGGGCAAAAATTGGTTGCTAGGGAGGGACAGCGAAATTTGCTCCTCGAAATTCCGTCGTTTTCAAGGGAATAATCGCGATTTTTTACTTAGAAAAGTACTCAGTGATTCAACTAAGGACGGCACATTAGTAGAACAGTAAGTTTCTCGGCGGATAGGTCGCAGGGGGCGGCAAAGAAGCATACGCGAGTTTGTTATCGTTTCGGAAATATTTTCAAAAATTTTGGCATTGTTGTTATTCACGCGTTGTCATGGCGTCTCAAGGAGACCGAGAAAAATGTCAATACTGTAGTGGGAGCTATACAAGGCGGGGCATGCAGACCCACGTTAACCGTGCCCATCCTAACGCAAGGATCCGGACAGACGACATGGGCGATGATCAAGATAACACCTTCAACGGTACAGCAATTCAGGATCCAAATTCAGACATCGTCCCAGATTACGTGCAAAGCAAGTTCATGGAGGGATTCGGAGCAGGTCTCGTGAACTCAGCAGACGAGGGATGTGACGAGGAGTGGGGGGCTCGATGGTATCAGATAGCAACACTTCATGGCAAGCAATACACAGTCCCTCGAGGGAACGTAGGCCGTAAACTTCCCTCATTACTGACCTCAGAGATCATGGGGGTAGTCAACGGAACCCACACATCAGAGAGAATCTTCGTGTTATGTGCCACGGTGCTACAACGAGAGAAGCAGGTAAACTCACCTCTCGACGTAAGGAGATCAATCAGCAAACGCATGAAGCTCTGGGAAGGCGAGAGATTCGACGAACTAGTCCAGGAAGCATTAAGGTGCGACATGAAGTTGAAAAGAGATAACCATCGAGCACTGGACCAGCCGCAGAGAGCACGGGTTCTCACGAGACTGGTAGCAAGTGGCAGACTAAGGGACGCTACTAGGTGGGCTACAGACCGAGGGGGCGGAAGTGTACTTTTACCGGAAACAGTCATCAGCGCAGGGAACACAGTATTGGACATCCTCAAGACCCTCATCCCCAGTTAACCAAAATAAATGAAAGAATATTTTATAAATATTTCATATCAATATTTAATCAACGTTTGTCATGTCCTATTTAATGAATGTTGTTTAAATGACACGAAACAATATTTATTGTAGATTGTACAAAATGTTGATAAAATGTTGTCTACTTTCATTTAATTAATGTTTTATAAATGGCTACTTCCAACGTTGAAACAATATTAGTTATGTTCCTTTTTAAAATATTGTACAAATGATCGGCAATAATAATGATTAAATATGATGATCAAAAATATTGGTACCTACACCAATTTTTGATACGTTGCCTCAAACTGGGTACTCGAATTTCAAACAGGCAGCTTTTTCGAAATTCCGCTGCACAAACTCTGCGAAGGGCTCCTGTAAAAGGAACGTCAGATTAACAATTATTTTCCAATCGAAAAACAAAAAAAGCAATACTCACAAAACAACGATTGAGGTTCCAAAAACCATTGAAAGTAAAAGGGAAAGAAACAATTCCGTCCCGTAACGCGGCAGCCTGAACCTACGAAAGAAAGTCATTTCGAAAGGATTAAGCACAGTGCATTTTTGTACTTTTTCTTTCGTTCTGTTAATTGCTTATCGAAATACAAAAATAATTAATTGCTACTGGGTTATTTGGTACTTACTGTGATCTTCAGCTAAGGAAAATTGAAAGCTTAACAGTTGAGCACTCACACAAAAATATAAATATAAAGCTTTTTAGGCGAACTATCTCTATTTCCTCACAAAGCACCAACGTACACATCAAACCCAAGTCAAAATCAAGCCCGAGCCAAGCCAAGAGAGCAAGAAGAAGAAGCAGTCAAACGATGACTGACTAGGCACTAGGACTACTCCTACAGTTGGTGGGAGTGAAGGTCGGCGTTTGGAAGGAGCGAGAAACCGTTCTTAGAATTGAAAGAAGGGATGGTAAGGGCACGGCGTTTCGAAACAAGGTGGAATAGAGGGGGCACGTGACATTGTGGCTCAAGGCCAAGCTCTCTTGCCGCTCGAGCTGAAATAATTATGCATCTGAAAAAACCGTTGTTTCCCTGTCGTATCCTTAACTAAAGTGAACATTCGCAACGAGAGTCTGCAGAATGTTTCATTGCTGACTCAATAATTTCACTCTTAAAAAACAAAATGAGCTACAAAGTAAACGATAATTATATTATACGTATAATGTATGTATAATTAGGTACACACAAATTCTTCTAGTTAGATTTGAATCACAGCATGACGGTACTAGTCCAAAGACATGATTCGGATGAATGCCTCGCATCACCATGGGGTAACCTATTAGCAGAATGAGTGTAATTGCATGTCATACCGTTCAAACTCCCATTTGAATAACGTTTTTGGAAATGATTGAAAAAATATAAACCGTGCAGCATTGAAAATATATTAAAATTTCAATAACCCAAAAATATTATCCTACAAACGTGGGACCAACGCTTGAGCAACATTATTAATCTAATATTAGCGCACGAATATTGGATTAACGCTTGAACAACATTAGTTATACAATATTTATTCTTCATTGGTCAATCAATATGGCATAAATATTTTTTTTGCATTGATAATATTTTTTCAATGGTTCAATATTGGACAAATATTTAAAAAACATTTCCTGGTTTATTGGGTCAGATGACCCCGGCAGCAGAGACATTCCTTTCCAGCAACCTCCCCTTCAGGATGGATGTGAACGTCTCACCAGGACACATAGAGCGTGCAGCTCATCGCCTCAAAGGAAGTGCCGGACCAAGCGGCACAGACGCTGAACAGTGGAGGAATCTCTTGCTTCGATACGGCGCTCATAGTGCTCGTTTGAGGGACGCAGTAGCTGCACTTACACGTCTTTTAGCAAACACAGTCGTTCAGTGGGGAAGCATACGAGCCTTGATCGCAAGACGAGGAGTCGCCCTGGACAAGAAGCCTGGCGGGGTCCGGCCGATCGGTGTAGGGGAGGTGCTCCAAAGAGTATGCGCAAAAACAATGGCCACTTTGACAGGCAGCGACCTAGCAGAAGAGTGTGGAGCGGACCAGCTGTGTGGAGGGATCAAAGCAGGAACTGAAGGAGCGGTGCATGGCATCAATACGCTATTTGAAACGCAGGACGGTTGTGAGGGAGTATTACTTATGGACGCATCAAACGCATTTAACGCCATGTGCCGCCCATTAGCCTTGTTGAATGCCAGGGTGCTTTGGCCTCGGTGTGCCAATTTCCTCTTCAATACATACCGTGGCTTCCCCAAAACAGTGTTTAGACGAACAGTAATCCTCAGCAGAGAAGACACAACACAAGGTGACCCTCTGGGCATGCTGATGTACGCAGTAGGCACCCTGCCTCTAATCAGAAGACTGAAGGGCTCACAGAGGCGCCAATAAGCTGGTATGCCGACGACTCAGCATGTGCAGGGAGCCTCCCAAACTTTAAAGAGTGGCTCAACCTGCTTGAATTTGTTCCCAGAGCTCAGGGTAGTCGGGTCTCATAGGTATTTGGGAGGCATCATCGGCTCAACAGGCGCAGAGGGTTATGTGAGGGATAAAGTCACAAAATGGATAGACCACATAGACTCATTTGCAGAGTGTGCCCAAAAAAGTCCCCAAGAAACATACACAGCTTTCACCAAGTCTCTTCAAATGGAATGGGCGTATCTACAACGTGTAGTGCAAGGGTATGTGGAAGAGTATGAGCCACTCAGGGACGCAATAAGACAACGCCTGACTCCGGCAATCCTGGGGTGGACCCCTTCCACAACTGAACACGAACTCCTCGCCCTCCCTGTGAAACATGGGGGCCTAGCCATAGAAGACCCAGTACAAACCGCAGATGTCAGGTGGGGTACCTCACAGAGGGCAACGTCAGTGCTGGCCGAATCCGTTTCAACAGGGGCTGAGTTTGATGGAAACATACACGCCATGAGAGTCACCTAGGAGCAAATGACTGAGAAAGCAGCCCGTAAGCAGCGTGACTCCGAGAAAAGCCAGCAGGTGGTGGAGGGGTTGGCTCCAGAGGCAAGACGGATGCTGCAGCGGATTATAGACGAGAACGACTCTCAATGGCTGTCAATAATACCAACTGTGGCAGATGGTCTGGATCTCATTTCAACCCAGTTCCAGGATGCACTTTGTTTAAGGTACTCGAAACCAATGCTCAGTCTTCAGGGAAGCTGCGATGGGTGCGGGCAAGAAATGAATGCGAACCATGCACTCAACTGCAAACATGGAGGGCTGGTTAAGCAGGGCCACGATCAGATCCGGGATGTGGTGGCAGGGCTAACCAGGCAAGCATTCAGGGGAGTGATGGTCGAGCCAGTCATGCGCGAAGGCACGCTGGGACAGCCAGGCCTAATGGCCGATATTAAGGCTCACGGAGTATGGGACAGGGAGAGGGCGTCGTTTTACGATATCCGCGTGATAAACGCTGACGCCTCTTCCTACTCCACCCGCGAATGGTCAGCAGTCGCCAAAGAAGCAGCACGAGCCAAACACAGGAAGTACGATGCAGCAGCAGAAGACCTCCACGGCTCGTTCTGTCCCCTCATCACCTCATGCGAAGGCGTTCTTCACAGGGAGTTCCGAGCTTTCGTCCAACGCCTAGTGGAATCACTGGCAGAGAAATGGAACAAACATCGCTCGGTCGTGTCGGGGTATGTAAAGACAAAACTGCAAAAATAGCAACCATAAAGGCTGTTTCACTTCGGCTGCGGGGTTCCAGGAGAGCACAGAGGTCTGCGAGAAGGGACGACCCTGATATCGAACAGGAGGATAGGAGTTTTTGTTGCTGAATTCTAATTCAGACTAAAAAATCATAACAGGGGTATTCAGTCTCAGAAGTTTAACATGTGTTATCGACGTAAACCCTGTTATTTCGTATTTTTTGGTTCAGTTTCTCCGTTTCTATGGACTACACTCCTCTGTTCGGAATTTAGCATAATTATAACAAATACAATTTAACCTGCTTTATGAATACCCAAGGTGACTACATTTTCTATAGGTGCCACAGATCACTGTCCTTCACCTCCCAACCTCCGCAGTCCCAACCGCCATTGCGATGGACCCAGTACATTATTAATTGTTATTGAGTTGTGATTTTTGAGAATTCATTAACTTGCTCTGCTGCTCTAGAGTGAGCAATCGGTAGCAAAGGACTGCTGGTGACGTCAGTCTCCACCCCCCCCCCCGTCTGTCGGGCAGGGGGAAATCTGCGGCACCTATAGTAAAGTTTAGTGTGTGACTTTGGGTGGGTTTGGCTCCCTAAACAATTAATTTTTCGTATTATTGGTGCTGAAAATCCAATTTTGAGGCGCTGTCTCACAATCAAGCCAATTTAGAGGATTTTGCACGCTTAAACCCATTCAGGGGTGGGCAAGATACTTGAGTATTTAAAATACTTTTTTTTTTACCCTACGCCGATCTATCATGGCTCTTCCGCCATAAGACCTTTTGCAGCCCAATACAGAGAAGCGAACTTCGACCAATTGGTCTCGTCGGAAGCAAATGCTAGTCTAATGTCCTCAAGTCGTGGACAGTCAAAACGATGTTGGGAGGTCATAATTGAGTTTGTGCTGCAGAGAGTACAGTGAGGGTCGTCCTTCAGGTGAAATCTATGCAGATGTGCATTCAGGTAGTCGTGTCCAGTGACAGCTCGGAAAGCGGCCACTGATTCGTGACGGGGGAGGTCTCGTGGGACACGCTTTATTTGGGTTGAGAAGGGTGGACCACTGTTTGCCCTCAGCCGAGAGTCTCTGTTGTTCCTGCAGTCTATCATTAATGGAGGATATTGATAGGCTTTTGGCTGCAAGGAAACTGACTGGTGCATCGGGCATGTCCATCAGGGAGCCTTCTTTGGCTAGGGCGTCAGCCCGCTCATTTCTCCAGATTCCAACATGCGAGGGGATCCACTGTAATGCCAGTGTAACCCTATCACCGTGCAACCGCTCTATGAGTTTCCTACCCTCAAGCACATCTCGGGAGGCTGTCGCAGCATTGGTGCACAGACTTATAATCGCAGCCTGAGAGTCACATAAGATAACGGACTTTGGACAATTTATAGAGCCAAGCATCCTCAAAGCCAGTATCACTGCCCGAATCTCCCCGTCAAAATTACTGGCAAGAACCCCAACCGGCGCAGCGATGGATCCTGCCGTTGAATACACGCCAGCCCCTCCATTACGCCTTCGGCAGCTGAACCATCGGTATATACCCGTAACCATTCATCTTCTGGGAACCGAGTGTGTATAGTTTCCAGCGTGACTGTCTTCAGCTCAATGGGAGAGGTTGTCGATTTTGAGACTGGCGAGATTAGGGTGTTATGTAGCAAAGTGATGTCCGGCGAGGGACAAGCTCTCCAGCAGATGGAAACTGCTCAGGATTTTGAAGAGACTGCGTGAGACCATACTCGTCTTTCAGGGATTCAACCTTGGCCAGGAATGTGGTTTGGGTGGAGAGCCTGGGAACAGCAGGGCTGTATGACTTCCAGTGTTCCACATCGCTTCGCTGAAGTCGCTCGACAAGAACCAGAGCTGCTGATTCCCTCCTGTAATGTTGAGACTCAATCCCTGTTTGCAGCTCCATTGCAACGATTGGGGTCGACACAGCGCCACCCGTTATGAGTCGGAGTGCATGGTTCTGGCCCACATCGATCTTCTTAACAGTTGCCGTTGAAGCAGTCACCATAAGCTCACTTCCATATTCCATGGAGGGTCTAACATAGCTCTTGTATGCAAGTGTCAGTACATCCTGCGAAAGCTCCCCACTTAGTGCCAGTTAGTCTTTTGAGTAAGCTCAATCTCTTTGTGCCTTTCTGTGCATTATATTCGGCTTGTGCGTTCCAGGTTAAACGGGAGTCCAGCTTAATGCCAAGGTACGTTGCACAGTCAGTTTTCCTCAAAGGGTTGTCTCCAAGCGATAAAGAAATGGAGTGCTTCCTGGTGGAGAAGGTGAAAAGCTGGAACTCTGTCTTGAGAGTGTTGACCTCCATTTCGTTTGTTGATGCCCAGTCAGAAAGACGGCCCAGTGAGTCATTCAAAGCTGACTCCAAAGCTGGAATATTGCTCGACGAAGGACTAAGTCGTCTGCATAGAGCAGTGCATTGAGCTGATATCACGTCATCTATCATCACATTAAAGAGAGTCGGACTAAGGACTGCCCCTTGAGGAACCCCATTTCGTGTCTGTCGAAAGGATGAGCATTCATCTCCATACCGCACTCGAATGAATCTCTGCGAGAGGAAGGATCGAAGGGAGGCAAAAAGGCGGCCACTGAGCCCAATGTTCTGGAGCTTTTGGACAAGCAGCCTTCTGCACACCCTGTCGAATGCAGTTCTAAAATCAACAAACACAGCAAGGGTGCTCTGTTTGTGATGGAAGCCATCTTTTATCCCTTGGGTTAACCGCAGAACTTGTTCTATGGTGCCCCTATGCTTCCTGAAGCCTGCTTGTTCCACTGACAGTAGATTGTACTGGTCCAGGTAGCGTTGCAGTCGGCCAAGGACCAGTCTCTCAAAAACTTTAGAAAAAACACTTGTGAGTGTAATAGGGCGGTAGCTTGCTGGGCTCTCTGCTGGTTTACCAGTTTTCAGTATTGGAACAATTTCTGATTTCCTCCAGTCAGCTGGGAAGTGTGTCCTCCATGCTAGATTTAGGAAGGTTCTGACAGTCTCTCTGGCGGAAGTACCCAAATTTATCAGAAATTCTGGCAGCAAGTCGTCTGGCCCCGCGCTCCTGCCTTTCCTCGTGTTTTGAAGTGCTGAGTCAACTTCCTCCCATGAAAAATCGTTGTTAAGAAGTTCGTGTTCTCCTTCTCTGGAGCAGGTGGGAATTGCAGATGTCGTTGGTTCCAAGACTTTTGAAGTTGGGCGATAGTTGCTCACCCTGGCAAAATGCTTAACGAATAAGCGTGCAATATCCCGGTCAGAAGTAAGTAATACCTGGCCCTTTCTTATTGGGTTTTTTCGAGGAGGGTGGTCGTTGTTTAGACGGGAGATGTAACGGTGAGCCTTTATGCCGTCTTTACGAAAGTCCAGGTTCTGGAGGAAGCTTCTGAGTGAGGAGTTCTTAGCAGAAATAATTTCTCTCTTCAGAGAGGCAACTTTCTGTTTCAAGTCCATGCGATCATCTGGGCTTTGCGAAGTCCGATAGGCTGCAGCTGCTCTGTCTCGCTCTGTTTTCAATGCTTCTAGGTGTTCATTCCAGAATGGCTGATATAATTTTTCACTTGACCGCGAGGAACACTTTGGTGCGCCGCAGCAATGATCGCTGTGGTGATCCTTCTCAGTGACTCCTCTACCTCATTGGATACCAGATTTGTACACACGAGTCGATCAGTGGCCTTGGCAAACTTTCCCCAATCTGCCTTCTTTACGTTCCATCTTGGCCTTCTCTTTTCTTTGAGCAAGTAAGGGCCAATGTCTTCTTTTACCATGAGTATGCTGTGACCAAAGGATTCTGGTGGTTGGATGAGAGATAAGGACACATTTGAGGCAGTTGTTGAGTGTGCTAACACTGCATCAGGCTTTGATGTTGCGCCAGTGTATGCTAAGAAGGTGGGCTTTCTGTCTGGGGTCGGTACGTATTCGGCCAGGTTTTCATCAATAAAGTTTTCCCAGGTCCTGTTCGGCTATAATCCCATCTGGTGGACGGGGCATTAATGTCGCCACATAGTATGCAATGGCGATCCCATATATCTTCTAACCAGGCAAGTGAGGGGTTATTGCGCGGCAGGTTATACGCAAAGACTAAACGTCGATGTGTTTTCCCTTTCCATATCTTCAGCTCGACAGCCTCCATTTTGTCGGGCACGCTCATCTCTTTTCTTATTGAGAACTGCACAGTTAGCGTTGACTTCACAGCCACCAAGATTCCAGATGAGCAATGTCGGCTTCTAGGGAGGACATACGTCTGGTAGCCAGGAGCTTGGAACTTCGTGAGATTGTCTGTAGCGGCACCCGCCTCAACAATTGCATATACGTCAGTGTCGTTTTCTTTTATATGCAGCTGGAGCTCAGTAAACTTTGCGTCAGTCAAACCTCCGGCGTTCCAATATAGCGTTTTGAGAGTGGCTGTTAGTGGTGGCTTGTTTGGTCTTGGTCTTGTTTGGTGATGGCCTTGACAAAGGCCATTGAAATGCTTGCGTTGGCGTTGGCGAGTGCCAATTGCAGGCCGATTCCGGCTCATGATGTCGCTATAACGTTGGACTGACGTGCGGCGACTGCGTATGCGTTCAGTATCCCCTCTACTTGATTGCGCTGAGTCTATCAAGCAGTAGAGTGCAATGGGGACGTCCAGGGGCGGGAACGTGGACCAGCATACATCACCCCCTAATATTTATTTTAAATACAAAATACGTATTTTGTAATTGTATTTAAATACTTTTGGAAAAGTATTTGTATTTCTGTATTTAAAATACATTTTTGAAAGTATTTTGGGCTTTGTATTTGAAATACATTTTCAAAAGTATTTTGTATTTCACACTCAACGAAAATACAAATACAAATAATTTTAATTTCAACGTTCTTTAGTTTCCACTTCTTCGCCACCATTCACCAGTATAACCTAACTTAGTGACACCATATTTGGCACAAAAACCCGGTGTAATAACAGCCTTCGATTGACGTTTTCATTTTTCGAAAAAGTGGAGAGGGAAGGGTAGTCATGTTGGGAGGTGGAAGTTCCGAATTCCTTGTTAGCACAACTGCCGCAAAAATAATGCT
The DNA here is from genome assembly GCA_038030265.1 of Corythucha ciliata. NCBI lineage: Eukaryota > Metazoa > Arthropoda > Insecta > Hemiptera > Tingidae > Corythucha > Corythucha ciliata. The sequence goes on from CM075937.1 coordinate 50,787,363, forward strand.
AGCGGATGGAAACTTGGCACAAAAAATGGATCATACAGAGCCCTAGCCTACAAGTACACAAAGCTGTACAAGTAAACAAAACTCGTGGCAATTATTGCGAAAAACAACGCTAATTCGAGTTTAAACTGGACCAAAATGGCAAATTCACAACTCAAATGGCGAAAAATCGCCTATTAATAAAAAAAAAGATAATAGATAATGTGCTAATTCGATGCAAAATTATCAGAAAACGCTATTTCACAGCTGAAATGAAGAAAAATCAATAATTCGCGGCTGAAATTGAGAAATCGAAAATATGTATAGCTTCTGAAAGAATCGAGGCTCAAACTGAGAAACAGCGCTAATCCGTAGAAAAAAATTGCTCACGCGGGCTAAAACCTGAAAAAACTACGCGGCTAGAATTGAAAAAAATATTAATTAGCGGGGCCAACTTTAAGAAAAACACTAATTTTCAACTCAAACTGAGAAAAAAGTGCTAATTGGCTGCTAAAAAAATGGCTAAACTGCAGCTGAAAATGAGGAAAACGCCAAATTGTGGCTAAAATGGAGGAAAATCGCCAAACAAACGAAAGTATCCCTACTGCACTGCTAAAATTGATTAAAAGCGCTAACCCGTGGCCAAAATTGGTTAAAGTTGTAGCGGGCCAACAGCTAACAAACCTCAATTTTTATTTTTAAAAATAACAAATATTATGTTAAAAAAACAACATAAGTCAGTTTGATCGTGAGTTCGTATTTTCCCAATTTTTCATTGTCGTTATAAAAAAGATCTCTAAATTTTTCGTTGGCCGTTATTTTGTATACCGAAGAGAGCGCGACCCACAAGGTCACTAAACCTTGAAAAATTGACAAAACGCAAATGCGTAGCTTCTGTTCGAGGCTAAAACTAAACAATAAACGCTAATCCATAGCAAAAATTGAAGGAAAAGTGCCAACGTGGGACTGAAGTGTAAAAAAAAAACAGCTAATATTGAAAAATTCACTATGATTAGCCTGTCATAAATAAATAAAAACTCTCGTTTTCAGCTCAAATTGGAAAAAAGTGTTATTCCCGGCTAAAATTTGAGGAAATCACGAATTCGTGGCTGAAAAATTAAGGTAATTCGCGAATTCACAGATTATAGAAACGCTTCAAAGCAGCTAAAGTTGAAAAAAACGCGAATTTACAGCTAAAATTGAGGAAAATAATCGCAGATAAAGTGTGTTGGAATTTCTAATTCCGCCTTCTGACGACAACTTTGTGGCTAAAATTGAGATAAATGGCCAATTCATGGCTGTAAGTAAAAGAAAAAACACTGATTCACGGCTAGAACTGAGATGAAGCCCTATTCTACATATAGTTAAAATTGAAAAAAATTACTAATGCGGTGCCAAAATGTAAAAGAACCCGGCAAGCGGCTAACATCGAGAAAATCAGTAATTATTCTGGCTAGAATAAAGAGAAAAGTTAATTGTCAGCCTAAATTGAAACAAAAAGTGCTAATTCACTGTAAAAAATGGAAGAATTGCCGATTTGCAGTAAAAATAAACAAAACGGAAAACGCCAATTCGTGGCTAAAATGAACAAAATTCGCTAATACACGGGCTAGAAATAGCTACTGCACTGCTAAAATTACGAAAAAGCGCTTATTTACGGCTAAAATTTAGACAAATTTAAATTTGCGTCAAAAATTGGAAATACGTTAATTCGCGGCTTCCTCGGGAGACTTTGAGGCTAAAATTGAGAAAAAGCGCTAATTTATGGCTATGAGTGAAAAACTCGCAAATTCGCGGCTAAAACTGAGACGAAATCGCTATTCCGCAGTGTATGGTTACGGTGAACAAAAAATGCTAATTTGTGGTAAACATTTCGAGAATTTTACGGCTAATATTGAGTAATTTTCAGCTCACACTGAGTAAACCGCTAGAAAAAATCGCTAATTTGCAGCTAAAATTGTGGAAAACGCCAACTCGAGGAAAGTTGAAGAAACATCGCTGATTCACAGGATACCAAATCCACTTTTCTGCTAAAGTTGGGGAAAAGCGCATATTTATGTCATTTTGGTGGGGGGGGATTACCCCGCTAATCAGTTGCTAATTTGCGGCGAAAAGCGCTAATTTGCTGTTAAAGTTGACAAAAAGCACTCATTCGCGGCTAAAATGGAGAAATTCGCAGTTTAAACTTGGCATAAGCGCTGTTTAGCCGATAGACTGTGGAAATAGCGGTAATTTGCCTACAATATACGGAAAAGGCCATGGCTAAAATTAGGAAAAGGCCTTAGAGGTTACCAATAGAGGTTTTATGTATAGTTAGAGACTTTTAGGGGCCTCGCTTGAAGATTTCCGCCCCGGGCCCCGATATAGGTCCACCAGTGACCTCACCTCCTTTTCAGCTCACGATCCACCAGTGCTCGCCGGTTCGGTACTAAAGACTTCGTGACAACTTGCCTACTTTTTCCTTGCGCATCGCGGTGCAGCGCCATTTCGCGCTGCTACATTTTGTCAACTTGTCTATTGAAGGACCTGATATTTTTGAATTATTTATTTTTCGTGTTTTTCGCACTATCTGCCGTCGAAATCGAATTTTTGAAAAGTATTTTAAATTGTATTTGTATTTTATTCAAAATACAATTCAAAAAGTATTTGTATTTCAGTATTTAAAATACATTTTTTAAAGTATTTTGGGCTTTGTAATTAAAATACATTTTCAAAGTATTTTGCCCACCCTTGAACCCATTATCGCGATTCTGCCTGACTAAAACTATAATTTCGTGGGGGTTTTCTCTCCAAAGAACAGCATTTTTGCGGGTCTGGCCCACTAGAAACAAAATTTATGTGTAACTGTGGGGGGGGGGGGTGATTTGAAACGTGTCGAAGCCCCCTATATACACCACACTTGTACAGAACACTGAAGTCCAGCTGCAGTGGCGGATGGTGGGAGGAGAAGAATCGGCTCCTTAGCCTCAGTAGTACGTCATATGGTATATTTTTGGAGAAGTTGCCCTTTCCTAAGATCATAGAAGGCTACTTGCTTACTAGCTTATTGAGGAGTGTAACTTTGGTAGGGACTCAAAAAGAGTCGTGAGGACAATGACGAGGAAAAACTATTCGTCCCCTCATTGGAAAGGTGCAGTTTGCGATGGGCTTAATTACCGCAGTTACAGCTGCCATATTGGTAGTCCCAGTTCCAGGGGACCAAAATGGCAAGTTTGCAAGCTACGAAAATTTTTGTGCAGAAAAAAATGTCAATTTTAGGCTTTTGCGACAGAAAATGTAAAACAGAAGTTGCTTAAAAAACCCACAAATTATAAGCTGAAATTGGAAAAAACATTTTAGCCGCGAATCGAGCGCTTTTTCTCAATATTATAGGTGCCAATGAGTGGTGAAATCAGTGTTTATTAGCGGTTTTAGTCGTTATAGTAGACTTCTACCGCATCACAGCAGTTCTATCCGTAAAAGGGCCTACCATTAACCAGCAAATTAGCGACTTTTCCTCAATTTGCCCAGGAAGTTGTGCCAAAAAACGGAATAATATAGCATTTTCTCAATTTCTGTACCTCGAATGAGCGCTTTTTCGCAACTTTGGACACGGGGGTTATATTAGCGCCTGCACATTTGCGCCTTCTCCTTCAGAGCGCGACAGCGACACCCACAAAAAAACCTGGGACTGGGAGACGAGAGCAACTCTATCTACAAAAAAAAAAAAAAAAAAAACTCCGGCAGCCGCTAAAAAGCTCCAAAACCACCAAAGAGTAGCTCCTGCAACCGCAAAAAGCTCCAAAACCATGAAAAAAACAAAAAACGGACCCATGTATGTTTGTGATAAAGGTTTGTGTCTACATGTTCGTTGTGCGATAACGCTGGCGCCTGGCAGTTTAGCGCTTGGCTTGGCTTGAAAGTCGTACAAAACTAAGACGCGTCTAAAAGTAATACGCTTTTTGAGAGACGGTACCTACGCAATTTTTTTCTTGGTGCTTTTAGCAGGGGATTCATTGGTAAGGAAGTAATTAATTCACCTCTTCCTCAAGTCATTAATTTTTGAATGTTTGGAGCTTCACAGGTAGTAGAAAATTGCATAGATAAGTGCAGTCTATTTTTCAGTATTTTGGCCTCAGCACTTTAGCTCACGTGACGGCTACTTAGCCTCAGACCTTTAATTTAGTCCTCGGCCTCGGAATCAGGCCTTTAGCCCATTTGGAGCTACTGGAGCTCATACCTTTAGCCCACTGGGGCTACACAGCCTTAGGCCGAGTTGCTTGCTGGGGTCTACTTGGCCTCAAACCATTAGGTCATCCGGGACTACTCGGCCTCAAACCATTCGCCCACTGGAGGCTACTCGGCCCCAGACGTTTAGTTTAGCCTGCTGGAGGCTACTTGGACCTTTATCCCAGCACTCTCAGGATCAGACCTTTAGCCCACTGGCTATACTTCGCCTCATTTCAGGCATACGGTTATTATTCCTCTTCCTCGAAGCTCCTCCTACCATACCTCTTGGACTATATTTGGGTTGGAAAGGCAATTTGAGAGGGATGAGAAGCGTAATAGCCGTGAATTATTCGGTATTAACGCCTATTACGGTCCCCACACCTATCAAAAAATGCATGATCGGTGTCGGATCGGAAGCGTGCATGATAGGTGTGACCTGGCCTTTAGAGTACTTTTTCTGAATTTTAGCTGCAAATTGTGCTATTTTTCCTAGTTTTTAGCCGCGGAGTTGCCTCCCCTCCCCCCAAACAGCCCATTAGCGCAATTTGTCAATTTTTCCGCCTAGGGACCTACAAAATGAAGGGGATTTTAGCGTGATTTCTCGATTTTAGCCGCGAATTAACGTTATCAGTGAATAGTGATTTTTTGGAGCAAAATGGTGTGAATTCTATCCAGTTTGGAAGGCTGAAATAACGATTGTTTCCGAGTTTGTCAAAGGAAGAAATTCCTGGTTGGTGCGGCCGGGTGTGAAGGGGAAGGGGGTAAACTAAGCAGTTTCTGCTGGAAAATGGGCGTTTGTGATGCGTTAGGCTTGTTTTTCGTTACTGATCTTCAATGTTTCAAATAGAATTGCCAAAAACAGTGCAAAAGATCGTGTTTAAACGGGCATTGTTAGAAAAATTAACATTTTTGTAGTGTGCAAATTAATAAGAAAAACAAAATTTAAGGTTAATTAGCATCCATGGGCTCGGATTGTGAAGAAAATCACGGCTCCGGAGCGGTTAAAGACGACGACCCCATTCAAAAACTACGTCATCTTCCCTCCTCCCCAAAAAAGTTGGATTACAGGTAGCGACTGTCGATTTTAAGAGATCCCCTCTCCCCCGCAGTTTAATATAATATATATTTTCAGTTCGAAAGAAACTTCGTCCGGTTGTCGCTGTCCTGTGGTTTCACCCACTGAGACGTCCTACGATCCGAATGATGACCAAATCGAGACAATAACCTCCAGACTGAACTTTGACTGTCTCATCGAAATCCTTTCGCACCTTGACGCTAGCGGACAAGTAGCGGCTGCCCAGGGTAATTAACAAAAAATAAAAGAGAAGCGCGACTTGATTTTCAATAATTCTAGTTTCAACGTTCGTATAGTTTGCAGGAGGTGGAGGTGGGCTTGTCAAGAAGTACTGAGACGCGTAAAAATAATCGATTTAACGAGTGGTCGCTACTCCGAGTTGATGAGTAGTAAATGCAAGGGTCTGCGTCAATTTCTAACGCTTTGCTGCAACGTCACCGAAATATTTGTGATCATCGAGCAGGGTGAAGAAATCATCCCAGCGATTGGTATATTATTTTAAGTTTTCCCCGGACTTGTTTTTTCCCCTATAAATAGAATTAGCGTGTTTTAGCCGATACGTGTCCTCAGTTGGATAGCATCGCAATTGAGCACCAATGCCAATTGGAGTGTTGGGTTAAAAATCCATTTAATCTAACCAAAGAGTTTCCTCGCTTGAAATATTTATCATTCTACGGTATGGGGTTGTCGTACATTTGTGGGTAGTCGGACCCTTGTGACACTTCTTGAATTCTCTGGCAGTGAGTACTTCTTGGCAATGTAATTTGGATGCCGTTTGGAAACTAATCAACCTGGCGCCACAACTGGAAGAAATCTCCGTGGAGGGTGACATAAGAGGACGGGGACGGTGGCTTAAAAATTTGTCGAAACCTTTGAAATCACTGCATTTATGGATGGATTTTGATGCCCGTCATTTGTCTACCTCGAATGAGCGCTTTTTCGCAACTTTGGACACGGGGGTTATATTAGCGCCTGCACATTTGCGCCTTCTCCTTCAGAGCGCGACAGCGACACCCACAAAAAAACCTGGGACTGGGACACGAGAGCAACTCTATCTACAAAAAAAAAAAAAAAAAAACTCCGGCAGCCGCTAAAGAGCTCCAAAACCACCAAAGAGTAGCTCCTGCAACCGCAAAAAGCTCCAAAACCATGAAAAAAACAAAAAACGGACCCATGTATGTTTGTGATAAAGGTTTGTGTCTACATGTTCGTTGTGCGATAACGCTGGCGCCTGGCAGTTTAGCGCTTGGCTTGGCTTGAAAGTCGTACAAAACTAAGACGCGTCTAAAAGTAATACGCTTTTTGAGAGACGGTACCTACGCAATTTTTTTCTTGGTGCTTTTAGCAGGGGATTCATTGGTAAGGAAGTAATTAATTCACCTCTTCCTCAAGTCATTAATTTTTGAATGTTTGGAGCTTCACAGGTAGTAGAAAATTGCATAGATAAGTGCAGTCTATTTTTCAGTATTTTGGCCTCAGCACTTTAGCTCACGTGACGGCTACTTAGCCTCAGACCTTTATTTTAGTCCTCGGCCTCGGAATCAGGCCTTTAGCCCATTTGGAGCTACTCGAGCTCATACCGTTAGCCCACTGGGGCTACACAGCCTTTAGGCCGAGTTGCTTACTGGGGTCTACTTGGCCTCAAACCATTAGGTCATTCGGGACTACTCGGCCTCAAACCATTCGCCCACTGGGGGCTACTTCGGCCCCAGACGTTTAGTTTAGCCTGCTGGAGGCTACTTGGACCTTTATCCCAGCACTCTCAGGATCAGACCTTTAGCCCACTGGCTATACTTCGCCTCAGTTCAGGCATACGGTTACTATTCCTCTTCCTCGAAGCTCCTCCTACCATACCTCTTGGACTATATTTGGGTTGGAAAGGCAATTTGAGAGGGCTGAGAAGCGTAATAGCCGTGAATTATTCGGTATTAACGCCTATTACGGTCCCCACACCTATCAAAAAATGCATGATCGGTATCGGATCGGAAGCGTGCATGATAGGTGTGACCTGGCCTTTAGAGTACTTTTTCTGAATTTTAGCTGCAAATTGTGCTATTTTTCCTAGTTTTTAGCCGCGGACTTGCCTCCCCTCCCCCCAAACAGCCCATTAGCGCAATTTGTCAATTTTTCCGCCTAGGGACCTACAAAATGAAGGGGATTTTAGCGTGATTTCTCGATTTTAGCCGCGAATTAACGTTATCAGTGAATAAGTGATTTTTTGGAGCAAAATGGTGTGAATTCTATCCAGTTTGGAAGGCTGAAATAACGATTGTTTCCGAGTTTGTCAAAGGAAGAAATTCCTGGTTGGTGCGGCCGGGTGTGAAGGGGAAGGGGGTAAACTAAGCAGTTTCTGCTGGAAAATGGGCGTTTGTAATGCGTTTAGCTTGTTTTTCGTTACTGAACTTCAATGTTTCAAATAGAATTGCCAAAAACAGTGCAAAAGATCGTGTTTAAACGGGCATTGTTAGAAAAATTAACATTTTTGTAGTGTGCAAATTAATAAGAAAAACAAAATTTAAGGTTAATTAGCATCCATGGGCTCGGATTGTGAAGAAAATCACGGCTCCGGAGAGGTTAAAGACGACGACCCCATTCAAAAACTACGTCATCTTCCCTCCTCACCAAAAAAGTTGGATTACAGGTAGCGACTGTCGATTTTAAGAGATCCCCTCTCCCCCGCAGTTTAATATAATACATATTTTCAGTTCGAAAGAAACCTCGTCCGGTTGTCGCTGTCCTGTGGTTTCACCCACTGAGACGTCCTACGATCCGAATGATGACCAAATCGAGACAATAACCTCCAGACTGAACTTTGACTGTCTCATCGAAATCCTTTCGCACCTTGACGCTAGCGGACAAGTAGCGGCTGCCCAGGGTAATGAACAAAAAATAAAAGAGAAGCGCGACTTGATTTTCAATCATTCTAGTTTCAACGTTCGTATAGTTTGCAGGAGGTGGAGGTGGGCTTGTCAAGAAGTACTGAAACGCGTAAAAATAATCGATTTAACGAGTGGTCGCTACTCCGAGTTGATGAGTAGTAAATGCAAGGGTCTGCGTCAATTTCTAACGCTTTGCTGCAACGTCACCGAAATATTTGTGATCATCGAGCAGGGTGAAGAAATCATCCCAGCGATTGGTATATTATTTTAAGTTTTCCCCGGACTTGTTTTTTCCCCTATAAATAGAATTAGCGTGTTTTAGCCGATACGTGTCCTCAGTTGGATAGCATCGCAATTGAGCACCAATGCCAATTGGAGTGTTGGGTTAAAAATCCATTTAATCTAACCAAAGAGTTTCCTCGCTTGAAATATTTATCATTCTACGGTATGGGGTTGTCGTACATTTGTGGGTAGTCGGACCCTTGTGACACTTCTTGAATTCTCTGGCAGTGAGTACTTCTTGGCAATGTAATTTGGATGCCGTTTGGAAACTAATCAACCTGGCGCCACAACTGGAAGAAATCTCCGTGGAGGGTGACATAAGAGGACGGGGACGGTGGCTTAAAAATTTGTCGAAACCTTTGAAATCACTGCATTTATGGATGGATTTTGATGCCCGTCATTTGTTAGTGGTGCGTTAGTTAATTTGAAGAAAAACGCTTTTTTGTATTAACGGCTGCCCTTAACGAACAGTTCCTCGAAAAATATGGAGATAAGCTGATCCATTTGTCGTTGAACCCTCTCCATTCACTGTCTATTCTCAACTTGGAAAAGCTTAATTCTATTTTTTCGCTAACGCCGAACTTGACTGAACTGAGCCTCGTCGGTTTCCACTTCTATGTCAACCAAACTGCACGAAGCGACAGTAAAATTGTTCTGAAACAACTAAAGCTCTTGCATCTACATTGTTCCACAGAAATCAACCAGTATTTACTGTCGCAAATGGATGACGGATGCCCTAATTTGACGAGATTCATTTTTTCCCGTACGTTTAACTATCCTAAAAGCACATTTAAACGTGCCAAACAAAAAGAATTATAAGGATGATAGCAATCAACCCCTTTATTGCAGACATTGGACACGCGGCATGGCCTAAAGTGGCGCCCCCCCAAACAAAACTTGATGGGTTAACTTCAAGAGCATTGTCAAGGGCGCCGATTTTCAACGAGGACACATTTCAAAGTATGTCTCAGTGTTTATGGAGCCGCGTCAAAGAGTTGGCATTGTGCTGCTCCGATCTCTGCGACGATGATTGTGCGATGTACGTGGAATTTATAGTTGCGTTATTTTTTCCTTCAAATTTGAGACGAAATAACCGAATTACCCGGGGGGGGGGGGGCTATTTCATATGTCGACAGAATCCTTAGAAACGCAGTCGCTCTGGAAAATTTGGACGTTTCTTACAATCTCGAACTCACGAATGATACTTTTGACTACGCATGCGATGTAGTCCGAAAGGATCGATCAAGGCCCAAATTGACCGTGAAATTATTTGGTAAGAATTTATTTATTTTTAAAATGTTTCACGGGAACCCTCGAGTACCTGGAAATATTTAATTTTTACAGGTTGTTACTATATTTCGAGATGGGCGTCAGACGTAGATCCCGCTTTGGCGGATAGAATAACAATTGTTATTGATTGACGACTTCTACCAGTTCCTCGGCTTGAACTTGTTTCGAAGCCTTGTCGCTGAATTCAGAATTTCATGGAAATTGAACGCTGAAGATGGCGAGCAACCGAAAACGGCCCGTTATACTGACCAACGTAGGCCGGCTATCGCTACGATGTCTTGCAAGAATTACTTACAATCAGTTCCGAAACTCAAATTTCGCGGAAATAAAGACCAGAAAATTTCAATTTCGTGTCAGTAAAGACGTGAATAAATGCAATTTCCCGAATATTCAGCCAGGTAACTTCCCATTTCTGGGACAATTATTCAGCTCCTAATCCGAAAATTGACAGTTTCGGTTCGTAATTTCGGTGGAAATTCGAAAGAGCCAAATTTGTTATTGTTTGGTTTTGAAAGTTCCAAGCCCAAATTAACAAAATTTGGGTCTCAAGTACGCGCCAAACCCACGAAATTGTTTTTTTTAATGACCCCCCCCCCCTCTCCCTCACGATGTTGGTTGGGGCTTATTTTCTAGTTCTAGCAAGTTGCGCACTGAATAAATTTTCATTGAAACAATATATTATTTTTATTGATTTTTCTTTCTTGTTTTAAATACAATAACAGGAAACAAAAACATCTTTCCCCAAATTTTCATAAGTTCCAACAAAGCCAACAATCACTCACGTCTCGGATTTGAATTAATAAAGTAAAGAGTTCGGGGGGTTTTGAAATTTTAATAATGTTATCGACTACCTAAGAGAAACCATCACCATAACCAACCGAGCTCTAAGGAATTAACGTTTAACACAGATAAAAAATCTATTTCAAAAAATAATACAATTCGTCCTAGATTTGTTACGATATTAATTATTATTTTTTAATTAAAAAAGCGGCGAGCTAAGAGTGATAACAAAGGGAGAAAATTGTTTTATAATAAATTATACGCGCGTTAATTTTTTGAAGTTATTAAAATGGTTTTTTTCATTATTGACAATTCATAAATAAAGCGCGGCGGGTCACTGGGGTTTCAGTTCTTTCCCGATGCTATATGACACCATTTTGGTCCAGTCGATTTTTGTCCTCGTCACCGGTAACTGGCGTCGAAGGGCTTTAAAAGTCGTGTCGGACATGGTCAGATAATTGTCCGAAATGGCGTTCTGATAGTCGGACTCGGACTCTTCAAAAAATTTGACCACCTCCTTGGCGAGACTCTCTTCATCAGTGACGGTGAGCGAGTGGTTAATGTCCTTTGAGCTGACAAGTTGAACGTTGCCGTCTTCGTAGTAGTGAACTTGAATTTTAAGGACTCCCCGTATGTCGGCTCGATCGGAGTCGACTGTGACGAACCATTGGGACCGCCAGCAGCCGTTCCAACAATTTTTAGGTTGAAATAAGTGCGCTTCTATGCAGGCGACGAGGTTTACCTGGCACGAATGGAACTAGTTCAGCATTTAAAGCAATAAAAAGAGACAAATCTTGAATATGAGGTGTAATCGATTTTGCCTTTTATGTCCGTCAGGGTCCTAATAACGCGGAATAGCGGTTTAAGCTGATCGCATTGATCTCACGTCGAACTAACTGTCCTTGACGATAACTACTCCCTGGAAGAGGGGGAAAGGGGGCACATTTCTGCGTTTTGTCTTGACAATATCTATAAGACAACCCGCGTTTCAACTCGCCACGGAGGCGAAATCTCTCACACGGTCGCCAAGACTGCAAAGTGGCCGTTGGAGTGGATCGGCCCTTTATAACACCACCATCGCGGACATCGAGGAACAGCTCCGATGGTTGGTGGGGAGGGGAGGTTTCTTAACTACCTCTCTCTCTCTCTGCGGAACTCCTTAAGATGTGGCCAGTACCTAGACCTTTTTGCAGGCCTTTACCTGGCCTGTACCCCATCTTTGGCCCGGATACCGCAACAGAGTCGGTCCCATCGCTCAGCTCAACCCGTTAGCCACGGCTGCTGGCCAGCCAGCCGCGCCCGAGAGAGACTACGCGGAGGTGGGTCTTTTGAGCTGAGGATGCTGGCTTCCGCCATGGACCGAAACCGGACAGGGAAGAGAAACCTGCCCGGGTTGCCCGAGTAGGGAACCCTACTCAAGCATGGCCGGTCCCAGCCCTCTTCGCTCCAGCCAGGAGCGGGAGAAGGCCAGGAGGCGGCCATACGCCCGCCGGTCTCGGACAAGAGCCGAGTCTTCCGGTGGGCCTCCACTCCCCCATGTCGCCCGCCGCAGATCCCCGTGGAGGCTGCAGCGACGAAGCACATGGTCGGCGGTGTTTCTTAACTACCCATCTGTTCCGATGCATGGGGTGTGGACCACGAACTTTTCAAGCTTGGGTTAGAGGAACTGAGGGCCCCAGGCCTTCTGTACCCGTACGTCCCAGTTCTGAGCCGAGCGAGGGAGGGACAGACCAGGTAAGCCCCCGTAAACGGGATTGATACCTGCCGCGCATTTCAAAGAGTCTTGTCGCTAATCCACAGCCTATGGTGGCCCTTTTCACGGCTGAAACTCTGATAACACGCTAATGTGTTGTTCTCAGACAAAGCCCTCTTTGGCTAAAATTGATTTTAAAAATGCTAAATTACGACTAAAATTGAGGGAACGCCTTAAGGGCCGAGGTTTAAATTGAGGAAAAGAGTTAATAGGTCTGTTCAAGCAAGGTGTTTGGAGCATGTTCGGAGCAGTGTGTAAATGTAATCAACTTAAATTGTATTGGTTGGTCCCACGGCAACTCTGCTCCGAACATGTTCCAAACACCTTGCTGGAACAGACCTAATAAATGGCTGAAAAGTGGAAAAATCGCTAATTCACGGCTAGAATTGAGAAAAAGCGATTGACAAGTCACACTGATTCGCAGCTTAACCCTTTGAGGATCGTTTGGGTGACTTTTTCGCTCCGACTGTTTTATTTTCATGATAAAGGACCTCCTAGAAGATGTTCTAGCCAATCATGAAAAAATGCCCGTGATTAGTTTTCCCGGAAAAGCATGGGACAAATGTGTCCCAATCGACCTTAAAGGTAAAAGTATAACGTTTTACATAAAATCATGAAATTTATGAAACAAATGGTTGTTATACACATAAGAAACTCGTAATACAGTCGTCTAGCGAGAAATTTTCGTCCAGCATTGAAACTTGACTCAAAATTTCCTATGAATCCCAATCTTTGGGAGGGGAGGGGCGTGATTGCAAAGTGGTGGGAAGTTTGAAAAAATGCCTAAATTTGAGATTTTTGAAATACATTGACACATTGATGTATCATGGCGTAGATTTTAACGCTGCGTCGAATGAGACCAAAGCCAGGTCGCTAGCACCAATAGTTTCTGAGTTATGACCAAATTTGTACCAGAAAAACATGTTTTTGGGGATGGAAATCGCAATTTCTATCTTCTGACGTCCCAAAAACATAATAAATTCTTAGGAGGGGTACGCGAAACGGCCATGTATATAACTAGTGAATTAAATGGAACATAATCCTGGTCGCTATCATTGATACTTTTCGATTTATGCCAAAATTGGTTCCCATGAACGACACTGACCATAATTTTGCATCCATGTTCCTGAAGAGAAAGACGATATTGTGTTGTACGTGTCGACCGTGAGAGGGCTATCAATTTCGGTCCTTGTTGAGGTACTAGTATATTTCCTTGAAGCTAGGACCTTTATTTTTGGGGGAAATGTGGGTATCCAAGACTGGTACAACATTTACCTTTGAGGTCAATTGGGACATGGGTGTCCCATGAGATTGAAGGTCGTGGGAAACAACCATAATTTGTTTTATTATTTTTATTACCAGTGCTTTCCCACTGCACAAAGGCTCTGGCTTAGAAATTTTGAGATTTGATGGTATTTCGATCAATAATTTCGGATTGGTAGCGCGGTTTCAGAAAAAATACAGGCAGTGAAAAATAACATGTTTTCCAGGTCATGTCATGGAGAGGGATCGACAGTATATGCCGATTTGTCACATTTGGAGGATATTTACATCCCTTAACTCAAAGTTAGCGCTAATTAATTAGTAAAATTTTGACTTTAAGTGATAAAAATAAATATTTTCGAAAGACAGTGTTCATGGGACATATATGTCCAATCGTCCTCAAAGGGTTAAGTGCAGAAAACGCAAAAATTCAAGCCTAAAATGGACAAAAGCGCCAATTTACTGCTAAACGGAAGAAAATTGTAATAATTGCTTCCTCGAGTCAAACTAGCGGTTACGGTGCAAATTTGACAGTGGCCGATCGAGATATCAGTTGTCTGGATGTGCTTGGCTTAAAGATGCGAGTACAGAACCAACAGCTTCATAAGTGCAAACGTGAGCGATTTCTTACTGAGTGTAAGAAAAAGGTCATAGAAATGAGTAAACCGTCAATATCAGCACCGTCAATTCAGCAGAGTGCTGAATCAAGTGCGTGGGATCGTTGGTAGTGGGAAAATTTTCGGTTCATCGGTCGGAGGCCACAAGGGCCGCGTTATCGCTCACTATGGGCGATAACCAAGAGCTAATCAACTCGGCTGAAAAGCTGAGAATCTCCAGGGACGGGTCTACCGCCTCTGAAGCAGCAAGGGACGACTCGTCGGCCCAAGCAAACCAGGGCGGAATACCCACCCAGGACAGCAATATGGTGGTTGACGAAAATTTGAGACCGACAGGGACGCGAACAGCGGCCCAGTCAATCTCTGAGGCGGAAGATTCGGAGGGCTTCATTCGGACCCGTCGGGAGGGTAAGAAAGCCAGGGAGAAAAGTAGGCGCGAGAATAGAGCCCGTAAGGTAGCTGAGGCGAGGGCAAGACAGCCCCTCACGGGTTTTAAGGGGAGGTTCGAACAACATCACGAACAATACGAGCGCGAACAAGCGTATAGATTACGGGAGGAGAAACGGAACGAAAACCAGAAGAGATTTCGGTCTACCTCGCACCCTACCCCTCCGGGGGAAGGGGTAGTGGGACCGTCAAAAAGGTTCAAGAAGGAGGAAACGGAAGAGACAGCACGCCAAGAGCATGGAAAGAGGGCCAAAACCTCGATGAATGCCAAGGCGGTTATGGTGAAAGTGGACGGCGGGGCCTTCTCAAATGAGGAGGCGGTCAAGGTAAGAAATTTCGTGCTAAGAGCGCTTATAGCGTGTCAAAGCAAGATCCGATTTGTAGACTCCGGGCTTGTACAGGAGAGTAAATTGTACGTTATGACGTGTGGGAGTAAAGAATATGCGGACTTGCTAATAAGTACGCTAAGGGACGAGGTGAAGGTACATGGATGGGCGATTTACTGGCTCTCGGAACTGCCGATTCCGAAGCGAATCCGGGGAGTCCTTACCGGTTTCGGATTGAGACAGGATGAACTCCTGCCATGCATGGCAGTAGTTAACCCAGATCTCACGTTTCAATTCGGTAAGTGGAGCATTGTTAGTTTTGAGACCGATCAGGTGGGGTTGAAAACGGTGGTAACAATCGAGGTCCCGAAAGAAGACGCGGAAGAGGTGAAAAGGGTAGGCTACTTGGGAGTGGAACTGACCCGGGTCAAGTTCTGGGTACTTAGAAGCCCGTGGCTAGGGGATGAAACCGACGAGGAGGAAACCGCGATGGAGGTAGAGGAGGAAATAGCGGCTCAGAGACAACAGCCGGGGGGGGAGTGGGTTGGTCGTCACGACAACTGCAACAACCCGGCGTCCACCGTTTGGTAGAACTTTGGAGCAGGTGGAGGAAGATTTGCTCCGGTCCCCCAAAAGGGGGGGGGGGTAAGTGAGGTTCCTACAGGCGAATACCCAGCATAGTAAAACTGCGGCAGCTGATGTAGCCGTATTGCTGGGTAAAAAGGAGTTCGACGTGGGACTGTTTCAGGAACCGTATGTATATAAGTCTAAGATTAGGGGATGGAATAATCAATATTATGTGTCTTTTTATACAGGAGTTAATGGAGTGCCTAGGGCGTGTGTAGTCGTAGCAGCGGATTTACAACCGGTGCCACTGCGGGCGTACGAGACGAGGGACTTTGTGGCGGTTGCCGTCCAAGGAGAGAAACCGGGCGTAGGACGAAAGAAAATAGTGGTGGTCTCGTGGTACCGGGCAGCGGACAGTGATGTGGTCCCGGAGTGCCTGGAACGCCAAAGAGATTATTGTAGCGACACCGGGAGCCTGTTAGTGGTGGGAGCGGACGTAAACGCCCACCATGAAGTGTGGGGTTCCTCAAATAACAATCGGCCTGGTGAGGAACTCCTGGAAGGATTGGTAAGATTAGGATTAACTATTGAAAATGTCGGGAGTGAGTCAACTTTTGTGGTGCGTAATAGGACGGAGGTCCTGGATGTTACTCTAAGCTTAGGGCCGACGGGTAGATGGATTAGTAATTGGCGGGTCTATGACAGATTAATAACTTCTGATCACAGGCCTATTATGTTTAGTTTGGGAGCCAAAGGAGTTAAGAAACCCCCTGGGAGGAATCCGAGACGGACGGACTGGGAGAAATTCGAGAGGACGGTAGGAGAAGCAACGGGAGAAGTATCCAGAAACACTTTAGATGAAGAGGAGAAAGAGATAAGAGAAATTATAACTTTGGCTTTTCAGGCGGCTTGTCCCGAGAGAAGGGTCAAAGAAAGGGGAGCGGTGTGGTGGAATGTCCACCTGAAAGAAAAGAAGCGGAGGATGAACTCGTCGTTGAGCGCGGCTAAGAGAACGGATGGAGAGGAGGAATGGGAGGCGTATCACCGGGCGCGGAAAGAATACAAAAGTGCGATTCGGAGAGAGAAGAGAAAGTCGTGGAGGAGCTTTTGCGAAGAGGTAGAGAGCACGCGGGAGGTGGCGAGACTTAACCGCATAGTAAAGGAGGATAGCCGGCAACTTCTGGGCACAATTATTGAGCCGTCAGGTGAAGTAGTGGTAGAAAGTACGGAAATTTTGGAGTCGTTATTAAGCGCGCATTTTCCAGGTTGTGAGAAGGAGGAGGTTGTGCCCAGCCAGCATAGAGCGGAACATGAAGGAGCGATGAAAGAGAGCGACGCTATTATTAATAGAAAGCGCTTCAGATGGGCCCAAAAGTCGATGGGCCAATATAAAGCACCGGGAATCGACGGGGTATACTACCCATGCATGTTGCAGAGGGCCGGAGGACGAGCGCAGGAAAGGATAAGGAGACTCTTCGTCACATCTCTGGCGACGGGGCAAGTACCAACGCCATGGAAAAGGGAGAGAGTATCGTTCATACCTAAAGGTGGAGGGAACCATGATAGGGCCGGAAACTTTAGGCCCATAAGTTTAAGTTCGGTAATGATGAGATTGATGGAGAAGACGCTAGACGGGTATATCAGGGAGAGCATAGGTAAAAGCAGACCATATCATCCGAGGCAGCGTCGGCGTTGCAAGAGCTGGTAGGGAAGCTGGAGGATACCATAGCCCAAAAAGAATACGCATTGGTTTTGTTCCTGGACATAGAGGGAGCATTCAACCAGGTCACTTTTCAGTGTATAGTGGAGGCTTTGAAAACCTTTCGGGTGAACCCGATGGTGGTTAGATGGATTAGTCATGCTCTGAGGCATAGGTGGATTAGGGCAGAGTTAGGGGGAGAAACGGTAGAAAGGAGGGCAAAGAGAGGAACTCCGCAGGGGTCTAGCCTCTCGCCCCTCTTATGGATAATAGTGGTAGATGAACTAATTAGATTAATGGAGGAAAATGGCTTCTACATGCAGTTTTTTGCGGATGATGGAGCCATCGTGGTTAGAGGAAAGGTATTGTCGACAATTTTTGAACTTATGAGGCAGGCGATTAGTATAGTGGAGGAATGGTGCGAGCCAAGAGGGTTAACCATTAACCCGAGCAAGGTGAAGCTGTGTCTGTTCACGCACAAGAGGAACAGGCAGGGGCTTCAGACTCTACAGATTAGGGGCAAGGAGGTGGAGTTAACAACGGAAGTTAAGTATTTAGGGGTGTGGCTAGATCATCGACTGAACTGGGAAAAGCACATAAGGGAAACTTATCAGAAGGCGATGGGCACCTTTTGTCAGGTTAGAAGAGTAGTGGGGAAAACATGGGGCCTGAACCCCAAAATGACCCTATGGTTGTACACGGGGATTATCCGACCAAGGATCCTCTACGGGGCCATGGTCTGGTGGAGGGCGGCGAACAAAAAGGGAAACGCAGCTAAATTAGACAGAGTGCAAAGGCTGGCCTGTCTGGCGACCCTAGGGGCGTTCAGAACGACACCAACAAGACCGATGGAGGTAATGCTAGGACTAAAACTCTTAAGCCTTGAACTGCAGGCACGGGCTATGGAAACGGCATACAGATTGGACTGCATGTCGGGGGTTGGTAGGAAACGGGGGGATACGAGAACACATGCGCAGAGTGGCACCGTCCACGGGTATGAGATCGGATCAAATGGTTAAACAAGGAGACTTTGTAAAGACGATCGTGGTCAAACTATCCCGGGAAACCGGGCAAGGGGGTGATACAGAAGAGATTAAATGTTTCACGGACGGTTCAAAAATTGGAACCGGGAAAGGGAAGGCGGGGTCAGGCATATACTTCCCCGGAATGGGGGTGGAAGAGAGCCTGACGTTGGAGAAATACGCGACGGTGTTCCAGGCGGAGGTTGCGGCCATAGAGGCTTGTGCAATCGAACTGAGACGGAAAGGTGCGACAAATAAGCGAATAACGATATACTCGGACAGCCGAGCCGCCCTCGGGGCCATTTCCAGGCCGGTGGTCAAGTCGGGGGCGGTGGGGAGCTGTAGAGCCAGTATATCGGCACTGCTGACGGAGGGTAACACGGTTACATTAGGGTGGGTACCAGGTCATGCTGGCATCCCGGGGAATGAGAGAGCAGACAAGCTGGCTAAGACGGGGGCCATGACAGAATATGTCGGCCCAGAACCGGCGGTGGGGATAGCAAGGGAAGTAGGACTCAGTGAAATTCGGGGTTGGGCGAAAGCGGAAGCCCAGGCACGATGGGAAGCAGAAGATCACTGCAGACAAGCGAAAGAGGGCATTAAAAGGTATGATGCCAACACGACAAAGTGGCTGGTAGGGTTAGGGCGGAAGCAAACTATAAAGATAGTAGGAATATTTACAGGGCACTTTGCAGTTCGGAGACACTTGCACATGATGGGGCTAATAGGGGACCCTACATGTGAGAGGTGTGGAGTGGAGGAGGAGACAACGGGTCATTTAGTGAGAGAGTGTGAGGGGTTTGCGGCAGCGAGGTTTGCTATATTTGGGAGGGACAGGTTGACCGACCTAGAATTTTCCAGGGCTCAAGGGGTCCGAGTACTGGATTTTCTGGGGAGGGTGAGGAGATTTGAGGAGCCGTGCTAGCCCCTCCGAGTCCGGGACCCGTTGGGTATGACGTAGGGGCCCAATTGATGGCCTTGGCGTCGCCGGGCTCGGCTTGGCCGGGACGGCACCCCCCCCCCCAAAAAAGCACCAGTAGGTGGGAGGTGGGGGAATATGGCCCAGTGTCCCCTCTCGTCTACGCGAGTCAGACCGTACAGGAAGGAGTCTGTTACTAGCGTCCGAACAGCATCCAGATTCAAGTTTTAAGCAGTCCCTGAGGACGCTGCTCACCAAAATGTCACTTAGCCCTTGGCACCTCGTTAGGGGGGAGGGTGTCCTGTTCACCTTAATTCTGATCATATCACAGTGAGAACGACTGACAAGAAGAGAAACGAAGACTACAAGCTGTCATGTCAAGACGGAGACCTCAGTGTCTGTGTGTTAAGTGTGGGGAGGGGGTGGGTCATGAATGTGACTACTTGACCACAAAATCTTCCGTGTCAGGGGGAAGCGGTCTGACAGTCAATGTGACGTCATGTTGGGCGGTATCACGTTTCATAAAGGCTAAAATAGACGTACAACTCTTCAAAATTTCGAAAGAGCACTTCACAGTTACCTTTCCGTCTTCCTTTTTGGAGAAAACTGAGGACACACCGGCTGGGTAATGATCGGCCGTATAATTGTCCATCTCCTGTTCGAGGGCCGAGCGCCACGACTCGGTGCCAGCTTCCGGCTCCCACGTGTCATAATTGGAAGATTCACGGCGAAGCGGATCATACTTGAAGGACTGCTTGCTTCGAGCGTCGTAGAAGCGATTCGAGCCGAGATCATTGTGCTCGGTGATTAAAACAGTACTGTCGGAATTTTTCAATTTGACCGGCGTCAACTGATCTTTGCAATAGTGAGCGATGACACCCAGGGCACCCTCTTTGAGAAGAGCGTCGTTGTTCAAAAGGGCTCGGGCGTCGTTGAAGACTTCATTGAACTCACCCGGCGGTGAGTGGAGTATGAAATTGGACACAATACGAACTTTTTCCTGGTCAGAAATTGGTTCGTCGCCGTCCAGAGTCATTGCTGTTTCAAGGGGGGCACTGAATTGAAAAGTAAAATAAAAATAAAAAAATGTAAAAAACGCGAAGCTATGAGAGACACCAGGATGATTCAGAAGTTATCACTGCACATAACCTAAGGGGGAAAAAAGAGTAAAAACTCCGCGATAAGGGGAAAACGGAACTGAAAATACGAGTTCCAAGTCCTCGCACGCCCAACTCAAAATTCCTTAGATCCTGTCATAAAACTTCAAATCATACAAAACTACAGCGCACCACAACGTCTTCAGTTCAACTCTGCAGTCTGAGTTTGACTGTAAAGTGGCGCTTTCATTCTGAAAAAAGTTTAGGCGGCTGGCAATTTTTGCCCTCCATTCTTCATTTCGCTCTATTTGTCCTCTGAGACGACACACAAGCGTGAAAAAACGAATATTTCGCGTGTGTAGTGAACAGAAAAATTACCCAAACTATTTCAGACATTCATTTAAATAAAAATTGATTGGTTCATCGTAACAGCTCGATCATGTTTGTTGCCCGCCCTCCTCGGCCCATTAAATCCCCACCGCGGCGGACTCGAAGACAAGATTGAAAGAGCGAAAGCGGGCGCGGGCGATTTTCAGTTTCGTGCTTGTCGTCACCGGGTGTTGGTGTCTCATCCCATTTTGAACGTCAACGTGAGCCCCCACCCCCCTCATCATCATTCCATTTTTTAAAAAATTGTGTCCCCCCCCCACCCGCTTTAATCGAATAATTTAGCGATGACATTTTAACAAATCTTCGGCTCCCATTCAGAGTACGCGACCGTGGACGTTCCGTACGAATTTTAAATGGATAACGCGGTCAAATAGTTTTTTTCTCTTCCCTCGAGTTCCCCCCCCCCTCACCAAATATTTTTGTGCGACACACGGCGGTGCTTCACAACAAATAAATTTTAAAAAAGGAACTCGGTGGTCCTATTTTGCCGTGTTTCTTCCCCCCCCCCCTTTGTTTAAAGACTTTCACCCCCCTGAAGGGTCCCCCTCTCCCCTTGTGATGGAAAGAGTGAGTTCAGGGAAACAGAAATATCCCGTCGAAAGGCTGGTCAGAGTCGGCTATTATGAACTTGAGCAGACGATCGGCAAGGGAAACTTTGCCGTCGTCAAATTGGCCACGCACGTTGTCACTAATTCAAAGGTAAGACCTTCCTCCAAAAGTGCATCGAATAGAAAAAAAATTAATTAAACGCTGCTAATCAGCACTTGTACGAGCAGCCGCGGCTTTATTTTACTCTAATTGTCGCTACCATAAACGTTTTACTTGCAACTTGTTTGCCTGTATTCCTTCGTTCATAACTCTACAAGAAAAACAAAAGAAAAAATTTGTTTTTCGCTTTTCCTGGGTGAGGTAACATGAAGGTTTCCTAGTTGACCTTCTAAGGAACTCATCCCCGTTAACGTCACAACTGCGC
Source organism: Corythucha ciliata (assembly GCA_038030265.1). NCBI lineage: Eukaryota > Metazoa > Arthropoda > Insecta > Hemiptera > Tingidae > Corythucha > Corythucha ciliata. The sequence goes on from CM075937.1 coordinate 50,808,927, forward strand.
TTTCAGATCATAAACTTTTGTAGTAACGTTTTTCCCCCAGCACTGTTGTCCGATAATTAATTCTTTCCGTTTTTCGCAGTGATTCCCCCCCCCCCTCCATATATTTTAACTTGAAAAAATGAACATTTCCCACCGTTTGGGCAGAACGTGCGTCACTGAGAGCGTCAATGCCCCCCCGGTGGAGATTCCTTTCGCCCTGACTTTAAAAGGCGTTACGTTTCTCACGGCCTAGCGTTATGGAATTGTTTGAAGAAAATTAAATTAATTGTCTTTGTAATTTTGTTGTTGAAAGGATTTTATCTGGTGCTTTATGCCTATGGAATGGCTAATTCCGAGGCGGGGTGATCGGTCTTTGCTTGGGGGTTGTGATGATTATATCCCCATTAATTATTGTTACCCACATGTCACTTTGTTGAGAATCATTCGATGTCTGAACTCTGTTTAATAAAGCCTTTATGAAAGGTCTTAATTTACTACAATTTATTAAACAAAGTTGTTTTTTCTCTCTCGTGCAATGGAAAGTAGTCATAATGAATCAGTCGCTCACGATCGCTTCTTGCAAATCCTGAAACCTGACAAGTTCTGTTCTTTACCAGAGTCACCGCATGCATCAAAAGAATGGAGACACTGGAGAAGAACGTTTACTACTTTTGTAGAGAAGAACGTCTCTGAAGAACACAAACTGGATGCGCTGGTGAATCTCGTGTCGCACAATGTTTTCGAATTCATAAGCGACTGCGAGACGTACGCAGCTGCAATGGACATATTGAATGCTATTTTCACTCCGAAAAAAAACGTGCTCTTCGCCAGACACGTTCTTTCTAATCGGAAACAACAGCCCGGAGAATCAATCGACCTTTATTTACAAGTCTTACGCGCCTTAAGCAAGGACTGCGAATTTTCAGCTGTTGACGCTAGAACTTACTGCGATGAATCGGTCCGCGATGCCTTCAGAAACGGAATTTCATCATCGTAAATTCTACAAAGAATTTTAGAAAAGAATTCTTCAACTTATTTGAAAGAAGTCGAAGACATCGCTCGCTCTTTAGAATCAGCTCAAAAGAACTCCGATGCATTCAACCTGTCTGATTCTTCTACACTTCACTGCAGTGGAATTGAAAGTCTGCAAGGAAGTTCAACGGAAAAAGAAATTTCGTCTACGATTGCAGCGACTGAGCGTCGCTCTCAAATTAAATGTTATTTTTGTGGGAACTCCCGACACCGTTCTCGCCAAGACTGCCCCGCATTAGACGCCATTTGCAGAGCCTGTTCTAAAAAAGGGCATTTTCAAAAAGTTTGTCGTTCGGTTAAATCTGTCGCAAAGACTGCTTCGGCATCCATCACTCTGGCAGCAACAAACTCACTCGACGTCCTTTCTAAAGCAGTTGTCAGTGGCAAAATTAATGGCTCTCCAGTGAACATTTTAGTCGACACTGGGAGTTCTGACAGTTTCATCAGCAGTAACTTTGCGGCAAAAATTAATTTAACATTACACCCAGAAAAAAGAACTGTGAGCATGGCTTCATCATCGCTTCTCTCGTCAATCTCCAAATATGCGTTGGTCACTCTCGAAGCAATCGACCACACATACTCGAACGTGAAACACATGGTTCTCGAAAATCTTTGTTCTGATCGGACACGATATTTTGAAACAACACTCCAAAATGAGCATGGAATTCGGCGGCTCGAAAGAACCTTTTTCGGTTTGTAACGTGGCTTGTGCGAACGTCCAACCAGCCGAGCTATTCAAACATTTGAGTCTAGACTGTAAACCTATAGTCACTAAGTCGCGTCGGTACTCAGAAGAAGATGACAACTTCATTCGTTCTGAAATTCAGTAGCTTGCCCATGACGGCGTCATTCAAAAAAGTACTTTTCCTTGGAGAGCTCAGGTGCTCATTACCAAAAATGAGAATCATAGAAGACGACTGGTAATTGATTATTCCCAAACCATAAATAAATTTACATTTCTTGACGCCTATCCTCTTCCGAACATTGAAAATTTAGTCTCAAAATTAGCATAATTTAATATATTTAGCACGATCGACCTTAAAAGCGCCTATCATCAGATCCCAATACGATCAAATGATAGAAAATACACCGCCTTCGAAGCATGCGGCCAACTCTGGGAGTTTTGTCGTATTCCATTCGGCGTGACAAACGGTGTGGCTTGCTTTCAAAGAACGATGAATGAAATCGTATCAAAGGAGGGACTTGATGGAGTTTTCGTCTACTTGGATGACATCACGATAGCCGGTAAAGACCAAGAAAATCACATGAAAACTTGAACAGATTCCTCAAAACACTGAACAAATACAGCTTGACTTTGAATTTGGATAAGTGTAAATTTTCAAAAACTTCGATTTCGTTGCTTGGTTACCAAATATGTAACAAAACTAGTCGTCCCGATCCCGAGAGATTAAAACCACTAAACGACATGCCTCTACCTGCCAACGCTGCAGCTCTTAAGCGAGTGCTGGGAATGTTTTCTCACTACTCAAAATGGGTTCCGAAGTTTTCTGATCGAATCAGACGTTTGGTTGACTGTAAAACTTTTCCGATTCAAGAAAGCTCCGTTGAAGCAGAGGATTTTATGCAATTAAAGAAACTCATTTCTCAGGCTTTTTTGACGACAATAGATCCGAACGAGGTATTAGTAGTGGAAACAGATTCCTCAGGTGTCGCGATTGCCGCAACTCTAAGTCAAAATGGACGACCTGTGGCGTTTTTCTCAAAAACTCTCTCGTCACGTGAACGGCGGCAATCGGCTATCGAACGAGAAGCGTTAGCTATAGTTGAATCGTTAAAAAAATGGAGACATCTTCTATTAGGCCGTCATTTTCAACTCATCACAGATCAAGAAGCTCTATCGTATGCATTTAATGGACGCGGGGCAAACAAAATTAAAAACGATAAAATAATGCGTTGGCGCCTGGAGTTATCCCCTTATTCATTTGACATTTTGTTTCGCCCAGGAAAAGAAAATATCAAAGCTAATACACTGTCAAGAGTTTGCGGCTCAATCAATTCGTTCAACCGCCTAAATGAATTACACGAATCATTATGTCATCCGGGAGTGACACGGATGCATCACTGGGTACGGAGCAAGAATCTGCCTTTCTCACTAGAGGACGTCAAGAGAATAACTAAGGCCTGCCCTGCATGCGCTGAGGTAAAAGCCCAATTTTACAAGGGGAATGACAATCATTTAATCAAAGCTACTTCTCCATTCGAACGATTGAATATCGACTTTAAGGGGCCTTTACCGTCGAACAGTAAGAATCGCTATCTCTTGAATATTATTGACGAGTATTCTCGTTTCCCGTTTTCCTACCCTTGCAAAGACCTCACCTCTCAAACCGTCATTCGATGCCTCATTTGTTCCTCCCGTCCTCCTCATTTGTTTTCTCTGTTTGGTACTCCCAGCTACATACACTCCGACAGAGGAAAATCCTTTCTATCAAAAGAAATCACCTCATTCTTGCACGAAAACGGAATTGCAACGAGTTTAACTACTACAATCCAGGTGGAAATGGACAAATCGAACGGTACAATGGTATTATATGGAAAGCCACTACTCTCGCTCTGAAATCGAAAGATCTTCCTATATCACACTGGGAACAGGTACTTCCTGAAGCGCTGCACTCTATTCGTTCTCTAATGTGCACCGCCACCAACTCTACTCCACACGAATGGTTTTTAGTTCATTTGCGGCGGTCATTCAGTGGGACTTCACTTCCATCTTGGCTTCGGCAACCTGGACCAGTTTTGGTTCGAAGAAATGTCCGGAACAGCAAATACGAGCCTCTCGTTGATCAAGCAGAGCTCATCGATGCTAATCCCCAATACGCGTTTGTGCGACATGCTGACGGACGGGAATCGACTGTTTCGTTGAAACACTTGGTCCCGAGTGGAAGGTTTTATGAAAACCATGAAAATAATAGCACTGACCACTTTGAAACACCTGTGGAAACGGATCCAAGTTATTCTCAGTCGAATTCAGAAGATCCGCTTGACGAAGCTGTTGACAGTCGAACCCCTATTCCTCCTGAGCCGCTATATCCTTCTCAAACAGATGTCGAAAACCGTTTAAGAAGATCCACTAGGATAAGAAGACCTCCTGCATACCTTAATGACTATGTCTCCAAATGAATTCAGCGGGGGCGAATGATGATGAAATTTCCTTGCGAATTGACGACAATGTTGCCGAAAACAACTAGATTTAGAATATTATGTAAATCTGTGGCAAATGATTTTTGACGTAGTCACGCCAAATCTATCTCCTCCCACAATTTTCTCTTAATCTCAGTTTTTCTTGGGTACAAATATTTCCAATTAAGGTACAAAGGGGCTCTAGAGGCCCTTTTTTGCAATTTCGACCGTCATTTTTTGCTACTGGTACTTTTGTGGTAAAAATGACGATTTCGGCAAAAAAAAAAATGCATTTTTTCGGCAACATTGTCGTCAATTCGCAAGGAAATTTCACGAGGAATCCGAAAAAAATATCAAAAAAATTATGGAATCACTTGTTCTGAAGTTATATCCAAAAACGACTTTTCGGTAAGGGGAGAACATGTCCGATAAATGATTTTTTCTCAAAACAAAGGCCAGATTTGTGCTTCTCATGTAAAGAAATAGCCAGGTTTCCATTTTCATGCAATTAGTCGAAAAGAAAGCGACAGACCGACGGCATGCCGAAAACCACTTTTTTCAACTTTTCTGAGGTTCTACATTATGAATGTGATGTCAGCTCGAACTCGATTTTTTTCACGAACACCACACTTCCATTCCCGTAGGGAACATGGAAGTAAAAATGCAATTTTTTTCGTGGCCAAAATCGTCATTTTTAGCACAAAAGTACCAGTAGCAAAAAATGATGGTCGAAATTGCAAAAAAGGGCCTCTAGAGCCCGTTTGTATCTTAATTGTTAATATTTGTACCTGAAAAAAACTGAGATTAAGCGGAAATTGTGGGAGGAGTAGGATTTGACGTGACCATGTCAAAAATTATTTGCCGCAGATTTACACATAATATTCTAAATCTAGTTGTTTCTTGGCATGAAAAACGCGAATATGACCATTGTTTTGAAGGAAAATCATTTCCCAGGCATGTTCTCACCGTAGCGGAATAATGTTTTCGGTATTAACTTCGAAACAATTGGTCCTGGAATTTTGTAACTGTTTTGTTAAGATTTCTCGTTCAATTTCCATGCGAATTGACTACAACGTTGCCGAAAACAAACCCCTTTCTCTTCCATGTTCCCTACGGGCATTTTTTCGCCATCTTGTATGTGTAGGCCAGAAGTGTTCGAGAAAAAAAAATGCGAACTCTGAAAAGCTCGTTCAATTTTTGGCAGCCCAAAAACCAAAATTTTTTCGCACTTTTTTTAGTTTCTACTAAATATCCCGAAAATGAGTTACTTTCGAGGAAAATCTTCACTCACAAAACTTGTTGAGCGATAAATTTCCAACAAATTTTGTATGTAAAGTAGTTTTCCACGATGAATATGGAACGGGCTACAGCCTTTTGAAATTGTTGTTCCAAAATGGTCAAAGGTCCTGAAATCCCCTGTTTTCCACTAAGTATTGCATTTTGGAATGTTTTCTATTTTTTTTTTTTTGATTTTTTGGTATGAAAAAACCAAGACAAACAATTGAAGGAGGATTGAAAATTGAGTGACGATAGATGGTTATAGTCGTAGATGTAAGGGTCGGTAATTGAAGATTAGTCAATGTGGACTGAGGGTTGATTATTGATTATGTTGCGATGCAGAATTTTGGACTTAAAGTTATGAAAATTTCTGTGTTTGAGGAATGAAGACGGCGGGATTTTTTGTCATTTTATATTTTATAGGTCAGAAGTGTTCGAGAAGAAAATAACTCTGAAAATGCTACCTCTTCAGAGTTCAATTTTTGACAGCCCAAAAACCGAAAGGTTTTGGCACTTCTTTTAGTTTCTTATAAATATCCCGAAAATGAGTTTCTTTCGCGGAAAATCTTCACTCACAAAACTTGTTGAGCATTAAATTTCCTACAACTTTTGTATGTAAAGTAGTTTTCCACGACAAATATGGAGCGGGCTACAGCCTTTGGACTTTGTTGTTCTAAAATGGTCGAAGGTCCTAAAATCGCCCTTTTTCGACCCAAGTATACTCATTGGCTTTAGTTTGGACTATTTTCTATAATTTTTTTTTTTTTTTATAAAAGAACGAAGACGAATGATTAAAGGAGAATTGAAAATTGAGGGACGATTGATGGTTATAGTCATTGATGGATAAGGGTCGGTAATTGAAGATTAGTCGATGTGGGCTGAGGGTTGATTATTGATTGTGTGCGACGAAGAATTTTTTTGGATTTAGGGTTATGGAAATTTTGGTGTTTGAGGAATGAAGACTGCGTGATTGATGATTCAGGGATTGTGTGGAGGACCACACGATACTTCCATGTTCCCGTTTTTGGCGTTCATCAATAATGCATAACAAAAATAAATAAATAAGAAAACTTCCATGGCCGTATTAATGTTTTCAGTGCTCCGAACCCTCCGATTTCATGCTGGTTAAAGGGTAACATGGGCGCTCGAGTTTTATTTCGCATTTTTCTACTAACGCGCCCATGAAGCTTTGAAGAAGTGTGGACAACTGGGCTGCGGCGTGCTCTAGACAGAAGAAAATTTCCTGGCTTCGCACTTGGTGAATTGGTCAGTTTTTGGCCAGAAAATTCAGAATAGTAGCCTAATAGGTCACACTGACAATTTCCCGTCAGAGGTGCCAGTTTTTAACGGGTAGCGACCATTTTTGTGCCCAGTCTGGTGATGAATGACGATTTCCATATTGACCATTACCATAATTATTGTTATAATTCCATGGACGAAAATTCGCTGATTTGGCGCTCTTTTGATGGTTGCTCAGCCAGATATTCGATTAACGGGGATAAAACGCGAGTTACTAAGGCTGAATCGTACAGCAATAGTTTTTTAGGCCTTTTTGGGAGCCTACTGTCAATTTTTTCATCGAAACGTCAGTAACCAGAGTAACGCATTATAACCCCTTGGGCTTTAAGCCGGGTTTTCCAGGGTGAGGGGCTGTAAGTAAGCTGGCCTGACGCTTCTCAGGGCTCAATTTCTCTGTTTTTAATGGGCCACGGCCACGTTCTTGGAAAATCGTGATGTTTCTGCCGTTGTGATATTTGTGGCTTGTGATGTTTCTGTAGGGATCAATTTTGCATCTTTGGCTCCTATAAAACCAATTTTTGCGAGTTTGACTCAGTCAAAAACCAAATTTTGTTTTGGTTTTACCATCTCAAACTCAAATATACTAATTTCGTGAGGTTGGCTATTGTAAAAACTCCAATTTCGAGAGTTTGGCTGTCTCGACAGCCAAATTGAAGCGTGTGAGGGGGGAGGCATTCAAAAACACAGTTTCGTTCTTTCCCGTTTTCGTTCATTCTTACAAAAACCCGAGTGTACCTTGTCTCAACCGTGTGTGTCCTTAACCTACGTTCTTGGTTTATGTTGCGTATAAGAGCTCGTGGGCGAATAAATATATTTCCTTACATCGTACACAATGGAAAGACAAGGAGCCGTATGAATAAAACAGTGCGAAACCTCATGCTTGCATTTTTTTTTCAAGCATATGGTCATCAATTATGAATAAAAATCATCATTTTCATTCATAAACTGATGAGCATGTTATGCTATAAAAAGTGAAGTTTAAGGTCATGCTCTTTTTTATTCATATGGCTCGGGACCGTCGTCCCTCAAGCTGAGTATTCGCTTAAATGGCTTCAAATCGCTCATTCTAATTAACAATATGTTTTTCATAGCAATGTTTCTATTTCATACAGTTATAATTGAAGAAAATGAATGAAATAGACATGTTGCTTCGAAAAACCTATTGCTTTCTTATTATAGCGTCTTCCATTTGCATAAAATTTGGCTCTGGAACCGAGCATTTCCACCCGTCTTCTCCGTTAACATATTAAATGTATAATTCAGAGAAGACGGATGGAAATGCTCGGCCCCAGAGCTGAATTTTATGCAAATGGAAAATGCTATTGGATAATAGACCCCCTCTAATTTGATATTTTCCTTTGTTCGAGAGTGAAGAAAAAGTGCTACGTCAACACGTGTTTTCATTGAGAGCCTCAGAAGCAAAACACTTGTTGGTGTAGCACTTTTTCTACACTTTTGAACAAAGGAAAAGACTCCATTAAAATCTGAAGTTTTCTGAAAATTTGATGTTCTGAAAGTGTTCGTGGAATTTCATCTTTGTAAAACGTCTCAAAGGAATTTTGCAGACAGAAAAAAAAAAAATGCGACCCGATGTTTTAACAATAGCCGAGACATGGAACAAGGACAAGGAACTGTAACGACCGCGAGCCACTATAAATGACAAGTGCTACGTAGAATGCTAGAGGCCATTGGGCTACCAACAATTCTTGAGAAGAGGGAGGGGGGGAGTTATCATACGCTAATTTTCTATCGGCCTGGGAGACGATCACGTGAAATTTCAAATAATCCGCTGATTTGTTAAATCCCCCAATTAATGTTAATGGAATTTGTTTAATTAACTGGAAGAGTAATGTGCATTGTCAGAAAATGGCCTTCTAATTACGTAATTGGTTTTTGTTTGGGTAATAACGAAAACCCCAGTCGTGCGAAAAAATTATTCTTTCTACTGGAGTTTTCTCTTTAAAAAACCGCATGATTAGCTGCTCCCCCCCCCCATTATTTCACGAGGGAGAGGGGGTAGGGGGTTTCGCATTTGAAAAATGGCAACGACCCTTAAGGAGATAAGATAGTCATAATAAAACTGACAATTTTGAAAACTTAAAACTGTCAGTTAACGATTTTCTGGGTTTATAAAGCACTTGAAAAAAGGAATGAGATCGCGACGCTCCAAGGATAAAATTTGATGTCATGACCTATCTGTGTCTCTAGGCATTTTTATTGATTGAGCACTGATAATTTGGTCTTACCAGGGGATTTTTTCCCAGTTAAACGTTGGAATTTCTGTGTCGGTTCATGAGATGGTGAGGAGCGGGGGGGGGTTGCGCTAGAGATTCGTGAGTAAATTTGTTTTTCGGGAGGACCAATTCGACCTCACACATTGAATCGTACACTGGGTCGTCTCTTGTCTGTCTATTGATTTTGGTGTTGATTCTTGTTTTTGCCCTATTGGAACTAATGTCCTGTCCGGAAGTTTAAATGGTAGGGAGGGTAGGTGGGGGGGTGTATGACTGCGAAATAACACTCGCAACATCTTTGGTAAGATATCGCAGAAACGGCCTTGACTTGTTCAAGGTCGGCTTATGTAGCAGGCAGCGGAGAAGCCTGTTTCTTACACCATAACCAAACAAACACGCTCCAATCTTCGCCTCTCTCAAGTGTGTGATGGTTGTTTCTCGAGAAAGAAGAAAAGAGAAATCCCACTCTTTCCCGCTCTCTCCAACCAAACCGATGGACGCCCCGCGTGTTATAGCGAACTGTTCGTACGCTCACGGGGGCCCCCATCCTGTGTATTTGAAAATCTCGAGAGAATTGGCCTCACCCTCCTCTCAACAAACAAACACCCGTTCGACCACTTTCCTTCGAATCACAAGAGCATCACCCACTGAAACGCATTCAAATTCAAGCCCCGCTAAGAATTCCCATTTGCTGAGGTTTCTCCCCTTATTGCTTGGGACCTTGTTGTTTCATCTTTAAATTGAAAGCCCCGAGTATGACCCCCACCTCCCAGTGTACAATGTGCTGTTGTTTTTGAATGAAATTCGCCCACAATTTGAAAATTAAAAACGTAACAAAGGTCTTTACACTGGAATTCCTACCGTTGTAAAGAATTCCATGAATTATTTTCCGTTTTGTGTACTTTCCTATCGATTAAGATTGGAGCTCAGTCCTCGCTAATCCAAGCTTATTCATTTTGCCTCTCTCATTATATATATATATATATGAATTATTTGAACACGGAACCGCATAAAAACGTCGTCATAATGACCCCCTCCTCTTCATCTAATGAGTTTCACGTACACGTAGTCGTTATGACGACAAGGATTTGCGACGATATTGCACGCTATGACGTCTCTAGAGAGAGATGTAAATCAAACCGACAAAGGAAAAATTTAGTTTTGTTCTGGCTCCTTCGAGTCGTAATTTTCGGAAAAAGTAATTTTTATCTTTTACTTTAGTCAAAATTTACCAAATTTGACTAAAACTAAAGCATTGAATTCAAAATGTTGTGACAAAATATGTAGACCGTTTCCATCCCACGCCGACCCTTTAAATGGTATTTATCTATCTCTCGTCACTCGTTTTTTTTTTTCCTGTCAATTTCTTTTTCTTTTCTTTTCCATCTCTTTCTTTCTCTCGTACACTGGGACTTCGTGCCCTTCGAGAGTTCCTCTCCTTCGCGGATTACTATCGACCGACCCGGCCCTCGATGACGCACTTCTTTCCACCGGCTGACGTCAAACGAGCCTACCGTGTTTCCAACGTCAGAGGTGGTAGAAGAGACCCGCAGGCCCTCCCACGCCAAAGACTAAATATCAATCCCCACCTTGCCGTTGGTTTTGATTTGTTTTGTTTCTCTCCCTCCTTTTCTCTTTCTCTTTTCTCCTTATTTTGTAAAGAAAATCCTCACGACTTTTATAAAAATTAAATTCGAAAGAATTTATGCAAAAAATGCACGGCAGCATTTCTTTCAGGCCCGGGAATTTCGTTGATGGATACCGTATAGAATTAATTATTTTTCTTCCCTGGGGAAGGAAAAGGGGGCCCTTAAATAAACTTTAAATGAGGATAACCCTTCATCCTCCGCGCCATCGTCCCCTTATTATAAGTTTTCTTTTCTTTTTACCTTTGTTAGCGCAAGAGTTAATTGTTGTAAATGAGCGTGTAAATGTCTTATTGACGCAAAACCGAGGTTTTTGCTCTTGTAACCTAAATTTTAGGCGCCTGGATAAAAAAAGAGGACAAAACACAAAATCCTCAAATGAGAGTAATTCTATTAGCATTACTTTTTCGTCAGGATAAATTAAATGATACCTACATTCCAGTGGCCATTAAGTTTCGGCCTGATTGATGGGTCATGGGAGAGGTAAACAAGTTTTCTTTGATAAAATTGTATCAGGGAAAACTTGATTCAATGCGTCGAGTTTTCTTTTAATCCTGGAGGATTCTGATTATTGTGTGCGATCCGAGGATTGTCGCGCGCTTACACAGGACATTAGACCGATTAGACAATCGGTGGAACTTCATTGCGACCGTTTTACTAAGTTTTGTTTTGTTTTTTTTTTTAACATTCGTTTACCATCCTTGTTTTCTTGTTGGATATGCGGTTGGCGCTTATAATTTCCTCGTAGGGAAACGGTCGCGTGTTCCGCCTTTGAACAGTCCGCGACCTTGAGCAGTTTTTTTATCTGCGCCAACTTAAAAGGTTGATTAACGTTAATATGGGGAATCGAAGAGGCGTTGTCTTTTGTCACTTACAAGCTGTTTAACGAGGTGGAAACCGTTAAGCTTGATAAAAAAATTGGCAGGTATAGTCCCCCCCCCCTCCAGACATGGCCTCTTGTTCAAGACTGAAATACGAATGGCAACTTCCATTGCTATTGTAGTTCTGTCTAACAAAATCAGGTCATTCCGAACCGATATTGGCTGTTTAAAAAGAAAAAAGCTACTTTGGCCGCCTATGAAGGTCAGCAAGGGCATTTTGCCCTGAAGTGGGCCTGCCTTTAGAATCCATGGGCGTAGTCAGGGAGAGGGGGGAGGAAAAAAACGCTAATTCGTAATAAAAACGCGGTTGCTGGAGACAACTTCGTGGCTAAAAATGAGAAAAATCATTTAATGACTAAATGTGGGAAAATCCATTGATTTGCTTCAAGGATTGGGAAAAAGCGCTAATTCGTGGAATATATAGAGAAAAGGCCTTAATTCATGGCTATAAAAAGTGAATAAAACCGCTATACCTGTTTTGTGAGCAACATTTAGAAAACGCTAGGTTCTTCTCGGTCAAGATTTTAAAAAACGCTAATTAGCGGTTTAAACTGACAAAACAGCATTTTATAGCGTTTTAACAACATTTTAGCGCTGATTCGAGGCTAAAATTGAGGGAACTCCAATTCACGGCTGCTGGAGGCAACTTTGTGGCAAAAATTGAGGAAAAACACTCTTCCATGGCCATACAAGTGGAAACATCGCTAGGTTGGCAACTAAAATAGGGAAAAATCGCGATGCGCCATGCCTAAATGCGGAAAAATGGCTAAATTCGTGGCTAAGATAAATGAAAACGGCAATTCACGGCAAAAATTACGGTTGGTAGTGAGAAAAGGCGCTAATTTCATGGCTGGAGGTAAACAAAATCGCTAATGGGCGGCTAAAATTGAGAAAAATCGCTGATTCGCGGTTAAAATTAAGAAATATTAACGATAGAAGTGAGAAAATACAAATACTAATTCGTGGCTAAAATTGAGAGAAACCGCTGAATCGCGGCTGAAATTGAGAAAAATCGCTAATTACCGGGTAAAGTGTATGAAAAGCGCTAGTTCGCGGCTAAAAATGAAAAAAAATAATTAATTCGCCGCTAGAATTTGAAAAACCGCTGATTCGCGGTTAAAATAGACAGAAAAAGCTATTTCGCGGCCAAAATAGAGAAAAACGCTAATTTAGGGCTAAAATTGAAAAAAACGGCTAATAGTTGCGGATAAAATTGAGTAAAAAGCGCCAATTTGCTGGTAAAATTGAGGAAAAGGCAATTCGCGGTTTCTGAATATACGTTCGTGGTTGAAATTTTGAAGAAGCTCTAATTCATTGCTAATTTTACTACAACTAGCAATTTACCCCCCCCCCCCTCCTCAGAACCTTTACGGGTCTTTTACGGAGTCTCAAAAATATGGGATTTAGTCCAGGAGAAATCGTTAAAACTGGTGAGCATCATTGTTAACTGATGTTTAAGCCACAAAACGGGTTCAGATGCGGTTCGAACAAACCACCCGCCCCTCCTTTGACATTTTGTTATTATAACTGACTATTTATCTAGAAAACTGTTAATTTGCCAATAGAATGGACTGAACTCCACCCCCAGCCACCACTGTCACCACGGTTGGTGACTATGGAAACCGTGACGTGACGTTCTCATCGGATATAAATGTATAGTCTCATCAAAACATAAAAGTGGAGCGTATAAAAATGACTAAAAAATTATCTGACAAAAATCTGGTTTTTCTGTCTGGAAACTCGGTAGGCTCGGCACAGAAAATTATTAATTAAGTGAAATATTACCCCAGAATCGGGCAACCCTGAAAACGGTCAACGAAGCCTCTTAATGTGGCTGTTGAAGTGAAAAATTGGGCTCAAAAACTGATGTACGACGACCAATCAGAAAACCAACGGTTTCATTCCCAAAAAACTCGTAAGTTCAGCCCAGAAACTGAGCATGCATAATGACTGTTATGGTCATGAAAAACTGACCATTTTCTTCTACAATCGAGTGCGTCACATTCGGGAGAGGCATGCAACTTGCATGAGTAGATATCTTTTTACTCGCGATACTCCCAACTTAGTTAAGTCGATTAAAACCAGTTGAAAACGGTATTTTTATCACTTTTTTTTTTTTTTTTTTACTATGAAAGCGGTGGTTAGGGGTCGAAAGGCTGTGGCTTTTTGCTTTAATCGCCAACAGTGTGAGGGAGGTGGGGGGGGGGTCGTATCCGCTCATGACGTTTCTTTATTCGCGCTAAGAAATAATTCACCCCCACTCCCAAGACCCGCCATCACCACAACGTATGTAGCGAACATTTGAAAAACGCTGGAAAGTGGACTGAACTTGACCGGATTGGATCAACAAATATGTCGTTCACCTTGAAAGAAAGGTGAAAAAATCGTTAAAAAAAAAAAACGCGAATAATTGTCAATCGACCCACTAAAAATGTGGACGCCTTTGTTGGATTTTATTCGTCATTGTGACCATGTCAGTGCACCTGACTTGATAACTTTAATAGCTCCGTCTCATTGGAAGTTCGTCTTTCCATTTCAAGAATCATCTCGCTGGTGGGAGGGGGGAGGGTTCTTTGGTTTCAACCATTTGGCCGAAGGAAATGTTTATTGGAGGATTGAAGACAAAACTACACAAGTGTAAATATTGTTGGTTTGGATGTTGATTAACATCCATGGTCGGTGGTGGCGACGAAGAGAGGGGGGGGGACGTACAGTCAGTACGTCCGGCTCATTTAGGTTTCGTGTCAGAATTTTTCTTTATGCTAATTGAGGACAGTTTCTGAAAGGAAATAACGCGGAGAAACGAATTCAAGGTTGGTCTTCTTTGTAGTACAAATGTTCAAACAAAGGAGAAAAATACGCTGAAGCCTATTAGTTTGATATTTTCGTATCTATTCGTCAGGTGTTCTCTGACTAAGTCCCTCCCCTTCTCCACCCGGTTTCCTATGCTCCTTACACCTGGCTATACGACCTCTTTCAAGAGAGTCATCACGAAGCCGACCTTTTTAAAAGTCGAGTAACCCCTACCTTTCTATCACGTACAACCTCACGGAAGCCCCCCGCCCCCCTACCCACCACTAGCGAATGATTTATCGCCATGAGAATCTCTGATGATCTTTTTAAAATGCCCTGGCCTTACTGTACCTTCCTCACTCTCCGCCCCTTCTCACCATACCTTCAAACACCGATCGTTTTTTATAATGACGCAATCTGCTAACGCTTTCGTATTAAAAGGCGAAACAAGCTACAGCGTCACTACCAATGCCAGACGACATACTTTTGAGGGGTTGGTTTTGTTGAAAGGGGGAGTTGTTTATGTGTGGGTGGTGAAGAGGAGGTTGATGGCCATCTATGCCCCGAAGGCGAGGATGTCAGAATAGTGACGTCCTTTAAGGTCACAGCAGAAAAACTGGATTAATGCCTTCGCGGTCGTAGGACCAAACAATTTGGGAAGTTTTTTTTTTTTTTAAATATAAAAACAGGGCTGCCACGCACCAGGGAAAATTCGCTTGACTGGGCGTGAACCCATTGTGTAGTGGAGGGGGGGGGGCTTTCTTCTACTTTCAACATTGAAAGTTTAGCCACAACGTCCGAGGTGTTTTCTCCCAAAAACTTGTCCGGAGAAAAACCTCCCCCCCCCCCATCACCATTCTGTTTCATGAAACAAGAAATATGACCCGCACAATGTAAGGAGGAGGAATGCCCACAAATATTGACTACACGGTTGGTTAAAAGAAGAATATTTTGCCTGAGTATTACCGCCACAGAATACTGCGCGGACTCTAACTTTCCGTACCGTTTGGATCCAAAATTCATCTGTTCGGCCCACCTCCGAATCTCCAAATACGTACATCCAAATCCATCATAAAACCAGCATAAAAAAACTAATTGTACGTATAAAATACAGCTAGTTACAGAATCGACAGACAACTTACTCAGCGCGAATAACTGGACATTAAATCTTACCTGGAAGAAAAAATAGACAACAAAATTAGAAACGGGGGATTATTGTTTGTTTTGCATTTATGTAAATACAAATGTGTTGTTGCCAGATCTTAAGGAGGGGCCACACATGTGTCAACATTTGCCAAATATCTGCGACAATGCGTTTTAATTTCCAGTTGGTCGGTTTCTAGGCAATGCCGTGCAAGTGCATGTGTGTGGACACGTGTGTCCATTATTGGACAAATATCTTCCAGCAGATATCATGTAATTTCTATAGCATTGCCTAGAAACCGACCACCATGTGGGGCCAAGCCTTAGGTCCGCCGCAAATTGAGCCCACGCGTGGGTCACCCAAGTTTGAAAAAACAGTTGAAAGTGGATAATCTTTCATCTGTTTTTTGAGCTTGAATGACCCAGCGTGAGCTCAATTTTCGGCGGGCCTTAAGGCTATAAATCAAGTTTTGTGCTATGTCTGGAGGTTCTTGACGACTTCTTGGCGATTAAAATTGAGGAAAAGCGCGGAATATTTAAATTGACGCGAGTATTTGGCCGCTCTCTAATGTCTACACGCCTAAAACTGAAATCATTCAACATTCAAGACTGGTGAGAATTTCAAGGTTTTCTGGGAAATATTCGCTCAAACCACGGTGTTGGAGCTATTCCCCCCTGCCCTATTATTCCAACTGCGGAAATCCGTCAAAAAGTAAGTTTTTTGCTGGAAAAATTATCCCCTCCTCTCCCACGGGGTGCCAGGTTGAAAAATTCTGAGCGTAGTATTGTTTCTGGTGCGACAAGCCCTGCCATCCTACCAGCTGTGATAAGAACGTCTGTGATCCGTGGTGTGCCAGTGACAGCCACTCCTGAGTCAGTAATGGTGCAATTACACGTGAGAGTAAATCTCGAGAGTTGAACTCTCTGAGAGTGCCAGATGCGGGCAGGCGGCAGGGGGGGGGGAAGATCTCTCTGGCCCGTTTAGACTGGCAGCTTAAGACTTGTATTAAAGCGGAAGCCAAAGACTATATTTAGTCCTGTACTGAGGTGTACAGAACGAGACCTGTACTGTACGAGAAAGAAAACCGAAGTAAAGATTTGCGGACCTCACAGCCGGTCTCTGTCGCATGCAGACATTTTTGTGGTCCTCGGGGGAATGCGGAAGGAATAGTTAGGAGTTACTTCTCAATGGGAAGGAACCAGAAAAGTGGAAGTCCTTTCGCGGTGTTGTCTCCTCAGGGGGGGGGGGGGGCAACTGCAAAGTTCTAGAAGGGTGGGATAGGGGTAGAGGCATTTCGCAGATTTGGGTTTTATAAAAATGAAATTGCACCGTATTTGGGTCTCACAAAAACGAAGTTTGCGGGTTTTGCTCTTTAAAAAAATGATATTTCACGAGTTTTGCTCTTACTAAAACCACTACTTCGTGAGTTCGGCTCCTCAAGAAACTAATTTCGCGGGCTACCGCGGGAACTGGGGGACAAAACCCAATTTTGGGCGGTTGGGTCTTCATGAAAGCATGTCGACTCTGAATAAACTTTCTCCGGTTTTCCAGCGATCTTGGAAATTGGATCTTCCAAGAACCAATTTCGCTCACTGAAAACCCAAATTCACAACTGATTTCACACAAATAGCCCCGGAAGATACTTTGTAACGAGACATTTATGACAAAAACTTGTGTCATATAATATAGGAACCCCACCTGTAATGCGCCCCCTCCCCCAATCGGCCCCGGAGCCGAGCCTCCTGGTTTCACTTTTAACCCGTCCTGAATTAGTCAATCAACTGTTTTTTCGAGGGTCTGATATATTTTCAACTTTTTGGGAAAGTTGCCCGAGTTTTAAAGCCTTAAGGGAGGGAAAAGCTTTGTCGCCTCAGAAAATGAGCCTTTGTTCAGAGGATTCGCATAGCATTTGTTTTTTCATTATTTTCACACGCGTTTATTACTGTACGAAAGTTATGCAAGGCAACTAATACACGTACAATGAAATTATATTGAATATGTTAGGGTCTACACATATAAAGGGAACTTCTGTGTTCAATAGGCGTGTAAAATCAATCAAAGTACGTCAACCTACGCTAGAAAATGGTCATATACAGAAATCCCACTATATAGCGAAATACAGACTTCTAATTGTGTGCCCCCTCCCCCCTTTGAATGTACCACTGCCCCGTGACACTGTCCTACAGTAATTGCTCAGCGTTCTTGTGTTAAAACTGAACCGAGAAAAATTGTGTTGTAAGTTTGAATTGATTCTAAAACCCCCCCTCCCCACATAGTTAAATTAACGAAGCTTCCCGGGTTTGAACCTTTTCATTCAAAAACAAAGGTGGGGAAAACTCTGTTGTCGACAGCTTGTAAGCGTTGTTTTTTTTTTTTATGGATTACGTAAAAGTTGTAGCGAAAAAGGGATGAGAGTTCGAAGGACTGGCAGAAAGTTTGAACTTGGGGACGCGATGTAATCATTGTAATACTAACTTTAAAAGGTGGTGGGGGTAAGGGGAGATCTAAAGGGTTACGTAAATCCCCGCTCCTCCTTGAGAAACTTATGGAAAGGTTTCCGTATTATTACCTATTTATTTATTTTATTTACTTTTTTTTTCAGGTTGCAATTAAGATAATTGATAAAACGAAGCTTGATGAGGACAACCTTAAAAAAATATTTCGAGAAATACAGATCCTCACTAAGTTAGTTCATCCTCACATTATAAGACTGTACCAGGTGAGTGTTTTTTTCCTGTTAATTACAGCTCATAAACACCCCACCCCCCACCATGCTTATTTTAACACATTTAATAAGTACCGAGGGGAATTAATTATTAAGCTGTAATAAACCGTCGAATGAATTGAGGAAACACTCAATGTGATAAACCCGCACGATATTATGTACATAACCCGGGGGTGAAAATATTTGTTTTTCATCGACGAAATGTTTCTGGGCCACTTTATCTTCTCTCTTTCTCTCTCGTGCTTCTTTCATTTCACTTTGGGTTCCCGTCCATAAACTTGAAAATTGTATCGTTTCAGAATAGAAAATCACGCAATAGGAGGTTGTAGTTTAATTGTTGGAGGAAGGGTTAGGGGTGCAGGGAAAGACAATGACAGTGACCTTACAATTTGTGTAGGTGAATTACTGTCGAGGATAGCTAGTTCTGAGCGGTGATGGTTGGGGGCGGGGGACTTTATTTACCCTTCTTTTGACGTGACTATGATGCCGGTTGCACATTGCAAATGAGCACGAGGAGGAGGGGGTAGAGTATTTGCAAAGAACCCATAACGCAAGGACGAATTTATATCCTTCCGCGGCCCATTCCATTGTCTTGAGTGGAATCACAAAATGGGTGTGATAGTAGACGTAACCCTACCACCCCTCATCACACTGCGTGACGAATAATTTTTGTTGTGTGTTTAAAGGACGCGTGAATAGTGGTGGCAAGGGGCGTGGGAGTGTTGATATTAGGAATTTCTTCAGTCTGGGGCACTACCAGCAATTTTATTGCTGAGAAAAGAAATAGGTTTCATCTGGTCTATCAGATTATCATGAACCCAGGAATCGATAATCCGACTCCCAATTTAGCTCCCTAGGAACCGAATATTTGTTCCCTGAGGGCCCAAACACACTTGCGTTTTTTAAACGCGGCGATTAAAAAAACGCGCCCGCCCGTCACCAAAACCGTCTCAACACACTTGCGTTCCAAGTATCGCGTGTCCAGTCTCCAGTAGTGAAACGGGTCTCGTCAAGACAGCTTGATCCCACATTTTGTCTTTCAAATTTCTATAATGTTCATGTTGAAGAGAGCAGGCAGTGGCGGATTTACGGGGTGGGTTTTGGGGGTTCAACCCCCCCCCCCCTAAGAAGATGGTGTCTGCTATAATTTGTTAATCGCCGTACCAATAAGAGATTTATTTAACTTTTCTCGCAACAAAATACTGTAAAAGGGGGAGCTGTAAAGATGACACCCCTCTATCTACCCTCGTTCACAATGTAACAGCCAGTGCCACAGTGCATCGATGATGATGGTGAGGACACCACTTAGAGGGGGGGGGCACTGAAATGTTTTTAAGATGAAAAATATGGATTTTTAGATTTTAAAGCGTTCATTAACGGCAAATATTGAGAACAAGCGCTCATTTGCCAATTAAAGTAAGAAAAATACAGAAATTCGAGATATCTGAAGACAACGTCGCCGACAAAACAGAGAAAATACGCTAATCCAAAGTTTCTATAGGCCTTTAAACGACGGAAAACATTTAGAAGGCGTTCTAATGTGCTAGTCTTGGGGCAAGTATGCGGGGAAAAGCACTAAAATTTGTGGCTGAAATAGCGAAAAAGCGCTTGCTCATAGTATAAAACTAATTAAATCACTAATTCGTGGCTAAAAATGGAAAAAACACTAATGTCCGGCGATAATTGAGTAAAGGCGCTAATTCGCCGCTATAAAATTGAGAAAAAGCTGCAGTCGTCCATTGCTCAGCAGGCTCAAAAACGCTAATTCGTGATTTCTCGATGCAACAACGGGATTGAAATTGAGAAAAATCGCTGGTTCACAGCTAAAATTGAGAAAACCACATAATTCGCGGCTAAAACTGAGACAATCTGCTAAATTTCCGCCTAGAATTAAAGTAAACCGCTCATTCGCAGCTAAAATAAATAAATACGCCAATTCGCGGATCAATTTGAGAAAATCCGCTAATTCCCGGCTAAAATTAAGGAAACGCGATAATTAGCAGGTGACTTGAGAAATAATTATCGACTAAAACTGGGATAAAGCGCTTGTATTGCGGCAAAAATTAAGAAAAAAGTTTGAACGGAGAAAGATGCTAATTCGCGGACCAATTCGAGAAAATGCGCTAATTTACAGCTAAGATTGAGGAATGCGGTGATTCGCGGCTAAAATTAAGAAATAATCCAACGCTAACATTGGGAATATAATTCGCGGATAAAATGAGATATAGCGCTAATTCACGACATGTGAAGCTAAAATTGAAAAAAACGCTAATTCACAGATATATTCGGACATCCCACTTGTTCACGACTAGAACTGATCCTCTGACCACTGATTCCCGGCTGAAATGAAGAAAATGCGTTAATTCGCGGCTAATATTACAATAAAGCGCTCATTCGGAGCTAAATGGAGAAAAACGCCAGTTCACGGATTATGTGGAAATTCCTGCAGCTTGAAGCGGAAATTGATTAAAAGCGGTGGTTCAGGGGTGGAATAATTCACAGCTAAAATTCAGAAATAATTCTCAGCAAAAATATAAAACGCTAGTTCGGATGACTAAGAAGTGAAGAAAAACGCTAGAATAGTGAGGGGGGAACTTTAACTCTTTGCTAAAACTGAGGCAAACCGCTAATTTCCGTCTAAAATTTAGATAAAGAGCTCATTCGCTGCTTAAAAAAGGGAAAATGCCGTGGTGGGCGTGGGTATAAGAAGCGCTTATTCGCTGCTGAAATAGAGAAAAACGATAAATCGCGGATGAAGTTGAAAAAAAATCCTCTAATTCACGGCTAAAATTGAGTAAACACCGATTCACGGCTCCTGTAGAGACAAGTTTGCGGCTGAAACTCAAGAAAAAAAGAGAGATTCATGGTAGAACCCCTCCCAAGATGAAATCCTAGATCCGCCACTGAGAGCAGGTCTTCTCTCGATTACTGCGATAAACTTGTCAATTTCAATAACAACATTTCGCGTTGTAACTTCTTCGTCCGACCCAGACATTATGTTAAAACCACGTGTTGAACACGTTCACAAAAGAATGACAAGAAAGACAAGCTCAGAGCCCAGCGTTCAAAACACAACAGAAGAACGATTCAAAAGGATTGAACGAGAAGATGCTGGGGGTTGCCGACCAAGCAACCGAAACAATTTTATTAGGGGCCAAAATGAAAAGTCCGCTAAAAACGCGCCTAGACGAACGCATGTGTGTGCAAAGCCATTCATTTCTTTGTGTTTCAAATTTGAACGCGTTAAACGCCCCGCGTCGAAAATAGAACAAGTTGCGTTTTTTTAAACGCGGCGTCTTTTTAGACGCTTGTGTGTTCGTTCTCATACAATTCTATGTGTTGCATTTTTCACGCGGGCGCGTTTTTTTAATCGCCGCGTTTAAAAAACGCAAGTGTGTTTGGGCCCTGACACCTAGAACACGAAACGTTACACAAAGAAACTCACAATTCGAACAAGAATTGCTATCATTATCCCACTAACAGACTATTCATGCAGGCAAAAGTCAATTTATTAGCCCTTCGAACTGGACGCGTAGCAATAAAATAAAACATTTTGCCCTTATGAGCAATAATCTTTTTGGCTCGAGAGACGGATCTTCCACAACATAAATCACAATTTTTCGTCGTAAAGGGTCAATATTCGCCAAGAAACTGGCAAAATGACTTGAAAACTGACGTTTTAATCTTCTATATTGACTAATCAAGCAGAAAACTGAAAATTTAGCCGATTTGTTTGATTCGGCTGTAAAACGTGTGCTTTAGCAAAGAAAAACTGAAAAAGTCAATTTGACTCAATAACGGACGTCAAAAGTGACGAATGGGAAGATGCCTATTTTAGGACCCTGCAGTTTGATTTAGAGCCTCTTATTTATTGCCGACGAGGGTCCAAAAGAGCTCCTAAAGGCAATGCCAGGGCTCGTCTATGAAGCCTAAGTCTAATAAGCCAAAAACTTACGAAAATTTGTATTCAGAGCGAGCCCGACTCGTCGCGCAAAATCGCTCTATGAAATTGACTTTCTGAAAGAGCCAATCTCGCGAAATTCGCTTTTGAAGAAGGCAAACCCGCGAATTGACTGAGTGGGGCATTGAATTTGGGTTTTTTGAGTGAGTCAATCCTGTGAAGTGCGAAATGATTTTTATGAGGAGCCAAACCCTGAAGAGGAAACGTTTCCTTAAATAATGTACATAGACGTTATAGTCCCAGGGCCAGCGACGTAAAAAGTGCAACCATTTGCATACTTATCTTACCCAGCGCATAAAACCGATAATAATTCCCAAATAGTGGAAAAAATTGTCTGCCTCCAGTTGGACGTGGCGAAACCGGTGGCAGACGCCATGAAAGATGCACTTTTGGGGAGAAGTAGCACAAATTTTGCTCAGAGGTCAAAGACGTTTTAGTCACGTGATAACGCATTGGAAAATATTGTTTCATGCTAATGGGTCCTGTGAGCCAAAGGAAAAGTCGGAAAATCCTTTAGATGGATATAATGAATAAATCTGTCGCCGGTATTTTAATTAATAAATTAATTAGACTAATATTATCCGGACGACGATGGAAGGGCATAGCCCAACACGATTCGAGTTTCGAGAAAAAATGGCTCCCCGGCGGGATTTGAACCCGCAACCTCTGGATTACCAGTCCAGCACGCTGCCATTTGCGCCACGGGAGTCGTACTCTGAGGGATAAGCTAAGCGGAGTACGACTCCCATAGGCGTCTCCGTGGCGCAAATGGCAGCGTGCTGGACTGGTAATCCAGAGGTTGCGGGTTCAAATCCCGCCGGGGAGCCATTTTTTCTCGAAACTCGAATCGTGTTGGGCTATGCCCTTCCATCGTCGTCCGGATAGATAATATTAGTCTAATTAATTAATAATTAATGAAAACCCTTTAATTTGAAGTACCGCTTGTTGGTGTCAGGGTACATGGCGACTATTCGAAGAAGAAGTAGGACGAAAAATTCCAGCATCGAATCCGATTTATTTAGTCGATTCATTTTGAAATCTAGAAGCATGTGGTATTACCCTACATACCCAACCGAAAATCAAAATATACGCGGTGTACAAAGCCCCATGCAAAAGTCTAAATGAAGGAGACATAATGTCACTATTATACAACGGTCAATGTCTCTTGGTAGGAGACTTAAATGCAAAATCTTCAGCTTAGGGTTGCATCAAAGAAAACTCCAACGGCCGGAAATTGCTTCAATACTCCAACCGAAATGGCTTTGACGTCATAG